>OX382264.1:25752480-26352480 GCA_947507595.1 Pyralis farinalis | reverse complement strand
AATTTAACACTTTTTTTTATATACTACGTCAGGAGGCATACAAGCATACGGCCCACCTGATGTAAAGCGGGTACCGTAGCCTATTAACGTTTGCGATATATTAACCCTTCGAAACCCGGGTGGTCGTATACGACCGCGAAATGTATGGGAAAACGTATATAACGGGTTCTGACTGCTCAAGTATCACTCGCGCGATGCCTCCTCTGCTGCTTACACAGCAACTCCTTGGGAGCTTACTGGTGACTTCACTGACACGCAAGAACACCGCAACCCTCTAGGGAATTGTTATTTGGCTGCAGTTTTCTTTGAGGTGGAGATACTTCCACAGACTACTGCTTTGATGAGCCCTACATCTCTTTTTCAGTATATGCGGTCAACTGCCACACGTAAAAAGAAAAAAAGAACTGAAATAAAATTAAGATTATATTCATAGGAATGTAATCTTAATTTTATTTCAATGTATTCCAGCCTTGTATTTACGTAGTACTGCTGCTTAAGAAATAACACCATGGTATAAGTACTGACATACTACTTAACACAACTGAAACCTGTGAACAGCTCGAATACTGACTAGTTTCATATACCTACAAAAATGTTAATCGTCGATATATATTTTCCAGCTCTAGTCAAATCATTTGAATAATGCAGTTTTTGCCTAGCGTCTTTGTACTTCCTTGACCTTTACTAGCGAGGAACAATATTAATAAAAAATATAAGTGTTGTGATGTTTATCACTGCTTACGTATTTTATTAACAATAATGTAAATACCGCAATAGGTTATAGGCCATTGATGAACAAATCTATTATGACAAGCTTGAATTGTAGGTATTTAGCTTTTCCTACGCTAGCGCAAGCTATCGTGCTCCTGTGAATTTTTATTCGACACTCTATCACAAGGCATTATATTTTGTTGTTGTTTTTATTTTTTTTAGACGATAATGCCAAGAGTAGCCCAAGAACTAAAATGTTGTTTTGCTTGGAATCATTACATTTTTTTGGATTTAAGGCTACTGTTTAAAAATTCATAAAGCTATGTCTATTAATAAATAAGAATTTACTATTAGTGATCTAGAATTCCTGCGTTGGATGCAAACAAGTATATAATACGCCTGATATTCAATGTAAAAAGTAGACATTGTAACAGAAAAAAAGAAACTAGCTATTAATTAATACTTTCTGTAAAAGAGAAAAACGGATATGCGATTGCCTTTACGTATCGGCATCAGAAATCAAAGTATTGCTGATCCATAGCCAGCCTTTTGAGGAGATCGGATTGAAAAAGTCTTAAAATGAATCATATAATAAACGTTAATCATCAAGATGACATGCGTAGATTTTAATTTATCGTGAGTCTTACTATAATAGAACGGAGCGACTACTATTACACCGAATACTTCATTTGATAGCGTTTAAATATGCGCACTGTGGCAATGTCTCTTGGTTGACATTGTAGATATGTTGTGTCGTGTTTGTTGTATGTACAAACATTCGAAAAATACTTGGTCGCCGATTAAAACTGCTACGTCTACATTCTATCAAGAGATATCAGGCAAAGCTGGACACTCAAATTATATCTATACTTGAAGGTGATGTTGGGTCATGAAACACCGTCTTGCTCTAACCAATACACCAATATTATTGGATGCCAACATTGTTTCTGCACTCTAAGTGATCGCGAAACCAAACTATCAATCCATAATATTTTACGGTGAATACTCACACTTGTATCTTGTAGGGATTTAGTTAGGCCTAATTTGTCTAGCTCAATTTAAAAATGTTGCAGGAATTTGTTAATCTCAGAGATAAGTTCATAAACAAATGCATCAAATAATGGGAATGAAATGAACCAAATTATAATAGTTAATTGTATTGACCAGTATGGATACAGTTGATACAAAGAGTGGGCGACATCCACGAGAGTATGATCGAAGAATTCACGCAATTCATCTACGCATTTACAGTCTTCCGTTATACGAGTATAATCATGCGCTATACCGTCCGGTACGTCGAGGTGAGTCGCTTCTGGTACAGAGCACGTGGTTCCGAAAAAGATGGCAGTACGTCGAACTGAGCGATCCTTTCACTGCGAATTTATATTCATCCAGATAGGTAGTGAGCAGGACAGCATAGAGCTTGTATGCTCCTATATATTAAATATCCCCATAAATGCTGGTCATATTTGTAACGGGTTACTACATTGGCCACTTTGCCAGAAGTTTCAAATTCGATAGATCGAACAATATGACGGATTATCTATATCTTCACTCCAAGTCCCTTGATTTATGGAATAAGTTAGCGCATCTGGAAATAGTAACAATTTTGACTAGCATTAATGTATCGAGTTCATAGTGAAATGTATACAGAATATGTCATCATACGTAATACGTCAGGTGAAGTTTAGATTTGAGGCGTGGAACTTTCCTCTCATTTCTAGTCTACTAGGGAAAAGGGAACGCTGAATGTATACAAGACTAAGTATTTCATATGTTTTGTCTCGATGTCCAAATGTTTATGTATACCGTTATGAAAGGCTCGATTTTAATAATTCATTTTCTAACACAATATAAAGTAGTGCATTGTCAAATGACAAACATGAATTACGTAATAAGATATTTGTATTACTTACTCTAATTTTAAGTCTTTTAGTGATCCGCGAAAAGTGAATATACGCGTTTATCCCGGGGGATTAAAAGACATATATACAAGATCCAACCAAATTATACATACCTAATCAAAGACTACAATTATTTAAGAATAGGTAATATATTTTGTAAGGCAATAAAATTACAAAATAAGTTATCAAGCGACATCAAACAGACAAAGAAAGTCAAAGATATAAATACTAGTAATTTAACTGTTATTAAACTAACTACACAAAATCATTTGGCTAATAAACCAAATGTTTAGGAGTATATATATATATATAAAACAAAGTCGGGTTAGTTACACTATTTATAACTCGAGAACGGCTGAACCGATTTTATTGATCTTTGTTTTGTTGGATTTGTCTTCGCCCCGAACAGCAGAATAACTATTAAAACAAAAAAAAAATAACGAACAAATGAAGATAATTCATTTTCTCATACATTTTATATGGAACGTCATTTTTATGATATCTGAAGAACGAATTGACTAATTTTAATAAATATTTTTTTGTTCGTCTTGGCGAGTGCTGAAATTCCTCCAATGACTACATGGACCAGTTTTTTTTTATTTGCCTAGGCGAATCATTTAAACGAACGTTGCCTCTGATATGTCACGTTATTACACTTGGAATGCTTATCTTTCTATACTTCAACATCGAGAGGAAGACAATATGGCACCTAGCGGTCATGTTGCTAAAAGTACGCAGAACGACTCGAGCAGCGTTGAAATTATCGTCAAACCTTCAAACGACTAAAAAAATGACAACCAACATTGCAAAACACTCAGCAAGGACCAAAGTTTTGGTAACAAGTAAAATCATCATCAGGGATGAATGAACAATGGCGCATAAACGTGTATTGAAAGCACTCGATCTGCGCAATGAATCGAGATGTTTTGGAGGCGTAATGATTCTACTTCCTGGTGGCTTCTGCCAAATACTACCAGCCATTTCAAGATCGATCGCTGCCGGTGAAATAAACGCTTTCCTCAAATCGTCAACTCTTTGGCGCTATGAGACGCAAAATGCGAGTTGCATTGCTAAACGATCCATCTGCGCAGGTTTTTCAGGCAATTACCAACATCAGTAATGGTCGTATTCCTGTCGACTAATCTAACGTATTCATTTCGCCGTATTTTGCAATTTCTTGCCAATGAAGGACGAGCTCATCAACAAAGTGTTCCCGAGCATCTTTGATGATCACAAAACTCACATAATTGGTTGAGTGGACGAGTAATTCTTGCGGCAAAGAACAAAAATGCCGAACGTTTAAATTTCACAATTCAAAATTAAATGGTTGGTCTACTGCGTTCCTTCAAATCTATCGACTATGTAACAAAAAGCAACCCCCTTATACAACTGAATGTTTCATTGGATAAGCCTTACTTGCACCGCACAATATTCATCTGAAGGTTAACCCGGCAGTCAACTCAACGATGGGAATCGACTCGAAGGCAACCCATCCAGCAAATAGTTTAATATAATTATTTCGTGTAAAAAAAAACTGAATTTGTTTCACCAAATCAGTTAACACAACATTAATTGATTCTGAGACGGACGGAAGTTCACCGGGATTGTTAGTATGATTGATTTTTAATTATTATTAAGGACGGCATTCGCTAACGTAGCCATTTACTATTATTTAGCTATAGTTTGTAAAGTTGAGATATATGCGAGATATGTTTGTATAGGATCATTTAGAATTATGTTATATGTGAGATATGTTTGTATAGAATCATTTAGAATTATGTTATATGTAAGATATATTTGTATAGAGACATGTAGAATTATACGATAGAAACGATTTAAGACCACGTGCAAATATGTCGGTGAGTCATTTCCTGCCCGGCCAAATCGCGCGCTACGAGCGGCCCGTGATCTGGCGCGGGCTAGTAACTGACTCGGCTATGACCGATCCCACTTAAGCGCGCGCGGACCGCAGTCGGCGCGCTTCAACGTCGGGGTCGGTACCTTGTATTATAGAAAAAATAAGTTCTTACTTGAAATATACAATCAATCATAATCTGGTACCGAGGATTTTATTTATACCCCGACGCTCATCGAAACCACCCAACAAGTATTCGGCTCATCAAAACGTACAGTCCACTTCGAAGAGCTACAATTATATTAAGTGTATTTGACGTACATTTATTTTGTTTTAGTATAGATTGACAATATATTGTTGTAATATTATCATTATTTTATTTTCTTTATGTGAATTATAGCTAAATGTATATTGTAAATATTTCCGCACATCTTAGGCAGAATATGCATGCTCTATCAATTATGCATTAACATTATTTTCCATGTTCTTGGGAATAAATTACTATCTAATGAATGTTATACCCTACAAGGAAGCAAAATTTAAATCTAAACCCAATGGTTTAAGACGTACTTTGATATGTGAATCGAATTTATGTATTGTCTTTTTTATGTAACTACATGCATTGAGATTGTTACTAGTGTACTGACTAACAGACAACTTTCAAGTCGAGCCTCCAGAGGCTGATCCAGATCCGGAACATGAAATGTGATTGGAAGACTAGAAAAAGAAGATAAGCCTAATACGTATAAAGTCTCCAAAATCCTCTAATACACTAGAATACTCTAGAAAATTTATAGTTACACTAAATAATAAGAAATAATCATAAATTGCATCACGTTCCTAAAAGTCTTATTAAGAGTTCAATTGTAAGGTTGCGAGAACACTTCGTTACGTGAATTAAACGTCAGAAAATCCTCAAGAGTTTATGTTCACATGTAGGTACCAACTATACCGGTTGTCAAAAGGCTGTGCGGCAGGCGAAAGAGGGGCGGACAGCGGGGCGTTCGGGACGAGGTCGGGTACAGCGACCGCAATAGCGTTGGTTGCCGCACCGCAGCCACCAATGCCAAGATCACGGACCGCGCGTGCGCGGCGAATGTCAGCCACGTCACGATCGAGCTTTGTGCTATCGCGATTGGATCGTTTGAATTTAGAACTCGGAATGTGATCACGATTCGACGGCCGAAATGTTGCAATCGAAAAGAATCACGGTATAATTTTGTAATCGAAGTTATCAATGCTTTTGGCAGCAACAATAATGATAGAATTTACACTAGAAGATGCAATCACTGTTACATATATTATTCAAAATAAGTTAGATAGACTTCTTTCATTATTAAAATCACTATTGCCCTCTCAATTTAATGTAACAAAAAAAAAGAAAGGAATGCATAACTCTCGAGAACTTTTATCTCATTTGAGCACTGGTCACGCACTCTTCCCGTTCCATATCAACCCGCTATTATGCAACCGGCTCACACAAACACGGACGCTTTTTGCTGGCGCATCCCCACGGTAAATAATGTCCCAAGACATGGCGAGCTTCATACCTTGTATAATAGCCCTTGCCCTATCTTTATATGGGCCGAGCCGTAGCCTCCCGCAATCTTCATTCAATTCACGTAAGGTAGCGGCCCTAAGGACCGGGTTTTTGTAACAGCGCAACAGGTAGAAAGGAAAGGATTGCGATTGCAGAGCGAGACAGAATGACATCATCTTCAGGCCCGTCTCGCTCTGTTCGCATGCTAGGGTTCCCACATCTAACATTTAATGTCGGGACTAAACTACGATTAATATAAAATAATAATTATTAAAATTCTAGAATTTATAGTTGTGTATTGGACAAAAGCTACACGAAGATGTCGAGACAATTTCACCTCCTTTCTTTGTATACTGTTGCTTAGAATGGAAGTAGAAAGGAGACGTTATAATAACTAGTTGTATTTTAAAAATTCAAGTTGTACATTTCTTTATTTCATTTTTCGATTTTTATAACCCTATATAATATTATTCCTAAACATTTGGTAGGCTTGTGGCATATGAATCAAATGCTGCGATACTACTAATAATACTCATCTAGGGATATTCTATCAATCTTTGAATAGTACAGAAAACAATCTTACAAATGTCGACGAAGTGGTAACCCCAGTGTCGACGCAGGAATGCCGTACGATTTGTGCCTGCTATAGTGCAGACAGTGAGGTGTGTGGGTAGTTGTGTATGGGTCGAGACAACCAGCACACACTGCCCTAATGCGTACGGGTCATGTAGCGGGATCCACTGAGTTTAGCCAGTGAAATTATATTGAAAGGGAGTCTGATCATTTTTGACCATTTTCAGATTGTTTATTAGTTGCCAATGTAATTTATAGGATTGCTAAACCTCGCACGAACAATTCCGACAAATATTTCTAAATCTTTTTACTTTTTTATACGTTAATACCTATCAATTTCTCATCGTGTCATTCATTATGCAATAATTCGGCAAGCAAAAAACAATATATTTAATTATCGTTTTCAGCCGCAGATACTATTCCAATGAATTATAATGACTCAATGACATGTCTAAATATCTTTAAACTCTTACGCATAGTGGAAATATATGGGCTGCCTAATATGAAGTTGAATGCTTACAATACACGGAGTATCGCTCGCACACAGCCAGCTGCTAACGCATTTACTCCTCAATAGCTTCCTGGTACCTTAGATATTCGCAAGAATCCATCAACCGTTTTAGGAATTGTAAGCTAAAGTGATACTTCCTTAGTCGGACTATACAGTATTACACAGCACTTCACTTGCTTCTCTCTTGTCAGTGTCTCTATTTCAATATAAGGGACGGCACTGCGATGGATTTGTCACTTGTAGCATGTTATTCTTACGATTAACGTCTACAACGCCTGATGATGCCTCGTGGAGAGGCGAAACATGTGTCGCAGCGACGACCAGGCCAGTCGTGGCAGCGACGGTGGTGGAGGGGGCATGCGGATTCTGTTCCAGATGGCGGACGACCGCAGCAGCCGAGGCAGAGACTACCGGAGCAGCCATGGCAGCGTCGGCATGATGCACGCACTAACAGTAGTGGGTGGGTGCCAGCCGGCGCTGGGCCGCATGAACTAATTGTTGGCGGAAGCACACAAAGCAGGTTGGATCAAATTGCATGTAAATTTGACTTTCGCAAAATAACGCCTGAATCTATTAACTATTTAAGTGTCTCTATTCACAATTGAGAGATGAGTAACATTATAATGGTAGTACTATTATAAACAATTAGGAATTATACTCCGAAGCATTATATCACCATTATTGTATAGTAGAACAGCTTAAAATTTTATACAACTTTTTTGGTGTTATTTTTTAAAATATAAATTTAATAACAATGTTTTTGAATTGTTTAAAATATAAAAATATGGTAACCTGAAGAGGCGATAATTGAAAAGTACCAATCAACGTGTTGTTAAAATAATTTACAATTCGATGGATCAGGTGCTAATCAGTAAAAAGTGATAACATTGTTCCTCTGGCATGAAAATTAATATTGTTATTTAGTGTATTAATTTCTACGTTTGGTACATTGTCTGCAGATAAAGTCAAGTATTATTTAAAATATGTTTTGTATGTTCTTTTGTCTATACTTATATCCCCATATACGTTGTACTCTGTACTTTTAAAATTGTGTTTTGAATTTTCTTTTTCTTTAATCGATGTTACCGAATACTATCTAAGATTTTTCCCAGGAACATACAGCAGTTCTTTGAGAGAAAAACATCGAATGTGTTTTGTATGTTCTTTTGTCTATACTTATATCCCCATATACGTTGTATATTGTACTTTTAAAAAATGTTTTGTATTTTCTTTTTCTTTAATCGATGTTACCGTATACTATCTAAGATTTTCCCAGGAACATACGGCAGTTCTTTGAGAGAAAAACGTCGAAAGTCTGTTACATTCAAGTCTCAGTTGATCGGCTACTATAACGGCTTACCATCGGGCCCTGTATACCTGGTTTGCGTCGAATTAGTTTAATAAATAATAAAAAAAAAATTTTTAACATTTCAATAGATTTGCAATAACGTCAGTGGAGTAAAAAAAGAGGTCAAAATAATTAAAAGTTACTAAATATTTCAAAAGTATTAAAGATACATAATATTGAAGAAATGAGTGATATTTTAGATTAGAACATATGTAAAATATCAACTAAGTGCGAATTTGAAAAAATTAATAGAAGTAGATCTATTTCGTTAAGGAAGGTACTCAGTGCCAATTGTTTTTTAAATAAATCCCATTTTAAAATAGATATATTTCAAATTGTACAATATTATGCGACGTCCAGTAATGCGACTCTACGTGTAAGTATGCAACATTCACTTAATCATTACTGATGTGCCGACTCTTGAGTAAACATGTAACCGTGCGCTGGTCACACAAAAAGTCTCCATCACAGATCCGGTCACACTGGTCCGCAAGATCGACGACCTCTGCTAGCTGTTTGACTCATGGAAATAAATTTTCTTGTCCCACCTGACTGATGGGTCGGGATGTTTTAATTGAACAACATTGTAGCAGCTACTTTAACCCTTACTTGTAATTTAATAATTATTTCATATACATGTGTAATTGTAATTTTATCTACTCATATTGTACCTCTAAAATCTATACATTAAGAAATAAATAATCACAAAATATTTTACAAATGAATAATTCGCCTTCCGGTATCGAATTAGTTTGGGTTCAAATCTACGACCTCTCGATTGCCACAAGCTCTCGTAACTGAGCTATCAGAAAGTTTTTGTAACGGTGGCCGATATCACGTTATCACGTGCATTAGTAGACATTATAATATCTGTACTTGTCTTTAAATAACTAAACTTAATATTAAGATACGCCTTAAGTCAGTGTAACGACGGTGGCGGGTCCATGTGGTTCTTGATTTATAGCAAGCAATCACTGAAATGACTACAGTAGCCGAGTCAGAGACGATTAGAGCAGCTATAGCTGCAACGGCATGGATCTACTAACGGTAGTGTATGAGTGCTAGCCAGCGCTAGTTCGCATGAACTAATTGGTGATGGAAGCATAGAAAATCATATCGATAAATTTACCTATTAACTTAAATTTAAAACATTCAACGGTTTCTACATTTTACTTCTTTTAAGTTATCTATTTTCCTTCAGTTATTTTGAATTAACTATATATATTATAGTTATACTAGAATTAACGACTCGCTAGATTTTGTTATGGAATATAGACATTTGTTCCAAGACTTTTACGAAGTAAAAAAATTTATATAACAATATTCTAAAATTGTTCTATTAGTTTACTTACAATAATTATAACTATAGTAAAAGGCTATATATAGCAAACAAAAGTCAATTTTCGGCAAATATTCTGAATCCCTTATGACTGAATCGAATTTGATAAATCTATCATTCAATAACTAAAATTTCACTCAAGTACTAATAAAATTTTAAAACAACGTCAGGTAGCATGCACGTATACGGGCCACGTGCCACGTGGCTAGCGTAGCCTATGAACATGATGCATCTGATAACCTCACGTACTCGAAGGAACACAACAAACCTTCAGGGAGTTGTTACTTGACTGCGGTTGTCTATGAGGTGGAGGTACTTCGTCACTTGGGCTGCTTTGATGCGCCCTATCTCTCTTGAAAATATTCATGCTCAGAGAAACATTCATACTTATGCTATATGGGAATTGAACCCACGAGCGTTGATGTTAAAATAGCATTGCTTACCACTCCGTCAACGAGCTCATTGAAAACCTAACTGTTGAGTATTGATATTTGCGTCTAATTGCACATACCTATATCCTGCATTCATGTCAATTCTACTAAATACTATAACTTTATAACATTGCCACTCTAACCAGACGAATTCATGTCGAGAGCGCTATCTGTGTTTCTATAATGAACTTGAGCTTACATCAGTGTGAGTAACGTTATGCGACCGGTTACGGAAAGTATACGGAGGTACCGCCGTCACATCTAACTTGCGATTTTTGTGTCAATTCTATTTATACAGAAATACAGTTATTATTACATAGATATATCTGATTTTGTAATAATAACTCCATCTGATTTTATAATACCAACTCCGAGTACAAAAAGCAATCTGAACGAGATTGAGTGTTTAGTTTAGAAGGTTCATTTAATCCCAGCAATATTTACGTCATTGACAAGCTGATGCTCGTAGCTCCGTCTGCGGGAAGTAGTTATTAAAATTTTACTAAGCGATCTTAAGCATTTCCGGGATAAAAGGTATGTGTGTAAAATTTTATCAAAATCAGTTCAGTAGTTTTCACATAGACAGAGAATAACTTTTAGACTTAAGATAAAAAAAATTAACGACTTGCATTTCAATAGTAGAGTGCATCATTATTAAAAAAAGTTCATACTTGAGCCTTCTATAATTTTACTACGAGTATGTACGTATGTAGATTAAATAAGTCTAATAGCTTATATCATAATCATAAATATTTATTGGCTTGAAATGTAAGTATGTTTTAATTAATACATGGTTAAATTGAGGCCCTTGTACATTTCACCTTCAATAAGATACGCAAAAATTTTTTAAATATTCATTTAATATAGTTCAAATTTTAAATTATTCAGTGATATCATACCATTTTTATTTTTTTATCTAAGTCAATATAACTAGTACTAATAAGTGCATTAAATTATATTAAATGATTTGTCATTTGCACTATTTACGATTGCCTACCTCGCTATCTCCTTTTCGCCAACGCTTGATTTGTTCATTATTAAGGTACAATATGTGTACTGATAAGGCTGGGCTTAACCGTAACTTTGATACTTCAAAGATACGAGATATTTTTTCATTTTTCAACACAAACTCACCATATAAAAATAAACAAGCTCGATCAGTTTATTTATACATCTTTATTGGAAAGATTAATTCGACTAGACTATTTAAGGTACAGCTAAGAGCAGATCACGCTTACCACTCGAAGTGCGATTGTAACTCTTATCACAAACGGAATAAGAACGGTACAAAGGTCAAAGTGTAATGCTTGAGCTGCACTTGGCTGTACAAAACGTATTCCAACAGTTAATTTTCAATACTTCTTAATGGTTAATATGCTTGACTTACTAGGGAAAACAATATTCACAAAAATAAAAAGTATTCCAGCATTTGCAATAAAAAAACTACTTTCTTCTATAGCGTTACTGTCAATGTAAATGAACAAATACTTGCTTTGAAGCTTTGTTTACCTTTAGTGGTTAGTCTTAAGAATTGACATCTTCTAAGAATACAATGACTAAATGTAACGCTTTTATTCATTCATAACATAAAACTTCCATTGTCTAAAATAATTATATTTTGAAAACGAAAATGACAGAAAAAATATCTTATTCCTTAGTAACTTCTTAAAGTTAATAATAGTAAACATTATTTTTTTTTGCAGTTCCTCAGGAGTATAAACCATTTGTTATAACCTATTTATAATTTTGATAATCTGTTATCCAGCTGAATGGCAAAAAACACAAAATAAATCATAAATATATTTAAATAAATACTCATTTTTAAAATTAACGTCGGAAACTGTAGATAAAACCTAAAAACGTTACGAATTAGTTGACATAAAAAATGCATCACTTCATCCTAGAATCTTAAAATTTGGCATGAATTGTAATCATTTAAAATAAGTAACAAAAAAAAATGTTTCTAAACTTTATATTTAAAAAAATGTTTGCGAATTTATGCATAAAAAAAACAGTACCTACGTTTGCGATTGAAGAAGCTCTATAACTTCGTTTCACGTGTCGGTCCAAGTGAATACGCAGGTTAACCAACATAAACTGCAGTCTGTCTATGGATGGTTTTATCTCTCTTGACCGTCTCCGTGATTTTCAGGGCACGTTAAGCTTCCCGGTTGTAGCCGATAGACGATAATCGTTAAGCATCGAGTACGCACCCTAGGGGTACGTACTCGATGTCGTTAAGCTTAGTCTGGCCTTCGAGTGGCATTGTTGTGTTACTGCGATGATTGAGATCCTTTAGAAGCTCTCGCAAATGCATCACGTCAATAATACTACCTCTAGTACAGCTCTAGATATGCTTATATTAAAGCTTCTATAGACTACAGTAATCGTTTTACGAGTACATCAAAATTCTCATGATCAATGCTACGTCAGCACTGGGGGTAGTGTGTATGCTCGGTGTATATAAATAATCGAACACATATGTAGTTATAACATAACAGCTTGCTATCGGCAGGAAATTCATCATCGTAAACTTTCGTACTCTGCGATTATCAGTGAAATTTTCTTCTGAGAACTTTTAGGTTTATTTATACAACTCCGGGAGGCATACAATCATACTGCTCACCTGATGTAAAGTGGATACCATAGCTTATGAACGTTTGTTATACCAACATACTCCTTAGGAGCTTACTGGTACCCCTACTCACTCGGTGGAGCAAAACAACCCTCCAGGGAATTATTATTTGGCTGCGATTTTCTGTGAGGTGGATATACTTCCCAGACGGGCTGCTTGTAAGGGCCCTACCTCTCTTAAAAACATCCAGACCAATACAAATAGACATGTTTACGCTGAGGTTCCTCCGAGGAATCGAACGCAAGAGCCTTGGTATTAAAATAGCATTGCTAACAACTGTGCCTCCAGGCTCGTCAAAATACACTTTCTTTTGAGGTTTTCCCACTGGACATCAGCATAAGGTTTTCAAAAAGAGTGTTTCGACAGAGCCTGCTACACGTGAATGATGGTCCTAGTATTGGAAGCGGCCATAGCCCTTACCTTACTAGACGTACTTCATTTTTAGTCATTCATTCATTCATTCATCACTTCACAGTCATTATTTATCACTTCAGTAGAAAAGAACCGAATTCCCAAAGACTTATATGAATCCATAAATTCGAATTTATTGTAAGTAACATCTCCGTATAAAGAATACAGAAGAAGCCTGCAATACAAATACGCCTAACCTATTACACAGTGATGTTGCAATGCAGTCGCGGCTCTAGCGGTCGCGCTCGACGGTGCAGCACGATCTAACGTTCCGCTCTGCGCCGGCGCACGTACTCCCCCTCCTACATGCTCCCTGTCTACTTCCCCCCTCTGGCCCTGGCCCTGACCGAGACACAGACCCCACGAAGGCGAAATGTTACGAAACTGCTTGCAACAGAACTTGTTTCTGTACCTTGTTCGGTCGACGCTGCACTAGCCTTATTGATTGATTGAAGATTTACTAAGCTCATTATATTATGTATAAATTTATAATTTATCATTTGTGAGTAAATTGTATGTTTATACAAATACAAGTATTGTAGATGTAGTCAGAGGACCATTAAAAAAAATTGTAGCGCTTTTATATTTTGTAGTAGCTCCTAGCAAAGTGACAATTAGGCCGGGTCGATGTTAGACGGCCACCGTATACAAGTACTATCGTATATGCAATTTGATCTAACCTGCGTTGTGTGCTTCCGCCACCAATTAGTTCATGCGGCCTAGCGCCGGCCGGCACTTAAAGTCTTACTAATAGCATGTTATTCTTACGATTAACGTCTACAACGCCTGATGATGCCTCGTGGAGAGGCGAACGTGTTGCAGCGACGACCAGGCCAGTCGTAGCAGCGACGGTGGTGGTGGGGCATGCGGATTCTGTTCCAGATGGCGGACGACCGCAGCAGCCGAGGCAGAGACTACCGGAGCAGCCATGGCAGCGTCAGCATGTAGCACGCACTAACAGTAGTGGGTGGGTGCCGGCCGGCGTTAGGCCGCATGAACTAATTGGTGGCGGAAGCACACAAAGCAGGTTGGATCAAATTGCATCTTAGGAGCTTATTAAGTAAGCACATACTTTTGAGATTAACCACAATAACTTTTCAGGGAGATGTTATATCAGTGAGCTTCTGCAGTCGGACTGCTTATTAGATATAATTATACACTATATCTCGATTGCTATTGCTGCATTTGCTAGGTGACAAGACTCTAAAAATTTTGGTGTACTATTTAATCAATTAACTATTATGACTGCCAATGGTCTTACGTAACATGTCAGTTATTCTTTGGACTGCTTCAATTATCTCAAACTTGTACATACGTACTTAAGTTATCTATAGATGATAATTCTCAAACTAAAACTGGTATCTGCCTATGGTCATCCCTAATAGTCAAAGGAATTAAAGTTTGTTATTGTATACTAAGATTGTTAGTAATCTTTTGAGTCATAATAGCAACACTTTTTAGTATAAACTAACTATATTTAAAATCTCAATGAGCTAATCCGTTTCCTATTTGAACAGTATTTGTTTTTTATACCACTAAGGTGATAAACTAAAGCGGCCTATGAACATTTGCAATATTACGAGTATCATTCTTACGTTACCGATCCTGTACGAACCTCTTCACGCGTTTCTTGAGGAACCTCATGTCGTAATCCCTTGGGAAAACCTCGCCAACGAGCTTGTTCTATAACTTAATAGTTCTTGGTAGAAAACTTTTCTGGAACTGCAAAGTACGCGACCATTGCGGCTCCAGTGTATGATCATGAATTCCCAAGTGTCGGCGAGCTGGGTGATTCTAAAACGAGGCTGTTGGTATCATGTCGAACAACTCCTCAGAATACAACCCATTGTACTATAGGTAGGCAGGCGAAACTCTTCTCAAACTCAAGGGTTCAATACCGTGTGTGAGTTTGGGATCATCGACGATCTTCACAAATCGTCTTTGCACTTTGTTGAGCACATCCAGTTTCTTGGACGTCAGATTAACTTTCTCATCCAGATGACTTTGGCATTGAACATCGCTGGAGATGTCGACACCGAGAATCCCAATGCTCTTGGCAATTGTAAGCAGCGTGTTCTGGAATTGCAACCACTGCCATTTGCTGTTTTTTTTTGGGCTTTCTTAGAGGTGAACACGCAGACATTCTAACTTTAAATAGTTAGTTACTAACTAAGTTACGAATGTGCATAGAGCCAGTCTGAAGTAGAGTAATTACCGTAGTCTATGAATTATTGTCTCTTACGAATATTGCTCGTAGATTATCACCCATGCAGCTTATTGCAAATTTGGCTAATGTTTTATTCAAAATAACAAAGCATTTCTTCCTCTTTCACAATTATTTGATACGATACTATTATTAATACAATTAATACAAAAAATTAAGTGAGTCCATCTGATCGTTAGTATTCGAATGGCAGCGTTCTTTTTACACCTACTGTTCAAACCATTATAATAATACTAACTGAATAGTATTTAAATAAGGGTTGTAATAGAATTTTAAGAACCTATTGAAAGCACAGACTTACTTTGAAACGTTAACATGCATTATAATATACACACACATATATACATATATATATATATACATATATATATATATATATACATATATATATATGTATATATATATATAATATATGGTAAATTGTTATAAGCACATAAAAAATCTAAAGTTTTGAGACCGAAACACAAAAATGCCTATATCCTGGTGTAACATAAAATAGTAGCCATATTGTACATCTCTAGTGTGGAACTAAATAATTGTATTGCGTAATTTGGTAACATTTTCATAAGAATCTCTTGGTACAGATATCTTCTGTAAAGATATTCTTATGAAAACGTTACCAACAAAATGTCTATATCTTAGGAAAATGTACCAAGAGAATCTTATGAAAATGTTACTAACGATGGACGCTATAAAATTACTATATGATGGCATTTAGCCATAACACAAAAAGTACTTTTAATGGGGTGATTTTGTAAAAGGCATGTTCATTATGCAATTAATAGTATTTTTGTAATTGCTACATTTATTAAATACCGAAATTACCATTGCAAAAATACTTTAAAGAGCAAATTAATGTTGATATCTAATTTAACACCTGCTTATTTTTTATTCCATGATATGAAACCACAGGTTGAAAAATCAGTCTATAAATGAATAATATTTTTTTCAGTACACTCGTTCTCATGCCAAAACATAGTTATGCTGTGGCTTTTAGATTATTTTGGTTAAGCAATATCTTAATTTTATTGTATACTTCTGTAGCAGGTGCGTTGATGATGTTAGTAATTATTTCGTCGAAAATTTTGGCAACGTGCTTCGACTCAGATTGTTGTCTTAATGACTGCAACTTGGCGACTGAACTGCATCACACCTGCACGCCTGCAAGTTTTATTAGAATTTCTTTATCAATTAAAATAATTAAATATTACTCGCAATTTTATAGCTTTTTTGCAAGGCGTATAATAAACAGGTGTAGTTAAGGGATATCTTTAAAATATATTAGCGGTTAAATATGAAATTGCCGATTTGTACGAAAAAATTAAAACTCTTTTTTTTTCTAAGATGTAACATATTTATTTAATCAAAAAATTTACCTTCATTATCTATACATTGCTGCCATTTAATCGGGAGTTTATTCATGTCTTTGCGATAGAACTCTGGGGATCTAGATGCGACAAACTGTGTGAAAGCATTTTGTACTGCCTCCAAGGAAGAAAATTTTTTGAGCAAGGTCTAACGAGTATGGAGGATGACGTATGGTTTCTAACTGCAGCTCCTGTAGAGTTGCAACGATTTCTCGGGCAGTGTGAGGTCTTGCGTTATCATAGAGCAATAATGGTGAAGATCGATTCAGGAGTCGGGGCTGGTTCACTGCCAGTTTCGTCATTATTGTTCGAAGTTCGGCACAGTAAACATCTGCTGTTATTGCTTGACCAAACATGAGAAAGCTGTAGTGAATAACGCCATGAAGTGACCACCAATCAGTTACCATTACCTTTTTATTGGTAAGCTTTGCTTTAGGGCACTGTTGCAGCGTTTGACCTGGGGTCAGCCATTGCATTTTTCGCTTACGATTATCGTAAAGAATCCACTTTTCGTCATATGTCACAATTTGATCCAATGTTCCTTCATTTCTGTACCGATTCAACAAAGCAACACAAGTTTCAATACGCGTTTCTTTCTGCAGATCAGTCAAATCATGAGGCACCCATATTTTTTTATCTTATTGATTTTATGCAAATGTGTCAATATTGTAGTTAAGGTAACGTTAAACCATGCCACCATCTCCTTCAATTCAGCGTCCTCTGTGGGCTGTCTTCCACGTGGTTCGTTCTTCAAGTCGAAGTTTCCATTACGAAAGCATTTAATTTTTTAAGATAGGTAGGCGCATCAAAGTAGCCCATCTGGGGAGGTAACCTTCACGTCACAGAAAACCGCAGCCAAATAACAACTCCCTAGAGAGTTGTTGTGTTCCTGCGTGTGAGTGAGATCACCAGAAAGTTGCTAAGGAGTTACTGTGTAAGCGCAGAGGAGGCATCGCGCGAGTGATACTTAATATATCGCAAGCGTTAATAGGCTACGGTATCGCTATACGCTTTACATCAGGTTGGCCATATGTTTGGATGCCTCCCGACGCAGTATAAAAAAATAAAATAAACCAAAAATGCACGGTGCGTTCATTAGCAGTCTCCTCTCCAAACGCAGCATTGATATTGCGAACCGTTTCTGCCGCGTTAGTTCCAAGTCGGAACTCGTATTCAAAAATTACCCGGATTTTCGAAGTATCCATCTTTCCTGTCTAAGCTGAATAAAAAAACAATTGAAATTAGAAAATCAAATGTTGCACATTTTTGAAAAGAAAAACCTCATAGCTATCATGGGAAAAATTTTCACTCGAAAATGTCATACTATGAAGGTTTACTGTCAGTCCAAAATATCTATTACTATAAAATGACAATTTCATACTTTAATACCTATTATTTTATATTTGAAATATTAGAATATTTGACTCCGTAGTAGGATTACGTGTTCATGCACATCTCAGCAAGTTTACAATTTATGGTTTTCTTTATTACCTCTTACGATCTAATCGCTGGAGCGCAGTATCCATGAGGAAGTTGAGGAGGAGACGATGCGCGTGATAGTGTAACACGCCGCATTGACGTAATCTGTTTACCTCTCTCGATGATGATGATGAAAGATGAGTTTAGTATCTCGAGTTCCTTCGTACTCAGAGGGCATGTTAAGCTGTCAGTACTAGTTGGTTTCAGAAGATGACAGACATTGAGCAAACTTGAGATAGGGCGCTATAAAACATTCGGACTGCGGGAGTAGCTCCACCTCATAGAAAATCGAAGCCAAATAACAACTACCTAGTTGGTTATTACTTTACTGCGAGTGAGTGCGGTTACCTGCAAGCTCCTGAGGAGTTGCTTTATTAATAGCAGATGTGAAGACCTGTGACAGATATTCCCTGTATTGCAAGCATTCATAGGCTACAGTAACTACTTTACAACAGGTGGATATGCTTGTATGTCTCCCCATGTCGTGTAACGTATCGTCTATGTCGCATAAGTATCATGGATAGCTAATTTAACAAAAGAATAGACATAAATAAATAAATATTGTTGGACAAATCTAGCCCCAAAGTAAGAACGAAAGAACGAAACTTGTGTTATAAGTACTAGACAACTGATAAATATACGTAAATATGCTTTTTTTTTCAAATTCATTATTATGATACATAGAAAACACCCAGACCAAGATAAACAGACATGTTCATGCACAAAAATGTTTGTCTTGTGTGGGAATCGAACCCACGTGCGTTAATGTCGCGTCATTCACAACTGAGCCACCGAGCTCGTCAAAAGACATGCCAGCCAAGTCATATATCATATTTTGCCGAAATACAAACGAACAAAAACAAGACATACTTTTAAATTTTCTAATTATACTATTTTGTTAGTATCTATTATCCAGTAATAGGCATCTACTAAGAAAGGTTTATAAAAAATGCAATGAGTTTCTGCGACATGCTTGAGCAAATTTGCGGGCAACTTCTGATAAAAATACAGTTTAACCCATGAAATTAAAATTACTTTTTTATACTTATTTTATGTGCGAAATTCATTTGGAATGAAACTGATTGTTAGATTTTGCAGCAAATAACTAGCTAGAATCTTATTAAGCATTGTTAGTTCGTAATGTTCATTTGATAATCCTTTATTATACGTGTGATTACGAGCCGGGAATCATCGCAGACCACCTCGGAGTTGCTCACAATATTGCTTTTTCTTACGTTTAGATGTGGGAACGCAATTATTTTGATAGATAAAATAAAATCTATTATGTTTTGAATGTTGGTGCTTATAGGTAAGTATTATATATATAATATATACACACATCAAAAGTGTCTAGGGATCAACATATATTTTTGCAATAACTTTTCTCCTGATTGATATTAATTAAAATTTTCTTTAAGGATTCATCAAATAAAGTGTTTTCGTTTGTCTACAGTAACGATAAACCAAGTCACCTTTGCATTAATAAAGAAATTTGCCATTTTCATAATAAAGGGATTTTTGACATTTGAACCACTAACATTAAAGTTCGAAAAAAAGACTGAAATAACAGTTTTCTTTAAAATTTTATTGGGTAACTTAAACAATTAATAATCCGTGTTTCTACCGCGAACACTAACAACACGTGGGAATGATAGAAGCTGGTTCCCGGCAACGTACTGTGGCTTTAGCTCTGAATACAAGTCAGAGTGTTATCAGTCGACTTTGGACACGTTACCGAAGCACTGGTACCGTGGCTGAGCGCCATGGAGGACGGTATCGCTGCACCACACGGAGACAAGACCGATACATTCAAATCACAACTCGAAGAGCTCCAACAATAACCGCCATGATGTTAGCCGTGACGCTTCATCACTCTTCAGGGAACTTAATTAGCGACCAAACAGTCAGAAACCGCTTGCATGAAGTGAACCTTCATTCCCGAAGACCGCTAAGGGTACCACCTATAGCAATGCACAATCGTAGGATTCGATATCAATGGGCTCTTGAACACAGAAATTGGGCAGAAGAACAATGGCGTTTCGTGTGCTTTTCTGATGAGTCTCGTTTTGGTATGAGACCGGATACAAGACGTATACGACACTGGAGAACCCCTGGACGCCAACAGCGATTAAAATCCTGCCAGGAAGTCCATCCTTATAGTGGTGGAACCATCATGGTATGGGCGGGTATTTGGATCGGCGGAAGAACTGAGTTGATTTGGATCAGAGGCAACCTCAACGCTCAAATTTATGCTGAGACGATTGTATCAGACGTCATCGTTCCTCTACAAGTGCAAATCGGTCCCTTATTTCAGTTAATGCATGATAATGCACGACCGCACACCGCAAGAGTTGTAAGACAGACTCTCGCCGCAGCTAACATCAATGTCATGCCCTGGCCTGCTCAGTCGCCAGACTTAAACCCGATTGAGCATGCATGGGATATGCTACAGAGAAGAGCTCTGCCGAATATGGAGCGTATCCAGTCGCAAGAAGACCTTTTTTTGTTGTTGCAACGAACATGGGCGGCCATTCCACACCGTGATTTGGATGAACTCATTTTGAGTATGCCAAACCGATGTTCTTGTGTTGTTAGTGTTCGCGGTAGAAACACGGATTATTAATTGTTTAAGTTACCCAATAAAATTTTAAAGAAAACTGTTATTTCAGTCTTTTTTTCGAACTTTAATGTTAGTGGTTCAAATGTCAAAAATCCCTTTATTATGAAAATGGCAAATTTCTTTATTAATGCAAAGGTGACTTGGTTTATCGTTACTGTAGACAAACGAAAACACTTTATTTGATGAATCCTTAAAGAAAATTTTAATTAATATCAATCAGGAGAAAAGTTATTGCAAAAATATATGTTGATCCCTAGACACTTTTGATGTGTGTATTTTATATGTATAAGCAAATTGTAAAATGATTTTGATTATGCTTTATAAATTTATTGTGATTTACCATTACAAAAAATATCGTTACACGCCCAAATAGCGTCACTGAGTGATTTGACCATATTTAGAAAAACCGGCCGATTACATGCCGGGCTACGCACAATGTAGGATTCTGTATTTGCCATGCTTTGCTTGCTTGCGAAAAAATTAGAAAGTTGCTTAAAATAATAGGAAATCGTGCCTATTGATTTTTTTTTTTTAATATTTAAAACTAAACTTTTCTTATAACCTAATAAATATATTAATATTTAAATAATGTAACTAAATATCCAAAGGTATATAAAAAGTGATCCAGAACGCATTAAACGCATTTTTTTTGACCTGACTATGTAGTTGGCCCCTGTGGGCCGTGACTACGTCACCGGAAGGGGCATTAAACGCTTTTTTTTTGACCTGAGTATGTAGTTTGCCCCGAGTGGGCTGTTACTACGTCACCGGACTAAGCTTTAAACGCTTTTTTTTTTTTTTTTTTGACCTGACTATGTAGTTAGCCCCGAGTGGGCTGTCACTACGTCACCGGACTAGACATTAAACGCATAGGCATATGAATATTTAAACCACACCCGGTTGACTTCTATATGGCGATGTAATTTGTGAACAGTGCCATCTAGTGTAAAATATCGGATCTAAAATTACGTATGAAATTCAGATGATCTATAAAATATATACATGAAATTACCTACGTATCGACTTCCACTATTTGGCCGAATTATACACTAGGAAGCAAAACGGTTAGTTCAGAAAGGTGCAATGTAAATATTCTATGACATTTGTACGTATCCGTAAAAAAAATACGTTTTATAAGTTCGTCGACTAGTACTCGTTAACCTGCTAAGCCAGCTTAGCCGTGATAGTTTTACTTTTAAATTCACTATATGGACTACTACCATGATTTTTTTTACATTTCCAAATACAATAGTTTCGCTGGCGTTGACACTTGAGTCTAACAAAAATTTACACTTTACATAAATATTTCGCAAACTTATCACTATATCGAAAAGTGATCTCCCCACACCCTAAATGTTTTTAAACCTATCTAACGACAACCCACACCATGGGGTAGGCGCGATTAAAAAGTGTCATCTCCACTTTACGTGCAGGGGAGGTGCCACCAACAAAAATTTTTTTCACGGTTTTATTCTACCACTTTGTCAGCATAGTTAATATATATAGACATGCCAAACTACCGCTTTCTAGTATCAAGCACCTCTGAGCTAGGCCGCGGCTGGACGAAAAGACAGACAAAGGGACATGGCGACACTATACGGGTTAATTGTTTACTACGGAATCCTAAATACGGTATGTCAAACAATTCTTTTTTGAATAGAGTTTCACTGAATGACGAAACAATAATAACTAAAAAGAGCACACGTGTCATTGCGTAGTTAAAATATCATGTATATAGGTATTGTACATAATACATTAGGCACATAGTTAAACACCGAGTGTGCGATCGTACCGAGTTCAAGACAGTGGGTGACAAAGAGATCGTTGAATATTCATAGTGTCCCCATTACAAATAAATGTCTCAGTCGAATGTTGCGCATCACTGACACGGTTACAGGCGTCGCGTCGCGACTCATTCGTGACGCTAATCTGTCGATACTTTGTTATGTAGGTGTTAAAACATCTCATTTCGATCTCCGTAAACAATGTTGTCGGTAATCGATGAACATTCTACATGAGCTCGATGGTGTTATTGTCAGTATATTTGAACACGTAGGTTAAGCAACGTCCACCTGCTTTACTTATCCCGTGTTCATCCGAGCATCAGAGGGCATTAAAATCATTGATCATAGCTGTTAGCAAAGGAGCTGGAAAGTGTTGGTTTATGTCAATTCACAATTAAGTAACATGGTGAAATATGCTCCTAAACTCTTTCAGTTGTAGACAAAGGAAATACTATGGAGATTACGACAGGTATAAGATATGTTGTAAACAAATCGAGAGAAACTTCTAAGTGACATTTATTTTACACTACCTATGCGTTGACGGCGAGTTTGAGTGACTTGTCTCACTTTATCCCGCTTCAACCTTCTTCCTAGCGTTATCCCGCTTCCCAATTCATTCAGATTCACGGTGTCCGTTTTCTTAGCTTAAGGATGGCGTTGATATTGATTGTTACACTGCGACTGCCGTCAGACATCATGCGGACATGCGGATTTCCTCGCAATGTTTTTACTACTCGCCGAGCAACTACTTAAAATATGTCCATGCATCCAAAATTACGAATTTAGTGGAACATGGGCATGTTTCAACCCCAGACCAGGAATTGAAACAGGGACCTTCCGATAATAGATGTTTTTTTTTCCACTGGACTATTACTGCTCTACCTCAATACTTATTCCGCTTCAACCATCTTTACCAAAATCGCATTGTTCATGTTATTTGACTTAACGAAAGCGTATATTCTATGTCGGCAACGAGTAATGTTAGATGTGACCATAAGCTACAGTAGGAGAAGAAAAACCGTAGTCAACCAGCAGTCACGCCGAGGCACTTTTGATGAAGGTCTTATATCCAAGGTTGGCTTGAAGATTATTTTACGGAATTCAAATTTTAAGCAAACTTACTATAAATGTTGTAAGCAAAAATATACAAACGATAATGTAACGAATTGTCAGTTAATTTAAATTCCCCAAAATACCACTTAAGTACATAAAAAACAAAAAACATTGTCACATGTATGTCATGTACCTACAACACGTATCACAAAATCTAAAAGGACTACTTTTATATTTTTATTTTAAATAAATATCTCATATAGATTCATGTACGCTTTTAAAGCTTATGTGCTAATAAAAGCAGTGAAAAATCATAATAATTATCTTTTAAAAGCTTATTTAAACGGGTTTTGACATATATTATTTTCATTAATCTGCAAATTATGAGAAGATTGTTAACGGACTACGGATACTAGACATAAGTTGCAACTGTTTACAATTTCAATCAAAATGACTGATATATCTTCTATTACTTTATTATAATACTCATTATTACTCGTAACATTAATGAAGTAATAGAAGACAAAATAAGAAAAAAGTTTACTCTTTCGTTCTATTCATTCATGAGAATGGAGAGAAAGTATTACATAGAAAAGCAGAGTTTTGAGCGACATAGTGGAATTTTTGAGGTAGTTTTCAAAAGAAAGATGCGTGATTTATAATTTTAAGATAGCAGAACTGGCCAGATGTCAGCTACAGATATTTAATACACATCATCAACCGTAATCCTCGTGTTCGTTCTGATTGTGTCTCTTTCAAAAACCATTATCTTGGTTTTCTTCGCATTCAATTGTAAGCATTACTTCATACAATCATGTTACATTGTTGTAACTAGTATTTGTAGTTAGGATGACGATGATGTATAATATTAAAACTACGATCGTGATTCTCAGCGCTCCCAAAAGTCGTCTGGTACAGAATGCAATTAGCATTAAGTCCGTCTATTGTACCGAAGATGTAGTCAATATAGTTTTTAAAACAATTAATAAAAAATAAATTAATGAAAGTAATATCTTCAAAGATTCGGGCATTTTCATAGATTGGAATAAGCTGAGTACAAAAAGTCTTACACGAATATTTACATATCTCATAATTTGAGGGCAGATCAAAAACGCCGGTTTAGATTGGTGCAGCGAAATTATTGAAATGTATAACGAAGGTGACTCGAATACTGTATATGACATTATCACAGGAGATAAAAGCAAGATATATAGTTACAAATCCTAAAGCAAAAGACGGGAGTCCCGATGGATATTTCCATTCGAAGATTTGTCAAAAATAGTAAAGAAGGACAGAGGCCAAGGGAAGAGATGATTGCCTCATTATATTGACGAATCATTTCGCAACAATTGTGCAAATGATAAAAGAACTATTACTGTAGATTGGTATGTTAGTCATTTACCAGCTGCCTTGGAATATCTTCGACAACAGCGTCTAAGAAGCAGGATACTTCATCGCCACAATGTCACAACGCACTCCGCCAGATGGACAATCGTATATTCGTCGACGGAAGTGTGGAATTAGTGAGTCATCTTCTTTGCAGTTTATATGTATTTCCCAAAACGTATTAATAACTCAGACTATTTCGCTATAAGAACCCCGAAGATGTTCGGTAAAGTGGAAGAGACCGCTGAAAAATAGTGGAATCACTGTTTCAGCCATGGTTTCATCGTATGCGACGGTGCTTAAAGAGGAACGGAGCCTATTTTAAAAAGCAATAAAATATTAACACAATGCTACATCATAACGTTTTTGATGCATTTGCGTGCATCCTGTTAACTACCTTCGATTGGCTGGCTTTAGATTGGGTTTGATAAAAGAGAGACTTGGATACAGCGTCATTTATTGAGCAGTATCTCCATCTTACAAAATATTGCAGCCAAATATGGGCTCCCTGGAATGTTTTCTTTTTGCGAGTGAGCAAGCCGGATTGTATGCTTCTTTAAAAAAATGGCGTTGTATATACAAGAAACAATCGGATAGTTATTAAAAAACGCAAGACCTAAATTATTGTTTCAAATGTCAATAACATACAACCACCGTACAAAATTCCAGCCTCCATTTTCACCCTTTCAGATGTAGATTCCTTAATGTGATGTATTTTCATAACTGATGCTTATCTTATTAAAATAGTGATCACATGAATGAAATTAATTCATGATCAGATTTTATAAGTTTTTTTGTGATCCCTGATACGAGCTGTCACCCATTTTATGTAGTGTAACCTACAAAATTTATCGACAAAAAACACACTTTTGAACTCCATTTACTGCTACTGAAATGGTAACAATGTTTATAGATATATATATATAGCCTTATATTTCATAGTTTTGAAGAAAAATTACTTTTACATCTGTGCAATGTTGTGATTCATTTGTGTAAAATTATATTCTTAAGATAAATAAATACTTTTATGTATTCGCTGGTCTTGATGAAATAAAAATTAAAAATAGCAGTAAGCTTTGGTAGAAGGCTGATTGACCACCTAAATATAAGAACTAACTAATAGCACCTTACCTGTCGGCAGTAAGTGGTGCCGTTATAGTAAAAGGTTGTGGGTATCATGCCGAATAGCTTTTGAGAACACAACTCCTTGCACAATATGTAGATTACACGAAATACAAAGGTATACAGCATCTTCACTTATGCCTAAAGGTTAAATACTGTAGTTACGTAAGCTTGAAGCTGATAACAATTTTCCCAGCAAGGGTCTGAACTGAAACACAATAGTCAAGGTGGTATCTAGATGCTATTGCCCAATGGTCTTGCGTCGTGGACGCTTGTTATTTTCATCTTTCTTTAATGTGTAGAGACAGTAAAAAATTCAAGCCAGATATTTGACAGTTGAGAGATGGTGCTGACGATGTATGATGTAAATACTGTGGACGGCCAGCCACACAAATCTATCAATCCCAATACAACATAAAATAGAGTACACTCAGGGTACATCTTCGACATGGCAATCACGTTGAATGAGAAGTACAATATTTTAGGTACGTTATACGGAGAAACACAAAAAACACTAAATGTCTGGTGGAGTAGGAAAGAGGGAGGCAAAAGGACAACAGTCTCAAAAAGGTGGTTAGATTAAACTTTGCAACACTTTGCCACTGAACGTAAATCACCAGTGAAGTACCAATTAAGGAGGGAGGAAGAATAAGTTACTTTAAAATAGTAACATTTAAATTGTAAGAATAACTAATGTATGTGTAATAGCATAGTTCGATGTTGTAGGTATGTATTGTTTTATGCGACTGACAATCATTATTTTGTAACCGATGACCCTAGTTCAACTTAACTATAATCAAGCACCTTGGACTACTGTTTTATTGTATTATAATCGGGATATTGAACTTATTTTTAAGGTGCGTGAATATATTTATACTAATGCGCACGAATTTTACAAAATAAAGACACATATTAGACTTTTCGTAATTCAATATAAATAAATAGGTATTATATCTCTATAATTAATGCATAAAAATACGTCTTATTATTATTATAAAAATTTACAAGTATTTGCTTATACCTCTGGCTACAAAAAAGTAGGTACTAGTACTTTATCGAATTATTGAAATGTACATATTTTTTTCACTTTCACATTTTATTTGTAAGTACATACATAATTGCCCGAAACAAAAAAAATATACTTATTAATATACCTATATGTATATATTTTTTTATTTATTTCTGATCGAAGTAATTTTTACTTGCGATGAACAAATAACGTACATGAGTACATCTCTGCATTTCTATCTATCTAAACTTTTATTACGGTATGTCTCACTTACTTTATGAATTTAAAGTTACTTTTACTTTTAAACTTTTTGAACATATCAAAAACTTTAAAATATGACCCCCAGATATCTCTATTATCTTTGTACCTACATTGCAGGAAAATTTGTGATTAACCTTTTTTTCACGAAATGTTTAAAATATTTTCTTCCCTAATAATCTTAGTTTTACTTTCTGAGTGATAGAATTAATATATTAGGTCCTTATAAATGAAATTGGCGTTGTATATGGAAAAAGTAAAACACAAAAAAAATATATATGAAATTATATATTTAATCAGTCAAAGTACGTACTATTATTATCTATGCACTCTCGCCATTTTATAGGTGGTTGATTCCATTACTGAAAAAAATGTGGGAGCGAGAATCAATAAAATATTATAAGGCGATTTGGAGTGCCCCATCGGTATTGATTTTTTTTCCTTGCAAGCAGTTGAGAGAAAAGTGGTAATCTATTGAAGCAAGCGCTGGGGAGTATGGTGGGTGTCGGAGACATTCCAATCGTAGCTCCTCTAATTTAGCGATCGACTGTCGTAAAGTGTGAGGTCTTGCGTTGGGCAGCAGCAGTGGGCTAGAGCAATTAACCAGTCTCGGTTGTTGAATAGCGAGGTTTTCCATCATCCATTGCAATTGTTGACAATACAGATCTGCCGTAATCGTCTGGCCAGATCTTAAGAAGCTGTAGTGTATGACACCAGCACTGGTCCACCAGTACATTTATCTGACTCAACTTTCGCTTGAGACAGAATTTAGCCGGTTGTCCAGGGTTCAACCACTGTGATGAGCATTTGCGATTATTGTACCTGATCTGTACATGATCCATTTTTCATCACAAGTAATAATACGATTCAAAATTCTCTCGTTATTGTGACGGTTAACTAATGTAACGCAGCACTCAATACGTGTTGGTTGGTGTGCTTTACTCAATTCATGCGGAACCCATTTCTCGAGCATTTTCACTTTTCCACTTTGTTTCAAGTGAATTAAAACTGTTTTGTCACTCACACCGAAGCCTGCCGCTAACTCTGACGTGGTTTGCGATGAATTTGATCTTCTTCCACGATCACCTTTAATCTTCGTTGTCAACTAGTGTCTCCGGTCGTCCACGGGGTTTGTTCTGTAGATCAAAATTTCAATAACGAAAACGTTGGAACCAAAAACGTACCGTGTTTTCTTTTACAGTAGCTTCCTCATACACATCATTAATCCGCCAAGCTGCTTTTGAAGCGTTGGTGCCACGGAAGAACTCGTATTTCTAAATAACGCGATATTTTAAGTTTTCCATATTGTGAAGAGACGGATGTCAAAAAAAAGCATAAAAACAAATGAATCATTAAATTTAAAATACACAAGCCTAAACTTGAAATAAATATGAATTTGGAATTCCTAACCAAACGTCAGATTTGTGATGAAAGTGGCCAGTTTTACAAAGTACCAATTTCATATTTAAGAACCTAATATTAAGCAATCCAAGGAACCCTCGTAAGCCGGGTCCAACTCAACCTTGACTGGTTTTTATGCTACATGATTATCGAATTAATAAAATCTTTCTTGTTCTAATAACATAATGGACGGCCAGTTATTTTATCATCGCTCGTCCTTTAAACCATAACGTAATAAACGTATACATAATATCTTTTTAAATTTCGTGGTTGACATTTTGAGGTGTTAGAGTTTATTAAGGCAACAAGTATCTAGTAGATCACCACTATCATGTGAATTGGAAATGTCTATCTTATAGGTATAAAAAATGGAAAAGCTTTGGTAAATCATACCACACCAGATACATTTTACCGTCAGATGTATTTATTGAAAAGGTCGTATTTAAAATCTCTCTATCGAGTAAAACAATTTGCGAAATTGTTATTTTGACATTCCTAATAGTTTATTTATTAGGTCCATAGATTCATCGGCCATTGGCAGCTGTGGCAATGACCGAAGGGATACCTCACATGAACTCATGTGATGAATTACCGCTATTTATTACTACGATGACGATGTAGCGATGAAACATACTGTGTTATTACTGCTGATGTTAGAGGTGCTAATTATAGGGTTATCATCACAACGTCATATGAGCGTTTGAGCGTAAATTGATTCGTTTTGCGTCCTGTATGAATATCAATTTTCAAGCGAAGTATCATAAGATCATATTGTGTTAGTCGTTGTCTACAATATTTTCAAAAGAACGGTTTGGAACGGAACGGAAATGAGTACATTGGCACACCACCACCTATAAAGCTGCCTCGTTGATATGTAGATAAGGCCCTGACGAAAAATAACAGGGTTGTCGAGCTACTAGTATAGCCATATTAGCAGTTGGACAAAAACAACATCTTAGAGAAGACCGTAGTCAAATAATAATTTTATTCTAAACCAGGTAAGTGATCAGATGAGGCACAGTGTACTCTCCTCAATACTGGGAAGATGTGTAAAACCTTTGAACTGCTCTACTTAATTACCTTGCTTTTTAATTAGGTCTTATAAGTCCTTTCATTGACCTTTTTTTGGTCATGTGAATTAAATAAGCATTTTTAAATAATTTCACTTACACTTACACACTCTCTAACTTCGTTCTTATTATGGGTCTTAAAATGTGCGGACTGACGACCACTCCAGATCAAAAATAAGCTAAACTGTCATGTTACAAGTATTACCATTGAAGTAGAGGTCATGGATTGTGAACCCAACCCCTATTTTTGTATGCGAGATGTACGATAGGGAAGTAAGAATATATATGATAGGATTTGGTAATTACTTTTTAGAACTTTCCATTTATAATAATTATCAATACTTTAATAGAAACTTTTTTACTCTTTGTACATAGAGATCCTTCATTCGAAATGTCATGTCAAAATTAGTCATAAAAAATAATTGTTTATATTATTTAAATTTAAAAACAATATAATTTTATAGACGTCCGAGGAGAAGGAAACCATCAGTCTATGCTAGGGATCCAGTGAACAACGGACGGGTGCATCTTCTGTGTGTATTGTGCTCCACGCGGTGTGAATCAACGGCGTCGAATCTACGCTCGATTCCTACCTGCCCTTGGCACCCCTGACTGCTGCAGTGGTGGATGAAGGCGGTCCCCACTGACTCCTACATCAACTGCGCCTATGCCCTCCGACGTCCGAGAGCCCTTCACGGTGCTCACTGGCTGAGGTTCGCTGACGACCTACTCTTCAGTCGGGGGCCTACATCTTCGTCCGGACGCTGACCGGGTGCTGCCACCTCTGTCCGGGCCCTCAGTGAACTTTGGTTAAATCTATCCAAGCGAGTCCTTAATCCGACGAGATCCGACTGGCATAATTATACCACTCACTTACGACATATATACTGAATAACGGTAACTGCAGGATCTGACAGCAGACAGTACTAGCCTGAACATTTAGAACGTCTTTTTTAAATTCTTATTTATAAATATTAGTTTTAAAATTGTTATTTTCCTTTTGGTAGACCTTTTTTAAAAACAGTAATCTTACAGGCTACGGTTAACATTTCCTGATTTGCTTATTGAAAGAAAAGTGAAAGTTAGAAAAATCTGATTGCCGTGCCTATCGGTTTCATTTGTGAATCCGGACCATCCAGCAACCATCTCAATCGCACCCATCAAATCTATCAAAATCTCTGCGATATATCCATTCAGGAGTTCAGTGACATACACATGTCCAAGAGAATTTTATTTAGATATAAAGATTTATTAGATCGACATTACAAACATCAGACTCGAGATTAGGTACATTAAACTGCTGGAATACTACGGACATATGCTAAGTGTCTTGTAATTATGATATTTGAACATCAACCCCTGTATTGATTGTTCTTCCGCTGGAAAATGCTTTAATAATACATGTGTGGATGAAGTACCAATAAACAAAAATTACCCGAACGATTCCTTTGTGATTCTCGGAAAGTCTCCGCTGAATACTAAAATTAGCATTATGGTAATTGATGATGTAAAACTGCTTTTATAGCGCTGTTTGCGTGTACACACGATACAGCTATAGCCTATATTCTAATAGGACGTAAATACCTACCTTAAATGTACTGTATGGTTAACAAACACTAAAGTATCTTGGCGACTTCGTGCCGACAACTAAGCCTTGAATGCTGGTTTTTAGGGTTCCGTATCCAAAGGGTAAAACGGAACCCTATTACTGAGACTCCGCTGTCCGTCCGTCCGTCCATCCGTCGGTCCGTCTGTCACCAGGCTGTATCTCATGAACCGTGATAGTTAGACAGTTGAGATTTTCACAGATAATGTATTTCTGTTGCCGCTATAACAACAAATACTAAAAAATAGAGTAAAATAAATATTTAAGGGGGCTCCCATACAACAAACGTGATTTTTTTGCTCATTTTTGCTCGATATTGATAACGGCAACAGATAGACGCTTGAAATATTCACAGAATATTTAGTTATATATTCACTTTAAGAATAAATAATTAAATTAAAATAAAACAAATATTTAAGGGGGGCTCCCATACAACAAACGTGATTTTTTTGCCGTTTTTATAGATAATGGTACAGAACCCTTCGTGCGCGAGTCCGACTCGCACTTGGCCGATTTTTTAGATTTTAATTAACCTGACTCCCTCCCTCATCTTTCCTGCTGCAACAGCTCGGCATCTACTATATTATTTATGTAAAAATTTGTTTAAATGGTTAGGTTGATTAAAATGGTTATCCAAATTTAACAAAAAGAGGAGGCGAAGAAGTTATGATTAAAAAGAAAATATTCACTGAAAATTTACATAAGTCAAATTGTAAAAGTGAATAAAAATTTTGCTGCAGTTTTGTTTCAACTAACAGTATGTGATTTGACTTTACTACGCCTACTTATATTAAAGTTACATTATCTGGCTATATTAGGTATTACTGCTATGAATGATATAAACATTGCAAATGAAAAAAAAATGTCGGTCGAGTTATATTTTCTAAAGCAGTCAAAAGTTGTAAATTATTACTTAATGCGATACGTTCAGAAATTTTATGCGTTAATATCACTCGCTAGACTATCTAAAATCATTACAGAGAGTTATCGCAGGCCCGTTATACGGGCATTACAGCAGTTTTGATTATATCGTAATGCTGACAATGGCCCCAGGATGTGTCGACGATCATGTCCGGTGACACCTGCGCCAGAACATTTCGGAGCGCAGTCTGAATTGCTTAGATAAATTATTACTCAACTTTCAACAAAATCATTAGTAGTACGTGAATAAATAGGTATCTCAGCTGTCAATGCCATAACAGAAATAGTGCTAGTATGTAAGGTAAGGTAAGTAAGAGTAAGCAGCCCGTCTGGGGAAGTACCTCCATCTCACATAAAACCGCAGGCAAATAACAACTCTCTGGAGGGTTGTTGTGTTCCTGCGTGTGAGTGAAGTCACCAGTAAGCTCCGAATGAGTTGCTGAGTTAGAAGCAGAGATGACATTGCGCTAGTGATACACAATGTATTACAAGTATTCATAGGCTACGGTAACCGCTTTACATCTGGTGGGCCGTATGTTTGTATGCCTCTCAACGTTTTATAAAAAAAAATAGTAAATACTGAAGTCCTTGTACGCAATTCGAGCTTGTAAATTTAGTTAATTAAAATTAGTTGTAAGAGATTGCCGGGGTGATTGTTTTTATTTCTCCGACGTCTGGTGACAAGCGAGCATACAGTCATACAGAGCATACAGATGAATACAAGGATCCTCCTAGTATTGCAAGCGATCATAATATAATAAAGCGACTAAGGCAACAATTTATAGTTAATATTTATTGTAAAATAATCGAATGGATAATAATATTGCATTATGTTTAATAAAATAACTTTTGTGTAATGTTGCTTTATAATATTATGTTGCCAAGGTTAATCAGATTTCAAAGGTGCCTGTTGATTTCTTCTAATTCATAATAGCCACCCATGTTATTTGTCAATAACACGAGAAACTATTGCTACTGTGTCTTCTATTTAACCCGGTTTAATAGAATCAACCTAAAAGAGACGTAAAGCGACAATGAACTGTAAAAGTTCATTGCAGTCTCGGATGTACAATGAAGTCTGCATTAGAATTCACAATCAAATCACAAATCGGCAGATAACTTTGAAATCTGATTAGCTTTGACAATATAGTAAAATAACATAATATGACTTAGTATACTATGATGTAGTTTTTTGTATATAGATACCCTAAACATGTATTTATGGTTAACAGAGACCTGTTTAGGTTAGAGACAAGTCTGAAATCCGGCCACACATGAAGTATTATTCTCACCTTTGAGCTCCTGGATACCAGTTTTGGCCTTATTAATCGGTTTAAATACGAGCTGTGAGCTGTGTGTGTGAGAACTGTCGACGATCCCAACCTTACACGTGGTATTAAGCCCGAAAATTTAAGGAGAAGCCTTGCTTGTGTTAGTGTATTCTAAGTTCATTGTATATGAGTTGTATTCAAAGAATTTGATTGACACGATGCCTTCAACTTCCATTAAAGATCTACTATATACTATGGCACCCCTTACTAACGAAAAAGAATTCATCCTTCTTCTTGAAATATATCCTTTCAAAAGATACACGTTTTTCGGGGCGACACGTGAGTGATACCACTAGTATTATAGCTTCTTCTTCCTAGTATTGTCTTAGGTTAAAAAATCTTCTTTTTCCTCTTAGTGTTATACCGTTTTCCTAATCCATTAGGATCCGATGGCTATCCTAAGGGTTTGGCGTATACTGCTTTTTCGTTGCCGTGTGACCTCGACTTAAGAATAGGCCACCCCATTTCAACCTGTGGGTGTCGTAAAAAGCAACCAAGGGAATTATACAGGTGATGGGTAGCAGCGGCCACTGATTTTAATATATTTTAATAACGTACTGCGGTTGCCAATCCGCATGCCAAACGTGGCACTAACTAGTTGGAGCGTAGACCTGTATGACCTTTAGCGATGGAAAAGTTCTATGGACAGTTGTTCATAGAACTTTTCCATCGCCTTTACATCGGGCAGCAGTGCTAGTAACGACGTAAGAGCTAAAATGATGTCCGGTATATATTCGGTATAGTGTCGGGTCAGACACTATACCGAAGATATCCCGGACATCAGTATGTACGAGATATATCATATGTCTCTCAAACCGAAAGCACCGGATGAGGACGGAATTACGGCGGAGCTTCTGAAAGCGGGCAGTAAGCCGATACTTGTAGTTCAGAGGTTATTCAATTCCATCATACACTCCAGTGAAACACCGGATGCGTGGAGCAGAAGTTTGGTCAGGTTATTTTTCAAAAAGGGTGATAAACCCCTTTTGAACAACTACGATTTCGCTTCTGAGCCGCGTTTATGTACTGTTTTCGAGAGTCATCACAAACTGTCTGACCAGTAGACTTCATGAATTTCAGCTTCCCGAAAAAGCCAGATTCCGAAAAGGCTTTAGCACCGTGGATCACATACATACCCTCCGCCAGATTATACAGAAGACTGAGGAGTATATTCTGCCCTTATGTTTGGCGTATGTGCACTACGAAAAGGCCTTTGATTCCGTTGAGACATGGGATCCAGCGGTGCCGAATTGACTTTCGGTACATCGAAGTGTTAAGTTGAGTCCAGAACCATAGTACTAAACCGATACAAATGAAACTCTTCACCACAGTATTGGAAGATGTATTCAAGCTCTTGGACTAGAAAAAATACGGTATAAACCTCAATGGCGAATACATCACTCACCTTCGATTTGTCGACGATATAGTTCTGATGGCGAAATGGAGGGACTTAGCGCTATGCTCGATGACCTCAATAGTGTTTCAAATCAGGTAGGTCTAAAGATGATCATGGACAAGACTAAGAAATCAGAAGTGAGGATATCCGCAGTAGACCTAAGGTAACTGACATAGCCCACAGGATAAGCAAGCTGAAGTGGCAGTTCGTAGAACCGACAACCGCTGGGGAAGAAAGATTCTCGAATGGCGTCCCCGTACATGCAATGGACGACCCCCACTAGATGGAGCGACGACCTCAAGAGGTTTGTAGAGAGTCGATGGATGCAGGTGGCACGGTATCGAGACGAGTGGCACTCTAGATGGGAGGCCTATGTTCAGCAGTGGACGAATACAGGCTGATCATGATGATGACTAATTTTTACATGGAGCGACTGCCGTCTGACCGCCACAACCAGTGGGAAAACTAGATCATTCTTAGGTAAGGTTCCACGTCTTTGATATATTGTATAATTCCTTGGACGTGCGGGTTTCCTCACGATGTTCTCCTTCACCGTCGAGGAAGTGATAATTATAACCCCTGGTATTGTAAGCGTTCATATGCTACGGTATTTGCTTATCTTCAGGTGGCCGGGTACTTACACATATTAGTAGTATACAAAAAGAAAACGTAACGAACGCATTAAGGCTTATTCATTGCCACGTGTTGTGGTCGATTTTAAAAGCAGCCACAACTTTTTACCTCACGCGGACGCTTTTAGGAATTAATTGATTCTATATACATATATAGTTATAAACATATATGAAAAGAATCCAATTGTTAACCCATATGTCTGTAGTTCAGCGTTTAGTAGAACAAAGAGCAATTTATTTGAATTCACATCACATCCAGTTAAAATGTAGGCAAAACTTTAGTATCTAGACACATTACTTCCGCCGCTGTGGGCGCCCGCATCGCAAATTGTTTCACTACTGATACCATGTTTACAAGTATTTGAACTAAATGCTTATTTTCTTCACTGCATAGTGAAAACAATCGATTGATTGATAACACAATAATAAAATTATCAAAAAGAAACCCCCACGACTTCATGTTGAACATACCTTGAGACTATTTAGTGTATGCTTTATAGATCGATTACATTTATTTTTGTATTTGGAGGGTTTCTATTAGTGATACGTCAACTCAGCCCTACGATCAGTAACAAAACCAAATAATAAAGAAAAATAATAATTTCTATACCAAAACTCGGCAAATATCTAAAAGAAAAAGTATCAAAAAATGAAATAACGTATCCTTAAATGAAAAAAAAAATGCCACTGGAACAGGAGTGTGGTAGTCCTCTTTCTCAAAAAAGGTGACATTCCACAGCTTATTGAAGGATTACAGATCGATAACGATCCTAAGCATCCTCTTCAATCCTATCAACAGATCCAAAGCAACGTGTTTAAGGTTTTTCACGGATTATCATGAACTATTACACCCACGCTACGTTATTCCTAAGTGCTGTAGTCTATTTTTTTATTGAGGGTACCTGTATAAAATTTGCTGGAAATTGAGAACATAAATAATGAAAATGAAAAGTTAAATATTAAGATATCACCCTTCATGTGCGGCTGCGGCTCGCACTTGGCCGGTTTCTCTATAAGGATATAAAATTAAAATTGAAAATTATTTTGTATAAATACTGTGTCACAAACATTCATTACATACTCGTATATTTATGACATACATATCTATCTGATAATTTTACAGCTACAAAACAGTGTCAGTTTCAATTACTTTCAATACATAGTTTACGCGAGACGTAAAATGTTAAATGCTTGTCATTATTATTACTAAGTTGTCTATTTCCTGTCGTGTTTAGTCAGGTGGAACGTTGTGTCAAAGTAATATGCGAACGTAAAGTACGTACGTATTAGAGCCACAACGTAACATAATCTCTAATTTCTTAGAGTAGAATTTCAAAACGCGAGAAACCCTTCACGACGTTTTTCTTCATCGTAGAGCCAGTGATATTTGTGAATATACATTAATCCAAGAACACGAGTTTAGTGGTGCTTGCCTATGATAGTATTCCAACAAAGGACAAGACGGTTTATATGCTATCAATGTTCTATAATATCATTCTTAGTATGTACTCATGTTAGTCTTAAAAAATCTTGGTGAACTTATGTCTCTTTTTCTGGATTCTCTATGATTGATTGGTAGAGACATGTTTATGTCCGCCACTATACAAATTCTATTTTAGCCAAATCATGTTGATTTGTTCTTTATTACACAATAAAGTTTATGTGAATGTGTGATGTGTTTGTATGAACTTCATTTACTTTAACTCAGTTGTGACTCGCATTTAAGAAAAATACCGCCGCGTCTGTTCGCCGTATTTAACGCAGAACATTAAAAAAACACCGAAACATTAAGGCCGCTGTTGCTATAAAAAAAATTACCCTGATCAATATGACAGTTATGCGAATAGTTGGCATTTTAAGGTTTACGATCTTTAAAGTATATATAGAAGCCACTTCTATAATTGTATAATTTAAAACTATGACAAACGTGATATTATAAAATCTTCTACTCTTTTAAACATCATAAGCGTTTCCATCGCCCCAATATTGTTCATAAAATGTTATAATTTCCGCTGAATTCAATCAATTTACAATTTAATTTTATATAACTTACCATAACTCTGCAATGGCGAGCAGAGTAACTGTAAACTTTGCCAGAAGAAGCTTATAAAAACTTAATCGGTAACAACTGGAGCGAATCAGTCGAGCTCGCTAATTGTGCCACGTCAATTAAAAACAATATTGTGCAATATTCTATTCTCATAGTCACGAAATATTTAAGTCACTTATGTCGAATTAAATTGGGAAAAGTTAATTGGTTCATGTGCTTGTTATTCATCTAATCCTCCATGGTTGCGAGTTTAGAGGTGTTCGAACTTTGTAATTTGGAAATAAGAGTTCATTGGTAATTCTTGGAAAAGGAGAGCTATTTTTAGTCAGTTCAATATCTACAGTTATTTCTCGATTTATAGAAAAAATTAGATGTACATCAGCTTAAGTGAAATAAGTAATAAAAAAAATATGAATTTTTGTCTCCTGTCTGTCTCCTTTTGTTTTCTGATTCCACACAAAATAAATATATATTTACTTATTGGTTAACAAACATTGTATGCTTATTAGAGCTGTGTATGTAATAGCTATGTTTTTTTTTTGTCCTATTTCAGTAAAGATAGAGAATTTTGGTCAATGGTCTTATATTTTATTAATTTAATAAAATTTATAGGACAAGAGCATTTTTAAATTACGTTAATACTATTATTACTATATTTAAAATTATATAAAAATGTAACATAAAAAATTGCCTTATTTATAAAATATATTTACCTGATTTACACATAGGGAAATTTTATATATCAATCAGTGAAAATAGTGATAAAATTATCACTAAAGGAGGCACCCCCAACACAAACATATATCTGCTTTCTGGGGATGTCTCATGATTTAAAAGACATGTAATGAGAGAAAATAAAGAGTTTATTTATTAATTAATAACATACTCTGTCAGCTGCCTCACTCACATGGGGTTTAGATTTTCACAGTTATGCCGCAATATCAAATATTTCTTGTAGAAATAATTGTCGATCAGGGATTCAAACTACACATTTCTGTCAAATGATGTGTGGTCACAAACAAATAGTCAGACAACAAGTAAATATCATTTTGACTTCTGTCGGATACCCAAAACGCTATTAAAAATATTTTACGGACAGTCGATTAAGATTAAACAAAGGACAAATCTGGTATTGTTGTTTAGGTGAGTGCATACATCTATTATTCAATTAACGTTTCAAAAGCAAAAAGCTATTTGTCAAAAGGAAATACCTTTTGTTTGTATGAAATTTGTTAATGTATAGGAACGTTCAATTGATCTTTCTTTAATTTAAAAGGAAAATCTACATACATTTTTTAAATTGAGAAACATAATTTTTCCGAAATATATTAACTAACATATTAATGAAACATTAACATGTAAAAATGTCCGTAAAAACATCCGCGCTTGATACGAGTATATATATATTTTAAAGAAGAATGAACGTCAAGCATACATTCTCTTGAAGTTTAAATGAATAAAACTGCCATTTTGAGAGGTCGGTTTGTTAGTATCTACATGTTTGGTTTTAGTTTGCATTCTATAGTCGCTGGGTTATAGCAAAAAGAGGTCAAAGCGGTGTGAGAGGGGATGGCCGATGACCGAAGACAACCTTAGCCAATGTCTAGGGTAAGGCCCTATGACTAAATGTCGTATGTCTTTTACTTTTGCGCGTAGGTGTATTGGCATGGTTTCTTTTATGTAGCTCTGCAAAAAGAAGTTGCATAATTTTAGTTTTATAGGCAATTATCATTAAGCGCAAGACAATTTGTTAGTTAGTAGTGGCTTTGTTAAATTGTCTCATTAAGATTTTTAGCATTAACTCAAACAATGTATAGTTATTAAAGTGATTAAGAAGTAGCTCGCTTTTTATAATAATGTTGATGTTCGGATCAGAAAATCAGTTAAAGTACAAGTTTATTTAAAATTGAGTAAGGCTTGTCTATTTCATAATTTACATATTTATCTGCTTGCCAACGTAAGTAGATTTTTTTTTTTTTTTTTTTTTTTTTATTAGTTCAGCATAGTGGCCCCTCTTTGCCTGATGGTAAGCGAAAGAGGAGCCCAAATCGCAACTGCAACTGACAGCATACTACATCCCGCATCCTGTCAGTTGATGTTGCCATGCTGACCCGCAAAATGCTTCTTCACGCTTCGTTTGAAGGATCCCATATTGTAGGAAGGAGGGAACACATGTGCAGGCAAGGCGTTCCACTTTTTGATGGTACGACAAAGATAGGAGTTGCCGAACTTTTTGGTACGCGAAGAGATATTCTCAACCGTGGAACTATGACATCACAAGCCCGCACGTGTGGTTCTATGACGGAAGGGTGAGGGTGGGATAAGGGAAAACAGTTCTTCAGAGCACTCGCCATGGTAAAGGCGGTAAAATACGCTTAGAGAGCCTATGTCCCTACGGAGTTGAAGAGGTTCTAGGCTTTTGGTGACCTCTTCGTCGGCAATTATGCGGATAGCCCGTCGCTGTAACCTATCGAGAGCCTCAAGAAGATACTGTGCGGAGCCGTCCCAGAGATGCGAGCAATACTCCACGCAGGCCCGAACTTGTGTCTTATAAAGCAGACAAAGTTGGTCCGGCGTGAAGAACCGGCGCACCCTGTTCAGGACTCCGAGCTTTCTTGAGGCTGTTGAGATGAGGCTCTCGATGTAATAACGCTGGTTAAGGTCGTAATGAATACCCATACCCAGCATGTTCAGGCTATCACGCATACTGAGGGAAGCACCCTGAAGACTGGGAGTGGGAAGGAAGGGGGACATTTTTGTTGTAAACGCGCAAACCTGAGTTTTTTCGGCATTAAACTCAACCAGGTTATTGGAACCCCATTTACTAATGAGATCCAAAACCCGATTCAGTTCAACGACAAGACTCTCACGCCTCTCACCGATTTCTGTCCAACCAGCACCAGGCCGACCGAAATATCGCCCATGGACCGTACTGTCATCTGCATAGCAATGAATATTACCAAGTGGCAGCATGTCATTGATATGCATCACAGGGCAGGACAGGGCATCTGTAGGACCAACTTAAATTACAAGTCTTCTGCTTCTACAAGTTTTCGCAACGTGTGGTTGACTGATTACGGATAATGGGTGAGCATATTAATGTTATCACTAGTAGCGTCAACTTAAAAGTCAATTAGCAAGTGTCATAAAATATTTGCGGTTATTTTAATAGACACTGAAATAGCATGAGACGTTTTTACAATCATGCATAATCATCACCTAGATAACAAACATTATTTATTTGGCATTCGGCCCTTGCAGCACTTAACACGTCTTACATTTATTAAATTAAAACTTACGTATCTTATTAATTTCTCATAGTTTATCATATTTGTGTTTTCAATTTCTTATAATTTCTGAAATAACCATTGGTGAAGAAGAATAATTGCATAAAGATCTAAACAATATAGTTCTAATTACAAATCGTAATTTAAATATTGCAAAAAAAAAAATATGACAGCGTATATGTAAAATAACAATAAGTTCATTTATAGAATTAAAGACATAATCATCGATTTGTCATCATCATTTCTGTAATGGACCTTTTTACGAATTACGTTTTTGATGTGCCTAACTAACACGAAGGGATTACTTAATGGTCTGTAGACGCTTTTAAAACAAAATATATATCCTTCTGCTAACGCAAAACTACTTCAGGGGCCCGCATGACTATAGACTTCTAATAGTTACTCGACTTCTTCTGTAACGCAAAACCAATCCCGTAGTTGGGCTACTTCTGATAAAATATGCTTTACCTCTTTTTCTACACAGCCTGATTTATTAGTCGCGTAAAGCCATCTTAAGCAGACGTGTTCGCTTTGGCTCTGAGGATGATGATAAGCCGTATACCACCTTTCACTTCCCTTTAAAACTATCACCCTTAAACCTGCGGAGTAATCTATGCAACTGTGTTTTATTTATCTTAAGAAATATTTTTTGAGATGATTTAACGTGCACATTTAATATACGTGTTAATTAAAACACGTACAAGTAACAAATTAAAAATAAATCCTTTATTTATTTTTATACATTACAATATATTTATTTTACCAAGTATCAAACTGATTATCTTATGAGTTTAGTCATTGTAGTCAATTATGTTTGTGGCCTCGTTATAAAAGTTTCGAATAGCTTTAAAGTTCATGAGCTTTTGGTGTTGGCGATAGTTCGCCGGCATAGCTAGATGTTTCCATCCAAGAGAGGGCAATGGCCTCCGAAGTTGTTTGTGGCAAAAAATGAGGACAGAGAGACCGGCTTACTTATTTTGGTCGGGTTATGATTCAGCGTGAGAAAAACAATATAATTAGTAACTTTTTTCATATTATTTATTATAATTGTTATGTGAGTGGGAAAAGGAAATTCGTTGTTAAGATATTGTAATTTTTTCATGGGCTTTTAATAAATACCGCACTTAAAGATTACTTATCACAAACGAACATGGAGAGTTTATAAACAAGAATAAGAAATGTAATATTTTTTATTTTAAATTTCGTTTAGTTTCGTTTAGAGGACCATGTCACTAATAGTATTATTATTGTCATCATCAATCCATAGTCATCATATTGTTGCGATACTTCTTCAACCGCACCGCTCGCCGTCGGGGAGGAATCCATCCATCCTCCCACACTGCAACCGCAATGGTCGCGTACATTTTTAGATTACAAACGTTGTTGGGACACCGTAGAAATACCAAAAAAATACAAGCTTCCCTTTAATCGAAGAGGTTTAGGAAGTATTCCACCATATGGCTCTACTACGGATTGGCAGGGGCCAGCGTTTTCAATCCGGCCACTGGCTTACTTTAACGGGTTCATCTTTTGATGGGTAGCTGGGATCATCTTTCGTGAACAGCGGGGATCTAGGGCTAAGGAAATATATAATGATAGGATTGTTGTTCTGACACGGTGGTTCTACATGACCACAATCTTCAAAGATTACATAAGACCTCTTACAAAACCCTGGACCATTGATGAGTTGCATTAGCAGCCGAATTTTATTAGTTAAAATGCTCGAAGTGGGGATGGTATGTGTTGGCGATAGTTCTTGCAAGCATGGCTACGTCTACATCTACGTCTAATAGGATACAGTATAGGCTACGTTTACTTACACTGTATACTAATATTTTGTCATAGTCTTGTCTAATAATTGACAGGGTACACCGCATGCAAGTATTTGTTTATATACCCACGTTATTTTGGAGACAAAAATTGAAATTGGAACATGCAGACTGTTCTTAGATGGTAAGACCCGCTACGAGTATTTCAAAATTGGACTTAAAAGTAATTAAATAAAAAAATGGAGGCATTGTACACGTCGGGTCGATGCACTAGATCGATGTACGCATGCTTAATTAATAAACCATCGCTAGCTCGCAAAGCATGCATTTTTATGACATAATGTAAACGACAGTTTCATTTGCAATATAGGTAAGTTCGTTTATTGGGATAGTCAAGCCGAGCAGTGATAGGCCAATGGAAAGAATGAAAATAAAGAATCAGCCAATTAACCGACAGCTCAGTGTACGAGTATATGTATCACTAAATCTGTGTTTGGTATTTATGTATATTTTTATAATTATCTCTTGCTCGATGAGTGAAGGAAAATATCGTGAGGAAACCTGCGCGTTCAAGAAATTGTATTTCGAAAAACTTGTGTCATAATTTAAGATAGGTCTGATTTTCCATCTGTGTTGGGGATATCAGACAGCAGTCGCTTCTTGTTAAAATCAAACTGTATCTGCGCTAAATTTTCTGGCTTAGGTAGCGGATCCCGTCTATCCTAACCGATTAGCAAACGGAATAATGTTAGTAAAAAAATAAGAAACTAATACGGATACTTTTATAATAGTAATTTTCAGACACGATTTCACGAACAACATATCAGCGTATAAAAACAATCGCCCAGAAAGGTAGCACTTCGCCGAACATCTCATAGACAAAGGACATACTTTATCCCCCACTAACACATATCAAATTTTACATACCATAGACAAAGGTTTAAAACTAAATATTATGGAACAATTTGAAATAAGTAAACATAACATAATTCTAAAATTACACTCATGAACAAACAGACAGACGTAAACAATTCCCCTCTATTAAATATCTTTTCACTCACACCATCCACCCCCACCCTCAGTTCAATATAAGGGACGGCACTGTGATGGATTTGTCACTTGTAGCATGTTATTCCTATAATTAACATCTACAGCGCCTGATGATGCCTCGTGGAGAGGCGAAACACGTGTCGCAGCGACGACCAGGCCAGTCGTGGCAGCGACGGTGGTGGTGGATGCGGATTCTGTTCCAGATGGCGGACGACTGCAGCAGCCGAGGCAGAGACTACCGGAGCAGCCATGGCAGCGTCGGCATGTTGCATTTACTAACAGTAGTGGGTGGATGCCGGCCGGCGCTAGGCCTTATGAACTAATTGGTGGCGGAAGCACACAGAGCAGGTTAGATCAAATTGCATATAATACGGATACTACCTAGACTATATTGCTCTAATACGGATTGATGGAGGGTAGGATCTTTAAGCTTAACGTGCTTTCTGAGGCTTGGAGGTCAACGTTACTTGTTGTCCTGCAACGATCTTGTTATCAAAATACAACTTTTCCTGTAGACTATGATATACTATCCTCTACCTCAAAAACTCCTCTGCTCTTTCAAGTGATATTTACGACGAAATATTATTTTAATACTATTTGTTTATTAATGTTATTGTAAACAGCGTTATAACTTATAACATGCATACGTGTTCGTATGGCCTTCATAACGCTCACGGACTTAACATTTTTTAAATTTTATTTTTATATTATCCTACCTGTACGTCAAATTCCAAGCAATGTCTAAGACTATGAATATTTTCTTCTTTATCTTTGTATAATTGATTGGAATTGAACTCGATAGCCATTTCTGCCATCATCAAGTATTTATACGGGTACGTACTGGAACTTCAAAAAATATTCGGATTTGATTTAATGAATGTAATACATGTCTAAGTACTCGTAAGGGAATAATGGCAAATTAATAATTTTATCTTATCTTTAAATATTATACATTTTTATACTAGGCACAATCCACGGTAAAAATACCGATGCACAATATATGGAAACTTAAAATATCGATCGCTTCAAATATCTATCGTCGTAGTAATATCAAAATCTAACATTTCGACAAGCAATTAAAATATCGAATGTGTACAAGTTTCGTGTACATGAGCATTATTATTTATCAATATTTACTAATGTGTAAATTATTAAGCTTTTCAGTTACTTAGTTTTCGAGAAAAACTTATGTGAAAGACGGTTCCGAATAGTCAATCTTAAATACCGGAAGACTGATGCACCAATATAAGAAAACCAAATCACTGGTTCGTTTGCTTTGTACAGATATAATATCTGTTCATTTATTTTTTATGAAACTGGATTAGAAAACAAGCATGTGGCCCCCATTAGTTGGTAAGCGGTCACCGCAGCTTATTGACGCTCGCAACACCGCTGAGATGTTTCTCGCGCGCTGCCAATCTTGTGATCTAAGGATGTTTTGTCACAGTACCCATTAATTTCTCTGCTATATCTCACACTTCAAACACAGCTATATAAATATAGCAAATTATTAAACGTAGATAGATCGTTTTTTATTTTACATGCTATAATATATTACGCAATACAATACGTTTCTAGAAGAAATCGTCGATGAATAATGTCGTAGAAATAAATAGCATCTTGGACGGGACACTCCCAAACAAATAGTAGTGCGACATTCGAATTGTAAAATTTAACACAATTTCCGACCTCCGGCGAAATATTACGAAGCGCTCTTGTAACCAGATGATTCTATTATGCAACTTACGACAGCAAACTGTGCATGTATTCATTATTTACTTATTTCATCCCGCTCGTTTATATCAAATCTATATATTTATACGTAAAAAAGACCCTGTTTTAGCTCATTAGGCGCACGGAGTGTGAGTTTGGTCGTCGTTAAAGTTCATATAGAGAAGAAATAGAAAAATATGTGTAATATGTATAGATATGTTGAATATGGGAAGTGAATTTGGAGTAAAATTCAAGTTTATAATTAATTATGGACGAATTTCGACCACAAGTACAATTAAATAGTTACAGGTTCATGATTATCATGCTGTTTTAAAAAATACTACGTTACACATTTCTCTACATTTAATTTATCATGTTTATAGTGAGATTAAAATGATAAATTAAGTTTCTTGTCATACATAGTTCTTGGGTAGTTCCACAGATTATAACCAAGTCCTCGTGAACCTTACATGCAACAACCACAAAACGTTTAATTATTCATTTATGTGCTCTAATGTAATCGCGAAATAAGCATAAAATATAACCAGTATAGTGCGAATCGGACCTATATATATTTTTCTTTTTTTAGCGAATTAAAACAATCACAAACATACAATAAAGCAACCAAGCTACTTTATTGTATGTTTAATGATGAGGTTTTAATAAGCAACCAAGTTGCTTTATACTATGCTTGATGATGGTTTTAATTTGTTAAAAAAGACGAGATATGTATGAGGACGTTTGTTATGCTAGAAATATAAGAATTGTACTTTCTTTTCTGAGATTATTAAAAATGTATTATGCTGTCAAATGTTAGGAACACACAATCCGAAATATACAGAAACAAGTTTTAACCATGAAAAATTGTATGATGTAACCATTCCTTGTTCTCGTAGTACGACATGATTAAACATTGACCTATTTAAAATACGTCCTCGCTTCAGCCAACGACCTTAAAATTATATTCAGAATGCAAACAAAAGGCCCCCTGGATAAACAGGACCGCGTATCCAAAACCTTGATTTTTCTTCAGGAAATCAGTAAAATATCCGATCCAATTACATTTATTTTATCTAAATATATACAGTTTTATTTCACATCAAGATTTATGACGTTAGTGCTGTACTTAAATAAAAATATTTTAATGAAGTAAAAGCGCTTTTACAATTTCTTAGAGTTATTTACCTAGCGGAACCCTACTAGTGAGGTTACGCTGTCTGTCCGTCCGTCTGTCACTGGGCTGTAACTTTTAAATAGGTAAAGGTTTGATATTTTCATAGAGTATATTACCATGCCCGCTGTAACACCAGATAATAAAATAAAATTTAATAATGAAAATGGGACCATACAAGATATATGCTTTTTTTCTCCACGTGGCAGGCGAGAGTGTGTGGAATACATAATGGGAAGGAATTGAAATTTCGACTAAATATATTGATTCACATTTATATTTGTAAGTTAGCAAAACAATATAATTTTGGCCAATAAAGTTATTTGAAAAGGGTCCAGTTACTTGAAAATGTCTACCGAAAGACATCAACGGGGCTTGTCCCGTAATTAAATACATTTCAAGGGCACAGAGGGAACTTATGCAATGTCACAAAGACAATGAACTGAAAAACTACTAAACTAATCATATGACCATTAAAAAAGGTACATTAAAATTTGAAATAAATGAAAAATATATTTATTAATATACGAAATATATTTGTTTTAGGCGTGTACCAATACCATGAGAATCATTACGAAATTTCCATTCCATGAAAATAGTTGACATCCAAGAGGAATTGTAATGTCTCTAGAAAACTTAATCTTGGATGATTTTCTTTAACTCTAATTTCTCTCACGTGACGGGATAAAAGAGGGCATCCTTATATATATGTGACAGAAAGGTTACCCATTTTCAGATGATTGAATAACCTCAATAAAATGACCTGATAACCATGACTATGCTTATTTTTGTCCTATTTAATTTATTTGTGTATTTTGTTATTTCGTTTTGCTACATTTGTACTACACGTATATGTATACAATGGTATTGCCCGTTCAAAGAATATGAAAATGTTAAATCGCGTGTATTCCCCCAGCACATTTTACATGAAATATATTTTAGCATGTGTTTGAAACACATGATAAAATAAACTAGGTAACTTTTATATTTTTTATTGTATTCTCCTAGCACCAAAAATAATTAAAAAAAAAAAAAAAAATTTTGCTCAGGCCACCGCCACCTATCACCTAAAGTAGCGTGATATACGCAACACCAGAGGCAAACAGACGTGCTGTCCTTTAAAGGGAAATTTTAGGCACATTGCTTGAAGGAAATTACTCTACATGATAATAGAACGTGTTATGAAGAATCTTGTCTCTTCATTGTTGTTATCTCTTTTATAAATTACCGGTAAAATTTATTTATGTTTACTCCTATCCAGTGATATAACGTCCCATAGGGGCCAACAACATAGTCAGTGTCAAAAAAAAATTTGCATAGGAATACTCCAAGCTTATTTCAACTGCAATTAATGAAAAACATTTTGAAGTATTTTAGAGACCTACTTTTTATTTAACGAATCCTCGAGACTGATTCGTTTTGCGGCCACCAAATCTCGGTCATACAAGGATGTAAACAACTTATCACACATATACATTGTATGGTCGCCAATGTCAAAAAATATACATTTACTCACTTCTACATTGAACGAGATACAATACAAACAAATAGGTACTGTATCAGTAACGTCTTAAGGATGCAAATTCACAACCGTATTTGAATTGACAGTGAATGTAGGTAGAGTCAGAATGGGAAATACCGAATTATAGTTAAATAAATATAATATTTGAACTGAATATAAAAATCATATCATTGTGTATATCAATGAAATATTTTTTACCAATAGTATGTCGGGTATCCAACAAGCATACAGCCTGCACATGTGAAGAGTATGACTCACGTCCAGCTGCTGATACAGAAACTCCTTACTTCTAGCTTCCTGTTGACTTTAATTACTGCCAAAAATAATAATTTTTCTTTTTTTTGGAAGTTGAAGGCATTTTCCTAGATACCAGTTTCTTAATAAAATTAATTAAATGATTACGATCCCTACTTCGTAAGAATTTCGTTCGCTAAAGGACCCGGTATAAGTAATACGCGGGAGTGGGTGAATTTGGCTATTAAGATAATTGTATTTGATGACTTGTACGTTTTATAACAACAAGTCAAAATAAATACATAAAAACTTGCAAATAAAAAGTCAAACCAAATTCGTTGAAGTTGCTGCCTATAGTTTCTATATATTTACTAATGTTCCGATTATTTATTAACAAAATCTTAATGAAATGTACTCCACATACCATGGTACCAATTTCGAATTTATCTCAAAACTTCAAACTTGGATCATGTGAACTATGTCTGTTCGCATAATCCAAGTACGTTAATCTTTTCCCGAGATATCGGTAAATATTTATAAAAAAACGACGAGTACAATAAAACCTCCCACTCTTTTGAAGTCGGTTATAAATGTATGTTTCCTCGTAAGATGTTTCAAAATCGTAGTACCAGGAATCACTAATGTTTTGTTAAGTTATACGAAGTTAAGATAAGAAACTATATGTTCCATGCACAAATTTTCTAGTAATAGGTAAATTTTATACATTTTTATTTATTTATTTAATACATTTCACAAATGTATATAGTACATATTTTTTACAGTTTTGTTACAATAATTAAGGTATAGTTCATGTATCCTCTTGGATGTAATTTAATATATGTATATCTTCACGCCAAGTCCCTTGCGGGGTAGGCAGAGAGAACCGAGCGCCATAAGACGTGGTCCTTACATACTTCACTCGCTTCTGTGACATTCATAGCTCTTTTCATGCACGCTCGCCGGTTCCTGGGGCTCCTGACATCACCTTCTGATAAAACACGACCAATTTGGTCATGGTAGGTTAGTCTCGGTCTTCTTCGGCTCCTACATACTTCCACTTTTGCATTGTATATCTGTTTCGTCATTCTTTCGTCTCGCATTCTTTCTACATGTCCAAACCAACAGAGCATGCCCTTTCTTATCTTAACACCGACACTCTCTTTTCGAACTCTTTCTCTCACGTCTTCATTACGAACGCGGTCAGCAAGCGTTATGCCACAAATTTTGCGCAATGCTCTAATCTCGACCGCATTTATTCTACTTTCATGCTCTTTCTGCCATACCCATAAGTAAGCCAGCTGTAATGTAATTTAAATAATTAAATTTGTAATGTAATGTAATTTAAATTGAATTTAAATAGATAATTTCAAGTAAGACAGTCAATTTCTTTTTGTATCACCAAGGTGATAAATCAGCATATGGGCTGACTGATGGTAAGCAGGTCTATAGACAGTTGCCATACCAGAGACGTGGCTTGTGTGTTGCCGACTTTAAAAAACTTCAATCACGTCTTTTTTGAAGAACCTTATGCTGTGCTGCAACTTAATAGTACTTGGAAGAAAACTGGAACTTCACAATACGTGACTACTATGTGAGAATGAATTCCTCGCCATCGGCGAGTAGTGCTCTTGTAAGAAGAAACTGTTGGCATCATATTGAATAACTCCCCGAAACACAATCCATGGTGCTATCGATAGAACACAAATGGTGGAAAAGTCTCCATTTTAAATTCAATTTTAGGATTGACGACAATTCTTACATCTCGTGTCTGTGTCAAATCACAACGTTCTAGTCGATATCGAGTATAGCCCAGGTATTCACATCCATCAGTGACTATTTATATAAATTGATTTCTTAAACCAAGTCAATAACATTAATATCATATAAATTTACATGTAACATTATTAATTCTTGCATAGTAAACCAGTCTAAACATATTTCGTAATTTTAACAACAACCGCTTCATTTTAAGAATTATTTTCTTTATCTTCGTAGAAGTAATACTACTGACTTAATTATAGTACCAACATAATACACAGTAAATAAGTATCTACTTACAACACTAAAAAAAGTTTTTTTTTAGTACAGTTTAACAGCTTTTATTATACCCACCCCAACTGTAAATTACGACTGTCCAATGTTACACTAGCTTTAGTCAAAAATGTTATTGCCCCTGAAATATTTTAGTTACCATATTAATTTACTAACGTTACTGTTTCACAGATTTTCCTTTCCATGTGTTGGAGGCTTCAGCGTGTGCAGCCTAACGGTATTGCTCACGTGTCTCCGAGAAGCCATCGACCCTCAGCGGCCTCCGCGCAATATTCTACGCGCAATACGCTACTACACAACGCAATAAGGTGTAACAACCGTCTCATGTCACTGAAATAGCAACCTTAAATGTTATTGGAATCGAATCAAATTTCGTCATTTCAAAAGATATCCTATTGCTTTACGTGGTGCTTTACGTTACTTGTTCCAATCGATTCTTCGAATATAAATCCTTACGTAACTGATTTTGAAATTTATTTTTAATGGACTATAGATCAAATTTCTTTGCATATACTCTTATGCATAGGAGCAAGGATTGTTTAATCTCGTTACTTATACATTTCGGGTGTGTTTTGTTGCCTAATAACATGATTTTACTAATACAACGTCGGGTGACATTTAAGCATACAGCCCACCTCTTATAACATGGTTATCGTAGCCCAAGAACTATTGTAATACAAGGAGTATCGCTGACGCATTGCCACGCCTACTGCTAATACAGCAACTCCTCAGGAGCTTACTGGTAACTTCATACACTCGCAGGAATTGCGATTTGGCTTCAGCTTACTACGAAGGTGGAGGTATTAGGTACCCACTGGGTTGCTTTAGTGCGCTTTACGTCTCTTAAAATCTCTCGTGGTAAATTTAAAATAAAGGTACCATTTTGTGGTATTTATAATTTATCATCATATGATCTACTTAGCAGTAACATAGCTTTATAACTTATCAGTATCATGTGATAAACTCACGTTACATATTATATTTATTTGAAAGCATGTGTATTTGAAGAATGGTCATGATCATTCTCTGCATATAAAACGTTTATTTTTTATTATTATTAATTTTATTTAAAAAATGACTTGTATCTTCTTCAAATAAAAATAAATGTTTAAAAATTACCACATATTCTATTTCATAATTTGCCATTGCCATAATGGTTTTGATATGGAGTGACTGCCGCCAGTCCCCCAGCGAACTGCCGACAGCCTAGAGGGAAAACTAGATCATTCTTAGGTATGGTTACACGTATTTCGAAATATTTTTTTTTGAACATGCAGATTTGCTTCACCGCCGACCAAGTGATAATTACAAATATGTATGTGTAGATATACAATCAAAAAACGCGAATTTACGTGTACGTACCCACACCAGGTACCACGAGCTACCAGTTAATACGCTGCAAGGCAAATATTTTGAAAATATTTCTTCCGAACATACTATTTTAAGAGAGGCATCAAAGCAGTAGTCTGGGGAAGTACCTCTACATCACAGAAAACCGCAGCCAAATAACAACTCGCGAGAGGGTTGTTGTGTTCCTGTGTGTGAGTGAGGTCACTGTAAACTCCTATGGAGTTGCCGGGTTAGCAGCAGAGGAGGTATCGCGCGAGTGATACTTTATGTAGCACAAGCGTTTATAGGCTACAGTAACCGCTTTACATCCAGTGACCGTATGTTTGTATGCCTTCCGACGTTGTATAAAAAAATACTTCATTCTATAGGTATATTTGCCTTGTCTTTTACACTTTATCTAATATACGATTACATATTTCAATCCAGAAATCCAAAAATATATCAAGAAATGTTAACAAGTATAATTGAGTTTATAACCAGTTTACCATATGCATTCAAAAAATTGTAATTGGCGATACTCAGATGGCAAAGACGAATCTGACAACAATTTACACACAGTGATGAAAAGAATAGACGTACATTTATGTATGTATGTATATATGTATCATCTTCTACTTCCTAGCGTTATTCCGTCTCCTAATCCATAAGGATTGACGGGATCCGTTACCTAAGTCTAAGGATTTGGTAAATATATTGATTTTGGCATGGGCCCGAAGGGAAAATCAGACTTTTCGTAGGTTAGATCACACGTTTTTTGAAATATAATTTCTTGGATGTGTGAACTTACTCGCGATGTTTTCCGTCATCGCCCAGCAAGTGATAATTATAAATATGCACATAAATCCGAAAATACAAATTTAGTGGTACATGTCTACGATGTGTAGGATTCGATCCAGGGATCGTAGGTTAATAGGTTGGTTCTTTATCCACTGAGCTATCACTGTCTATATACGTATCATATGCTGTAACAATAATACCCTCACTTGGCAATATGGTAAAAGAAAGTACAATTTATTGAGTTATGCGAATATGAGCATAGAGTCACGTGTAACAGTTGATGTAGCAGATTATTCCAAACAATGTGAATGTTAAAGTATGTTTATGAAGTTTTCGGTGCGGTTACACTGCGTACTGTAAAAATGAAAAAAAAAAAATCCTCTAGGTGACTTCTATATTGAACGTTATTGGAGATCTCGACACCAAGCAGGTGGTGGCAGAAGGTGTGTTCTGGAATTTAGGAACCACTGCAAATGGGATTTTCTTAGCGGTTAAACGTGCGCGCAAACTTTTGTCTTCATGGTGTTGAACTCAACTGTACATATGAATTTTCTTACATTTTTTTACGTTGAGTTATTATTTTATACTTAGTATAGTTACTTAGTCGAACAAAATCATAATTTAGTAAGTAAAAAATTTTACTAAAATGTGATATCTCACTTTGAAGTCCATGTATTGAAGTGAAAACTTTTACAACTAGGTTACGAAGATGTGTGACTGAGATGATTGAGAAACTTTATATATTACCAACCATAACATAATTAATAATAAGTAAGTTAAAACATGGCAACACATATTTATTGTTAATATGTTGGTGCCGATGAGTGAGACTAACCTATCACGACAAGTGGTATTAGTTCTTTCCGCCTATCCCGTAAGAGACTTGACAGAAAGATATAGATAGATAAATGTTATCATCCGATTGAAATAGAATTAGTTTTACAAAATAAATAAACTGTAAATTGTAAATACATTTAGCTTAATTATAAAACTAGTTTCATATTACTGGTACATATTTTTACTACAAACAAATTTGTAAACAAAATTCAAGGCAATTTTATTTTTTAAATGCAATTTATAACGAATTTGTTCAAAACTATTGACTTAATGTCGTTAGATAGTTCATTTTAATAGGTTCAGTTCATTCTTCTCATTAAAACTTCCAACTAACCAGGCGTTTCTAATCACATGTATCACATGTCGGTATCAGAGCACAAGACTCTGAATAGAAATTGTCATTTTCAGACCGATGGCATTTCATTTGGAAAGTTACCGAATAATAGTATGAATAATCATAATATAATGTACCCCGAAATATATTTAGAAATTTATTTTTATTTAAGAGAGTGTCGGTTTTAAGATAAGAAATGGCATGATCCGATGGTTCGGTCATATAGAAAAAATGTAGGATGAAAGAATGACGAAACACATATACAATGCAAACGTGGAAGGATGTAGGAACAGAGGAAGATCAAAAGAGTCATGGTATATGACCAAATTGGTCGTGTTTTATCAGAAGGCGATGTCAAGAGTCCTAGAAATCTGCGAGCGTGTATAAAAAGAGTTATGAATATTAAACAAGCGAGTGAAGTGTGTAAGGACCGGGTCTTGTGGCGCTCGGTTCTCTCTGTTTACCCCACAAGGGATTTGGCGTGAAGTTATACCAAGTTACCAACAAAGATGTCAATGGCTTTCATTTTGAATAACATGTATAAGTGAATGATTACTAATAGGCATTAAATACTTCTATAGTTTACATTGCCGTAACCAATTTTCTGGCGATAATTAGTAATATTATAAATGAATTATTTTCTTCTTTCTTTAAGTCTAAGTCTAGTCTAAGTCTTTTGGGGTGGAAGCCAAGTATTTCTTTTCAAAAAAATAATAGTTTGAGGGTGGAAGAGTGAAACGCGTCACATCAGCGAGCATAGCTGCAGCTAGTGTAATGAAAGAGTCTCCTGATATATCTGGCAGATGTATTTATTTATTGTAAAATTTCAGTAAAATTTGTGTATCTCATAACTTGTAAACAAAAAATAGTAGAGTTTTGAGCAGTCAGAACCCGTTATATACGTTTTCCCATACATTTCGCGGTCATATACGACCACCCGGGTTTCGAAGGGTTTCGAAGGGTTAATCAAATAATTTAATCTCATATAAATAGATGCGAGCATAAAAAATGAGAATGTATCGAGGGTGATAAAAATCACTCTCCAATCATTCTCATTTTTTACTATTCTACTTTTCTTCATCGTCGTCGTCATCCCAGCTCGTATTTGTCCACTGCTGAACATAGGCTTACCCTCAAGAGTGCCATTCGTCTCATCGTCTCCATCCTGTGCCATCTGCATCCATAGATATCTCTTTTATTAAGATAGCTCTTTTAGCACTACAAAATATATTAGTTTTTTCATAACACACTTTCATTTTTTGAAGTAAGTCCATAAGCAAAACAAATACCTACTTCATTGTACAGTTATTAATGACGAGTTCTTGATGCAATATATATACCTATATATAGGTATATATAACGTATTTTTTGCCTGTCGTTTTCATTATATATCCCATTTATTATGATCACTATAAATATGATATCACTGTTATGAAATAAGACAAATTAAGTGCTTTGTGTGTGTTACAATGTCACCATCATAATCATTCACTTGCATTCGTGTTACATAATAAATTCTTAAGTGCTAATGTAGTACAAACACGAACCCTGCAAGGGCGTTGCAAGATATTACTTAAATTATTACAATGACTTTTAAATTATTATTAGTAATATTTTATTACTTTATGCTAGTTTATACAATATTACGAGTATAAACATTATATAAACTGGCATGAAATATTAACACTAGTCATGTTAATATTTCATTGTATATTCATTTTATTAAATATATTATTTTTATAAGTCTTTTGGGGTGGTAGCAGTTCAAGTATATGTTTTCAAAAAAATAATAATTTGAGGGTGAATTACATAATATAATTATAATTTAATATATTGTATTATAATTTATTAAAATTATTATTACAACATCAAATACTTATTTTAGAATTAAATTTCATTTCAATTAAATAATTACAGTTTGCTTTTAAATATTGGGACTGATTGAATAAATTGAAGATAAAATAATACACTATTAAAGCAATTTCAAGTCCACCTAGCTGCGACATGAGCAAGTGAATATTGTACAAAGACTTTAGATTATTTTGCTAAGAAAGATAGAGAAGAAGGCTATTTAAAATTAGACTTTCAGAACGCAAGTCTTACACACGTGAGGTATTTGTGTTATTCAATATACCGCTATCACACGTGAGCAACGAGAATTATTTCATCCCATTTGTAACCCAAATTATGTAACCGTTGTTTATTATGATTTCACTTTTCTGTCCGTAGGTAAGCGGGATTTGAAACTAGGACCGATACTGCAAAGAATTAATATTAATGAATGTTACATAACTTTATCTATGTACTGTAACCGTAACTTTATGTATGAACGTTACATAAAATTTTCTTTACACGGAGTCTCTTGTGGTATAGGCAAAGGGAATCGAAATCTACAAGATGCCGTTCTTACACACCTCATTCGCTAAAGTTTTTGACTGATGTAACTTTTGTCAGCTTTGTTTCAGTCTAAGGATATCCACTGATAAACATAAGCCTCCATCTTAGATTTTCCTAGTGATCGTTCCTACGATACTTGCATGCTATGATGGCCATGATTCGGAAGCACTTCCGGCATAGCCGCCATCGCTTCTTCGAGTCATGTACCCTACCCGCTGCCATTTACGCTTACTGAGATACACGTCGATAACTCTAGTACAACTACGGATGTATTAATTCTTCTATCTGTCTATCTATCTATAACTTCACGCCAAAACACTTGCAGAGTCAGCAGACAGAACCGAGCCCCACATGACTCGATCCTTACACACCTCACCCGCTTCGTTAACATTCATTGCTCTTCTCATGCAAGCTTACCGGTTTCTAAGGCTCCTGACATCACCTTAATAAAAAATTCTATTAACTGTATTAATTAACACAATTAATTGTACTAATTGATTTTACTAATTAATTAATTCTTACCACGAACATGAGCCTTGTCCAGTTGATTACGAAAGTATGAATAACCGTATCAATATAAAACCCAAATCTGGCGCACATAGTTTGAGCAATTTTCCCAGTGTGTCATCCAGACCACTTGGTTTATGAATTTCGATAGAAAACTACGCCCGCCTATCATTTCGTACCTTTTTACTTAATCTCGAAGCAGGTTTCAATTTGCTTTTCAAATTAGAGACACTAGAGTCGCTGTTTGTTAAAATGTATACAAATGAAAATAAATACACATATTTTTTAGGAATGCGTACTAATATGATATGATATGATCTAATATGATATCTGCATTCTTTCCATTCTTTATATTATCACAAGTACATTGATTTGATTAACTAATAGATAGATTGGTTGACGTGGATAAAAATAATAGAAATACGTTAATAAACCTGTAATGCCGATGATATAAATATGAATTCTAAATCACAGATACGTCAATTTCATATTACATCAGTTATAACCGCCTCCGCATCCTTGAAGTACAGGTGTTATCGTATCTTATTCATCGAATCTTATTTCCCACGCTAGGGTTATTGTGATTGCGAGTATGTTCCACCCTTGTGGCCCACAAAAGGTTCACTTGGCTGGGGGCGAACACAGGTAGCTGAAATAGAGCGTTAATTCCGATATACGTTATGACCGTTGAACGATTTTTTGACATTATTGATATGAATGGACGATACAAACTTGCGTGAATAGATGCACCCTATACAAGTATCTTCAATAAAAATTAAAACTACACTAAGATGGTAACACTCTACAATAAAATAATAAAATTAAATTTATAAAAATCACTAAAGTAAACGTCCTCAAATTTAAAATTTTGTTATGTGTAGATTTCTAGTAGTACAAAAAAACGGCTTTCCATATATACGAAATATTTCAAAGCTCAACCACGATTGATGCAATGGATAGAAAGCAAGTTAGTAGAGGGTTTAGTAGGGGTGGCACGGACATTCGGCATAAGTAAAAAAAATATGAAAGGGAATTAGGAAGGTTATTAGAATATTAGTCAACAATAAGAAAGATATGCAAAGAGAATTTATTTGCTGTTATTACCCAGGCTCCACCGATCGAATCTATTCGTTCGGATTCAAATCGGTTCGCGTATCTAAAGAAGCAAATAGGCCAACGACGTGACTCAGTGCACGTAGAGGTTTCTTGAAATTAGCTTTGCAACGCCCGAGCGATACTCCTTGCAATGCGAGAGTCTATACGCTACGATTTATTACAATCAATCATCCAAATCTTTTAATATTCATAAAGAAATTCTATGAATACTTGATTCAATATTTGTACAGCCAAAATTTAAAAAAAGGACGAGGAAGTTCGTAACAATGGCGGCGGCGGCGGAAACGGAAGGTGTTCGATTGTAATGGTAGCCATTGTTTGGCCTACTTAGAGTGCGGAAAGGTGTTCGCATATCTAGGCCTCACTATACTATGTGTCACGCTAAGAAAACCACTACTTTGATTAACTACACAACAAACTACATAAGTTATTTTCATTAACTTTAGCACACACTATTAAATCTCCTATATTAAATAATTAATATTAGTAAGTCTAGTAGGATGTAAATATAATTGTCAATAACTAAGCGTTCACGGCTTAAAAACTCTGGTCATTGGCAATTTGTAATAGAGCAGAGCAGTGCTCTAAACCCTGTTGATCGATGTTACATCTGTATTCCAACAGTGAAATGAATACAGGTTGATGAGGTGAGAAGTATAGGTATGGGTGTATAAACGATTTTCGAAAATTTATGTGATATGTATTAGGAGATCAACGATCCGACTGGTGTGACCTAAGCTCTGGCGTCCCACAGGGTGGTGTGTTGTCACCCATTCTCTTTTCGCTGTTCATAAATAGCATTGTTTCTTCTCTCTCTTGTTCTTACCATCTATATGCTGATGACTTACAGATAAATTTATTAATTACAGCTGCTCCATTTCTTGATATTTCTTTAGCAGTGCATGCTATCAATAATGATCTTGCGATTATTGCTGATTGGTCCCATAGTTTCGGGCTTAAGGTCAATGCGGCCAAATCACAAGCAATCATTATAGGCAGCTCACACTTTATTTCTAGACTGCATGATACGGTTCTTCCTAATATTCAGTTTGAAGGTGACACAATCCCTTTTTCTTCTACGGTTTCTAATTTGGGAATTATTATTGACCAATCTCTGTCGTGGGCCCCACATATCAATGAAGTCAGTCGTAGGATTTTCGCATACCTCCACTCACTTCGACGACAGCAATTTTTTCTATCGTTGGAAACCAAGAAGTTGTTGGCTAGTTCCCTTTTCTTTCCTTTGCTTGATTACGGTGATGTCGCGTATCTAGATCCTTCCGAAGAATTGTTGGATAAATTGGAAAGACTACAAAACCTATGTATTCGCTTCATCTTTGGACTGCGCAAATACGATCACGTCTCGGAATACCGCAAACGTCTCAATTGGCTATCGATTAGAGATCGTAGGAAGGTGCACATTCTCTGCTTACTTTACAATGTTTTGTTTAATCCATATGCCCCTTCCTACCTAAAGGAGACCATTCATTTTCGTGATGTGGACACTCGGTTGCGTTCCTGCGGTACACTTGTTTTAGACATTCCAAGTCAGAAAACAAATTCGTATCCATTCGTTTTCTGTAAAGTCAGTTAGTCTTTGGAACACACTTTCTCTAGAGGTAAGATTGGCTTCCTCTTTAGATTGCTTCAAACTCCGAGTCAAGAAATTTTTAACTGGTGTTTTGTGATAATTTATGGATGCATACCTAAAAATGTATATCATGTTTGTTCGCTTTTAGTTTATCTATTTAATGTGTGTTCATACTTTTGTTTCTTTTTTATTTTTATGTATTGTTTTGTTTATTAGTAAATTCGGTATACGTATTAGATAACCTTGTACTTTACTTTTAAGAAATTTATAGTGTTGTTGTTGTGAGTGGGTGTACGTGTGTTCTTTCGCCCATGTAAATTGTTCTATCAAAGATTTATAGATTTAAATGCTTAAACTAAATCATCATACATTTAGAGACTCAATCAAGAGACAGATAAAAGTTCTTCAGTGCAAATTTACTTCTTTTCGAATTCATGTTACTATTATCTAACAGTTTATTACATATTATTGGAGGCAATTGATTTAGTAATTTACGTAACTTGAATTCAAAAACTCTCATCCCATATAAAGTATTATATTTAGGTAGTACAAATTTAGGCAAATATATAAGTTTTCGCAGGTTACTTGAACGCGTTCTGCTTATGAGATTATTTATACATTCGTAATGTTCACAAATCATGGCTATTTTAAATTTATTTTGAACACTTATAACTTATAATAACACTAATAATTATTATGTGCTTCTGGCTATACGTTACTGTATATTAAAATTAGGATTTTCTATTTGAAGTTTAGTGCCTTTGCACAACGTAGTAAGCGGTATATTGCGACTTATAATTTTAGTTGCATATAAATAATGATAACTTTAGGTCTAAATTATTTCATAAACTGGCTCCACTTTTTTTACATTTGACCTGCTTAATTACAGTTCATAATCAAAATTACGCATGTTTATAACTCTAAGAACCTACTTAAAAAATATTATAAATTGAAATTTATATGAAATTAATTCATGAAATTAGATCTAATCTCCTTTGTGTGCTTCGGTCATCAATTAGTTCATGCGATATTTAACTAGGACTACCACAGCAGCCGCGGCAGAGAGTATGGCATGGAGTAGCCATGACAGCGACGGCATATTGCATCTATTAACGGTAGTGGGTGGGTGCTGACTGGCGCTAGTTTGCATGATCTAATTTAAATCACCAAAAACATTGGTGTACCTATATGGTATGTATATGAATACATGAGGAAAACACATATAAAATGAAGTTAGAATTTCATCAAATTCACACGAAGCCTATATGGTGTTAGATGGTTTTCTATAATACATAATATATATTTTATAAATACTGTCTAATTAATAAAGATATAGTGTAACATACACACAAAAGTACAATAGTTTTGAGAGTCTAGACACGTATCCCCAACCAAGGACAATGCGATCGAATGGTAACAAGTTCAACTCTTGATGGTTACTTTACCACAGCAGTAGTTAAACTAGATAGATCATTCGCATTGTGCGTATACCTCTGTGCACTCATTCCGTAACATGTTACTAAAAAAAAAATATTTTTAATTTTGATTATTGTTAAAAACAGGGTCACGAGTTGGTTAAAATTAGTTACTGCCTCATCATAAACCTTAGTGAAATCAGTATAAAGGATGTTACTTTTCACTCAGTTAGCCCATTATAATAATTTTAAGTCAAATCGAAAATTTACCAAAGTACTCTCATTTACAGCAATTCTTCTAATATTGCTGTAACCTTGAGCTTTGTGCTTTTGTATACCTCATTGTGTTTTAATATATATATACATATACTTATATATATAACTTTTCGGATTCCGCGGTATATGAACATTTACGATTCTCTTTACCTTGAAGACACGCCTTCGTATAAAAAAAATCTTAAACATGACAACTAGATCTTCCTCAACAAGTCCTTACTGATATACGCTTTATATCACTTTAATTCGTATGCAGACATATTTATTTCAATTTTAATACTCGATATCTTTTTCCAATTAAGCTGGAGTCATCATCAGTTACAGTTCACAAAGACTCTGTGACAGCTCTGCATATTAAGTTAAGCGAAAGACGATTGTTTATGCATTTATAAATCTCCCATGTTTCCATATTGTCCTTTGGTTTATCTGCCATAAATTTTCATGTATCGTAAACTTTAATTATTAAATTACGGGTGGCATGACACGGAAATGATGAAGGCGATCGTGATCGCGATAAATAAATGGGAATGATATGCGTGGAACAATGGGGCGGGTTATCGAACCATAGTAACATTTCGGTGAAGGTCTAGTTACGAGGTCGCATTTTTTTGACATGTTGTGAACTATAGCTGAACAAATTTAAGCTATAATAGACTATTTATAATAGCAATGTTTGAAATACCTGAGTGATTAAAAAAATGTATCATTCGTTTGGATTCTGGGTTAAAGCTATATTAATTTCATACGGATATCATATAGTCTAGAATAAAGACGAATCTAATAAAGCTCTGAACATTAATTTTAAAATTATTTATGTCAAAATTATCGTGCTTGTTATAATAAATTATATTAACATATATAATTATTTTTATTTATTTGATATATCTAATCTAGGTTAGGTTAGATTTTGTTATTCAGTACTTACCTATACTTTTAAAAGTAAAATGAATTCTGGACTATTCTTATGCCGTACGATATACTATTGATTGGACCTTCAGGACAAAAGCCAACCGCAGTCTGTATATGAATGGGTTTAATCGTCTCGAGACCCTCCAAAGGGCACGTTAAGCTATCCGTTATTAGATTAAGTTAATAGAGGTAGGAAATTAGCAGAATTGGCCTCCTAGTGCGGCATGTACGACTAAATTCGTATTTTCGTATCTAAGTACATATTTGTAATTATCACTTGCTCGGCGGTGAAGGAAAACATTATATTTCGAGAGACATGTAACTTAACCAAAGATAAAACTGTTTTTTCCTGTGTGCTATGGAGGTATGGTGCGCATCAAAATTGGTATAGCCAACTAGGTGGGTATTTACCCTACGACCGGCTGTGATGCCGACTCACACGACACCCATGGGAAGAGATGAGGTGGGGATTTTTAGTCTTCTTTCTCCGTCATCGCACGGATAAAATCTCAGTCTTCGTAGAAATAATGGTGCGAGTGTTGGTCTTCAGCTTTGTTAGTTGACTTTGCCCAACAGACAGGTCTTTGGCGAAGACTTTGGAGCCTTGGTTCCACTCGATCGATCTTAATGCGAATTGTATTAAATTGGCATATGTCTCGCCGTTTGCCTTTGGAGATCTGCCTGTTCAGCCGTCTGTACTCTAGCGTGTGAGCTGAAGACTGCAACCACATCTCACGTCTGATCGGCATGAGATTCTGTGTTAGTTTAGTCGAGAGCTTTTGGAATCTTTTTGGGCGAGGCAGGACAAATTTAGCTCCCACTGTATAGATAGTTTCCACGAGCTTACTGTTAATATTATAATAATACCGTCCGGTATTATACAATTATCTAGGCACTGAAAATGATTATGAAGTTCGAGTTGAAAGCTTTCGGGGTTTTTGTGAGTAATGACGCTACGTGTGCCCGAGTGATCCTGAGAATCGATTACGACCTTTGTCTCTGGCATGTCTTCGTCGATCGGAGCAGTAATCCAAGAAGGCCTGCAGGAGTCTCTAGACTGGCTTATCTTCATTGGCCGTCCAGAGAGGAGTCGATAGAGCAATATGCTCTGGGGGTTAAAGGGTATAACGTCGTGAATAATTTCAGAGAAAGCAAACCTCTCGACATCTCTGAGTCACTCAAGTCGGTGTTCATTCAGTTCATTCAGTGAGGTGCTAGCCACCGCATGCTGGAAATGGCGATCAGATATGATAATTAAGGTGGGCATCCACCTTTCTTCTGTAATAGTTCATCACCAATCATCCCTCCAGGTCTTACAATAGCCCAATAATTTCCAACACATCGCAATCGCAATAGTCCCAATACCTGCCGAGACCTGCTCATGGATGTTCCAATGTTATCTCTATTATCTAATTTTCTCACAGTAGCCTGTACGCATTGGATACAAATCCCCGCGCACACCTATCAAATTGACCAAGATTAACATTCGTGCATATAGCGAAAGATCAATCATTAGTTTACCTTGCATTAACATCTTTAAGCTGAGATTTTGATGTTACTTCAAAGGCATATTTTTTGAATCAAAAAGATAAGTTCACAGAACACAGAAAATCGTAAGTGACCACGTTTAGTACAACATGTTTATAGTATTGTCTTAGGTTTTCGCGATTGTTACACATTGAATTAAACAATTTTTAACGGAAGTATCGCGTACAACATGTTTATATTTACATCAAAAACGTTTACCGTTGAATTTATTGTACCAATTTCGTTTGGTTATAAGTCTTGGCCACGTACTATAAGGACCTTTGCTACGTAGGTACAGTTAAGTTTTACTTAGCCGACATTTATTTGAAGTTGGTTAGTTTTAATTCGTTAAGATTTAGGTATTTCCAACAAAATGTAAAACTTGGTTATTTTACATATATACAGCTTACAATATATATTAAATTGTAATTTTGAATGTGTGTTGAGTACAGGTAGATCAAATAATATTTATTTTTACATTACAGATTACAGGTAGGTCAAATAATATTTAAAATTTCAATATATTTTTCAGTATTAACAACATGTATAGAGTCACCTACATTAATTGTAAATTACGATCTTTTGTACTCAACGAACAAACATTTTTTCTATATAGAAATATGACTTTGGAAGTACAAGATAATATGTATATCTATAAACAAGTCACGGCAGGCATTTGGATATAAAATGTGTTGGCAATAACTATGGATATGATATTTGCATGCAGTAAATATTTGTCTGTTATATGAGAGGTAGGGACGCCTGCAATAACTCCCGCTTTAGATTGCTTTTAAATTTTTTTTCTTTTTTCTGACTATTTACGCTGGTAGTGTAGACTTTCAGTATACTACGCTATCTATGCAATGTATAGTGGAATAAAGTATAGTACCGAAGCGTTGCATGTTGCCCTCCTCATTTGTGAATCAAGTGTCTGTTTTAATAATCTGAATGCTGAGAGAGAGAAGAGAGAGAAGTGCAGTACCAGTTTTGACCAACCCGGTGGTGAAGTAGATAGCTATCCAACTTTAACACTAAAATTTGTGGGTTTGATTCTCACATAGGACAAACATTTGTGTGCATGAACTGTTTTGTCTTCGGCTGGGTGTTTTAAAAGCGGTAGAGTGCATCAAAGAAAACATTGTTGTGAGTGGGGTTATCAGTAAGGGTTCTTGTGTCAGCAGTAGGGGTCGCATCACGCGAGCGATACTTCGTGCTTCGTGTAGCCATATTACTTTTTCTATGTATTATAGGTATTTACAAAAAAGGTATTTACTTAGTAAAAAAAGACTTTTTGAATTGGCACGGCAAGTACTGTTATTGATCATAAATATTACTTGAAATGTTTGTGTTAAAATTCAAATAATAAATAATAAAGACATATTTTACATTCTTACTACCGTTACAGCTGCGTTTTACTATCACTTCTACATAACTGCAAAGGTTAGTCGGCTGATCTGACATTCATAAGTCAGGCCTGATCTGCCCTGATTTTGCCTTCCACATACTTTCGCTCTGCACGGATTAACTCAAAGATGTTAAACGATTTTCATAGAGATGTGTATTATTAGGGTACCCTGCTAAAAAAGTTACTGGAATGTTTTTTAGTTATGTATGATGAAAACCTACCCAGTCGATAGGAAGATTTTGATAAATCGATTTTGAGCCTACCGGTGACCACACTCACATGCAGGAACACAACAACCTTCCAGATAGTTATTATTTTTATTTGTTTTATTTATTTTATATTTATTTTTATTTATATTTTTACGGGTTGGAGTACTTCCCCAGAGGGGCTGCTTTGATGTGCCCTACCTCTCTTAAAACATCTAGATTAAGACTAACAGACATGTTCATATAAACAAATGTTTGCCATGCGTGGGAATCGAACCCACGAGTGTTGGTGTCAAAGTCGCATCATTCGCGACTGTGCCGCCGAGCTCATCAATGTTTTGTTTGATATAGATGATCTTGAGGCTATTTTAATTATAGAAGTGAAGCCGTTTAATTCAAATATTCAACTCTCAAACAACAACTAAATATAAACTATTATTTGTATGTAACGATGTGCCCATATGCAGCTCACCATCGTCTTTAGAACTAAAATAATAAAATAATCTTACATATGGTGTACGTCTATTGGTAAACAAGGCTTAGGTGAATGGGGGTATAGAGCATAGCTATATTTTGTAAGAAGCAGCAAGCAGTACCTTTGTATCATAAAATATCATAGCCAAATAAAATTTGTTAATTCCTAAAATTTCGTCTTCTAACGTTGATAATTTGCAATTACGCCCTTGTTAGAAAAAGGGACAACTTATCCAGGAGGGAACCCCTTTTTCTTTATTGTTTTTATCATGTCATAGCTAACATACAATACTTGTACCAAGTGGACTGTACTAACGTTAGTTGCATTGCATAACAATTATCTGTAGATCAATTAGTTACAGTTTGTCGATTACAACGTCATTAATTCTATATACTATTTGATAAAAACTAACATTAAAATGAATTAATTGAAGCAGTTAGATTCACTTCGGATCATTAATGTTAACTTCAATGTATTATGCAATTTGAATCATAAACTTAATAGTTCTTACGTTGACTGTAATGCCATTGGTTCTACCAGTGTCCGTGGAAATTTTATGATTATGATCAATGAGTATTTTGGGAAATATTCGAGAATATACTTGAAATAAAATTATGAAGTAGAATATATTTATTATATGAATATATATAATGAATATCATTCCTTACGATAACGATACATTAATTTGAAGTGTTTACCAAAGTTTTTTACTATTTATATGTTTCCGGTCATTTTAAGATATCTGATCTCCAACTGTTTTCATCGTATTTTGATCAAGTTCAATAAACCAAACTAATTGCAAAACGCTTTTAAAATGATCAGTCCTTAAACTCGGAGAAATGAAAAAATCGTTTGTGGGTAGATTTATAAAAGACTCGAATTAAATATACTTATAAGTAAATCAGTTTGATCCGCTTAGCAGCAAAAGTATATAGAAAGATAATTGAAACGAGAATGAGGGTGAAATCTGACGAAATGCTGTGGGAGGCACAGGGAGGATTCCGAAATGGAAAGGGATATACGAATCAAAAGCGGTTTTGTGGATCCTGAGAAGGCATTATAGGGTTATAAAGGAACTGTGGTGCATATTGCCGAGATATGTGATTGATGGCTCACTGCTCCGTGCTGTGCAGTCCACCTACAAGGATTGCTCAGCATGTGTGCGAATAGATGGCAACATGTCACCCTGGTTTGATGTCAAAATTAGTGTCAAACAGGGTTGCATGTTATCTGCTAGGCTGTTTATTCTGTATCTCGATAGTTGTCTACAGAGAATAAGATCGAGGAATGTAGGATTACGCATGGGTGATCTAGTGATGAACTGTCTGCTGTATGCATATGATGCCGTTCTATTAGCAGAAACACCATCTGAGCTGCAAACACTAGTCACAATGAAGAAAGACGAATGTATGAAGGAAGGCTTACTATTGAATGCGAAGAAAACAAAAATAAATAGTATTTGAAAGAGAAGAAACCAGAACCAATGTAAGGATTACTGTAGATGATGAAGTGTTGGAACAAGTGGATGTGTTTGTTTTTTGTATATCTTGGATGCGTTTTCAGTAGGGATGGAAGGTACACCGCAGCTGTAGAAGGCGAGTGAGTGTTGGGAATAGTGTGAATGGAGCGTTGGGAAAACTTCTTGGCAGTAAAAACCTGAGCAAAAAGGCTCAGTTGGCTATACACAATGCAGTGCTGGTCCCTACGCTTACTTATAGAAGCAAGAGCTGGGTATGGCAGAGAGAGCATGAAAGTAGGATAAACGCGGTTGAAATGCAAGCGTTGCGCAAAATTTGTGGCGTAACGCTTGTAGACCGTATTCGCAATGATGAGGTTAGAAGCAGAGTTGGTCTGAAAGAGAGCGTCGGTGTTAAAATAAGAAGAGGCATGCTCCGTTGGCTAGGACATGTAGAAAGAATGTAGGATGAAAGAATAACGAAGCAGATATACAATGCAAAAGTGGATGTATGTAGGAGCTGAGGAAGGCCAAGACTTACCTACCATAATCAAGTTGGTCGTGTTCTATCAGAAGGTGATGTCAGGAGCCCTAGAAACCAGCGAGCGTGCTTGAAAAGAGGAATGAATGTTAAAGAAGCTAGTGAGGTATGTAAGGATTGAATCGCGTGGCGCTCGGTTCTCTTTGCCTATCCCGTAAGGGAAATCCCTTGTGGCGTGAAGTTATAGATAGATTATAAGTAAATTAATAATAATTCTAACTATGTGCATCTCTTTCATTTTTGAGGTCTCAAAATCATGTTTTGCTTAGGCTCTCAGTTGTTATAAACATGGTGGCTGATAGGCATTAGTGGGATTAGCACTTGCTTCGAATTTTTGATCAATTGTTCATGGAAATTTTTAAACATATTCTTACATGTCGATGTTCCTTTAAGGTTCTCCAATGCAAATTTAGTTCTCTGTCAAGCGATTTTGGCTATAGGCCGATGCTTTAACCATTATGACAATCAGTCCGGCAATCCTACATAACGAGTTTATGCAAATCAAATTATTTTATTTACATCAGAGTATATGTTTTTCCACAAAACATATATTTACGAATAAAACTAGTTACTTTTGACTTAAACCTTGTCGGTAGTTAATATAATATATGACTTCAAATTTAAATTTAGTGATAAAAATTCTTAACATGAAAATCTATGATCAAAAAGAAAACGAACAAAGAATTTTATAGGCGCCACCTAGTAGTACGGAATCTAAACTTAACATTCTATAACACACAAACAAAGCGAATCGGCGATGAATGCCCCTACACGTTCACTTCTAACCACACACACAGGCGAATAGACATAGAAAAACGATCATTATGCACTCACACCAGCGCAAAATGTTACAGCCTCTTACGTGAAGAACGTAAGCGACTGCGGAACTCAAGATGGCTGACATTGGCAATGGTGGGTCGTTGAACTTGCGCGCGCGCAGCCTTCGAAGCTTAGATCTGGCATTAGAGAGGTTGTTATTTCCCGTCATGTTTTTATTTTATTGAGATTTGAACAACTATTTTATTCGATGCGAACTAATATTTAGTCATGAGTTTTATTGGTAGATGTTTTTCAGTGACACTATACAACGAAACTAATTGACCCTAAACAACCGTTTAATTTACGGTCTGTAAATAAACAATAATGAATTATTACTGAAAATTATCAGCGTAATAGAATGTCATTATCAAAGACCAGTTTAGTGTTTTATGCACGATCCTCTTAACATATCACAGCATTTATCAAGTACCTATAATGTTAATTAATAAAATGCTACGAAATGCCGGATTGTTAATCTAGTGGCATTTTACATTGAAGTGAAAACCACTAAAATTCCACAGCTATTGTAATGAAACATCGAAATAATTCATACAATTATATCAAAATAATAGAATCATAAAATCACGTGAATTAACCTACTGGTAAATAACGGTATTATTACGCAAAAAATATTTTAAGTTCTAAATAAACATCTAAATGTAAAGCTGCAGACAAATCCGGTTTCATCAGAGATTAGAACGCGCTTGCTAGAAAAGTAATTTTAAAAGTACAAGAAGGTTGTTTGCAGTAACAGCGCCGCCGCGTGGCTGGTCGCGGCAACCGCGGAATGTAGCCCAAGTTAACGGTGCGCCTGCGGCGCGAAAAAACTCAGGTTCACTATCACGGAAGATTGCGCGCGCTGCCGCCATTACCGCGCGGTTACATTACGATGTCGTCCGCCGCAGAGTCGACATAACACCGACTATGTAACTATACATTGCACAATATTATTATATCAATAATAAATATATATATATTTCTTAGTAATTCGTAAATTTATACACTTATAACCTACTGATCGATATGTATAAGTAAAAAATAAGCAGTTAATTGTATGTATCCACGGGAGGCCCTTATGATTTCAAGACTCTTTATGAGATGCATATCTTAGAATGATAATAATTTATTATAGCTTGCACTGTCAATAAATCAACTTTACTATTTCATCTTCATGATATTCTCAATGATGTGTCATATCATGGCATTGGTTGTAAATGCCAGCTTTAGCGTAATGTTACGTGACTGTGAGTTATTACCAAAATTACTAAAGTCGTTTCTTGCGCATTTCGTCTATGTATCATAAATATTAACTAAATAATGTACACGAAATGCGCATTTTTGTTGAAATGAAGACAGTTGTTTGTAAAAATGGTTCAATCATAAAACAGATCAGTATATTTCGAATATTAAAAGTATGAAGAAGCGATGTATGCCTTAACGATAAAATAGATGACATGCTTATTTTCAAATATTCATCTGATTAAGAATAATTGAATATTGCATTAATTATTATTTTATCGACAAGAATATTTTACAAATGCATGTAATATATATTTATACTATTGACTTATAGTAGTAAACACCGGCAAATCCTCAATTTTGATAACCCGTGTTATCTATTTATTCGTAGCGACATTTTATTTTTTATATCACTAAGGTGGTAAACAAGCACACAGTCTGCCTGATAGTAAACCGTTACCGTGGCCTATGGATAATTGCAACACAAAGTCATGTTTGTGGCACATAGCAGCCGGCTGACTAGGCACAGTACCGGTGCCTAGTCAGCAGCCTGACCAGGATGATCATATTCACCAGGCTAACCATATCCTCCGAGTCACACAGATGGAGGAGAAAAGTCCTAGAGTAGAAACAGCATCTAAGATGAGGAAAATCTAGACAGACCGGTGATCTGAATGGAGCAGCCCAATTAGACGTAGAGGTTAGGTTCGAAAAGCACAGAATTATATGTGGTAGGTAGCCTTCGGTTAGGCCTATATCCGACAGTGGGTAGATATTGGCTGATAATGATGATGAAGTGCGTAGAGTTACGGTAATTACCGCAATAAAATCGCATGTCTGGTTTTCTGATTTATTACCCAACTACATATAAATACACTGGTAAATCCTATTTTGATTTGAAGTTCAAGGTCAATGGTCGATGATTTTAGCAAAAACGTTCTCACACAAAAAACACCATTCAATTTTGTCCATCAACACAGTTCTATTGAAAACAAATGTTACTTAGACAAGTAATCAATATTCGAGAACCATACTTGCAAGATACTTGATGTCGCAAATAAACTGTGTTCAATTTGAGTTTGTTTGGCTATATAGGATGTTACAGATAGACTATTCAAACGTTTAATAACGTATTTTAGGTATACAAAGTTTTATTAGCGACCTCGTTTCTAGATAAATTATTGTAATTACCTCAAAAGCTAAAATACACAATTTATTGATTCCTGCTATATCATGTTATGTTTAGAAGTGTGTGTTTTAAAGAAACTGATTAGGAGCTAACTGAGCTATGATTATTTTTTTAACTTAATTTGCAACTGAACTTGTTTAATAGTTTTTCAAATATAAATGTTCTACACCGCTTAAAATAGAAAATCTTTGCAACGCCAATAGATAAAAATTCTGTGCGTAATTTCTTAACTTCTCAATTTATTTAATTGCTAATTTAGGGGAAGGTACAATATAAATTCTAATTTTGATATTACGTTTACGTTTTAAGGCTTAGTCGGGTTATACATTTTTTCAGCTTAACCGAACCAATCATACCGGAGAAGTGTTTATTTAAAAATGTATAATTATTTTACTTTTGTTGTGCAATTGAAATTTGTCAATATATTGTTATATTGCCTCGTCTAATTTAATCATATTTAAATTTTTATAAAATCATGTAGGTACTATGTATTTATATTACCAGATATTGAAGCTTATTTCGGTAAAATAAACAACAATGAATTCAGTATAAATCTGTGTTTTATTTCGTAATAAAAATACTAATCTCATTGCTGTATATCTCCAGGATTAAATAACTTATCTAGATCTGACTTATAATGTAGAGATACAGGATCATAGATTCCTATCTCATACATACATGACTCTTAGATATTACTCTACAGTCTAGACTCTAATAGTCTAAACTGTTGAAAATTGTAATAAATTTTGGAATAAACATTTCGAATATTCATCAGAAATATTTACAGTAATAAAGATTTTTGGATATAGCCACGGGAACAGGCCGGAATCACGGGAATTCCTATACAGCTATCGTGTTTCATTTAAATGTTCATTAGTATGGCAATTCACATGTTTTTATTTCAGTTCACATTGACATTAGATTCGCTCTCGTAACTGCTGACTGTTAGTTACAAGAAACATCCGGTAGGTTGTCTACGAATGGAAGCGATTGAAAAATATGTGAGGGTACCGTTGTTCAATATTAAAACCCATATAAAATAATTCTTTATCGCGCAGATACATATTGTTATGTATGCGGTTCGTGTTAGAGAATACAATTAATAGCCATTTTAAATAAAAGTTAAACGTAAGTAAAAAAATATTACGAAACTACGAATTCGATTAAGTTGAAAATCTAATAAGTAATAAGTTATGTTACAATGAATTTACCTTTACAGAATTTAACCCTATACGATAAAAAATTGCTCAATTTTTTCACCACCTTCGGCAGCAAGGTGTTCTTTACCCGCTGGGTGTTGCGTACTGTTTTACACAGATATGAAAAAAATATGTAAACTGAATTTAACGCACTAACTCACACACACCTACTCACAAATACAGACACACTTACACATACACACACCTGCACACAAACACACGAGGTATGTATAAAATCATAATATTCTCCTTTATCGACAATCTTCAAATGTTATGTTGATACTGTTGATTGTAGGCGCTTGGTGGAATTTTGAAGACATCGCGTTATTGTTAATACCTGCACTTGTATAGATTCCACTTCACAAACTTTTAAATAAAACTAGATCGAAACCGGTCGGTAAAAATAATTATTAATAAAGTTGTGAAGTTGAATCTGTATAAGTGCAGGTATTAACATTAACGCGAAATCTTCAAATGTCCACGAGGTTGTACCTACTCTAATCTACTCTACTAAATTTAAACTCTAAATGGGAAAAGGGCCTGGGCACCCGTTTTCTTTACGAAATTAGATATTATATTTAATTTATAACTACAAAATTATTATATAACTAAAAGTACAAATCTTGGCGAGAGAAAATAGACGATTATTGTATAGTATTAGAAATAACTGGTTTTCGCCACGAATTATGGAGGTCTGACGGCAGCTGCACCATGTTATCTTCACAAATCCTTATGCTTAGGTAGCAGACCCCGCCTATACTAATGAATTTAAAAACGAGGTAACGCTAAGAAACAGAAGATTAATCACATCTTGAACTGTGGATGGTAATTTATTACGTAATTCAATATTATACTGAACCCTATTTGAATCGAAATAAAAAGTCTTGGCAATAATTTATGGGGAATATCATCTGGAAGCATTCACTATTACAACTGTTATGATGTGGGAACTAGCATTGTTCTAGCTGCCTCTATAATAGTGGGTAAAGGCAGTGCTCATTCTTAATACGTTAATTATAACCCATTTGTGTTTACTTCTCATTTTTGTGCGAACGCTGCCTTTATGAATAGTGAATGAATTGATTGATGTTAGAACGAATTTAGTTGCATAAATGTTAATGAGCTTTTTCAACCTCTGACATTCCAGTTTACGTAGAATATTGAGTAGAGCTGTCGTAAATAAACATTTCTTTAAGCTTATATATTTTGAAAAAAAAAATACATGAATGTAAAAGAAGCGAGTAAGGTGTGTAAAGATTAGTTCGTCTGGTGTTTGGTTCTCTCTGTTTACTCCGCAAGAGACTTAGCTTGAAGTTATAAATAGATAGAAATAATAAACATATATCCGTAACTAGTTTTATTTAAAAGTTTCAGTGCATTACGTATATCTTCAAGCTAAGTCTCTTGTGGAGTAAACGAACGATGAAAGAAGATTGATGTGAGAAATTATGGAACGTAACGTGTCAATTTCCTTTTCTTTCTTTTGTAGAGAAATTACTGTGAAATCAATAGTGTACTCATGTGATAGCGCGATGTGTACCTGTGTTGGATAGTGGACGGGCGTGGGAGCAGCCGCAGGTGTTTCGATGTAAAGGCAATGCGTTTCCTATGCACTCCGCAGATGCACTTGCCATAGATCACAATAGGAATAGAATCTCTACGTATTGTTTAAAAAAAAAAAATATTTCCTTGCCATTGGGCCACATTTTTAAATTAAATCTTATTTTAATCTGTTCATTTTTATTTTTTAAATTTACTAGCATTGTTGATTTTAGTTACCACTTAAATCCAAAACGATGCGAACTGCAAGTATCATATCCTATTCTTATCGTACTATATTCTTCAATCATGTTCTTGTTATTGCTTCGTAAGAATCCCTGCTATAGAAGTACCTCTACTTTAGAGTGAACCGCGGCCAAATCAGGACCACCCCTAACTCAGACTCTCTTTAACTGAAGATAGTAGGCTCCTCAAAGCTACTCAATTATATTTTCAATCTGCTCGCGGACCAGAGACTTACCTTAATGTGCTCTTTTCAAGAGCTCAAGATAAACAAACCGCTCCTTAAACAGACGACAGTCGAGGATATAACCTACGCGTTGGATTAGTCTTATCATGTCCAATGACAATGCTATCGTACTGATCTAGCGCGATAGATAGCTAGCTTCGATATATAGGATTGTTAAACCTGTGTGAGTCAGTAAAGTCACGAGGAGACTTGTGAGGAGCTGCAGCTTTTGTAGCGGTGTGACGTGATTTCATAGGCTACATTAACTGTTTCCTATTAGGTAGGCCGCATCTTTTTTTATTCTACTAAATCCAATATATGCTTGTTTGATTATCAGAGGTACATAAAAAGCTTATAAAGTAGGGTTCTTTCACTACTAAAATTAAATGATAATATATTGGACTCATAACAGTACAACTTGGTTCTTTTATACCACTAAGGTGAGATTCAAGCACACGGTCTGCCTGACGGTAAGCAGTTACCGCAGCCTATGGCCATTTGCAACACCAGGGGTGTCACTCATGCGTTGCCGACCCTACTTGCGTTGATGTATGTGATTTATATGAATGAATAGTTTCTGTTAAGTTCATCTTTAAAATTAAAAAAAAAACTACAAGTTTACTTACAAGTTAGTCACATATACAATGCAGTAAAAATGTATGTAGTTCGCCGGAAGGACTTCCATCTAGTAGTAGGTATTCCTGTCATGGTCACGTTTGACGCATATTGCTTTTTGATAGTCATAAAAGAGCAAAATGATGGTGGACGGTGGAGCCAGGTGGTGGTAGCTCGGTAGTGCAAGGCAAATATGCATAAATATTTTGTTTGTCTGGGCGTTTTCTAAGTTTTACTTAGTGTGGGACTATATGGCGCCATGTAATTTTTCCAGTAATATTTATTAATTTATTATTAATGCAAGAACTTCTTCTGCTTTTCCGTAATTTAAATTGTCTTTGGTGGCGCGAACATAGCAGGTGTTTAATGGATGTTTCAATTTGAAGGCCATTTTTTACAAATAAAATATCTAAGTATTTATGTAGTGCATCAATATCGCAAAATCCCAGCAGTGGGAACTAGATTAGTAGCGGGGACAGGACAGAATTTGATGCAGCGATATATTCTCGAACACACAAAACAATAACTATCAGAGGAAGTAACAACTACTTGGTGAATGTTATACCGGTATGTATTATTTATTTTGCTTATTTACTATGCATAATTAGGCATTGTAGTACTCGTGTGGTATATTAAAAATCTCAGCAAGTCTCGGTTTATAAATTCACACTCGTGATCATAATAATATTAATTAGCTGTAGTACCCGTATTTGCAGGTGTAGTTTATTCATCGTACAAATATTCGTACACATAGAATATAGATAATCTCACACAATATATATATTCACTCGTAATGTCTAATATGTTTGTAATTCTACAGGTTCATACTCTAGAATGACTTTTTGCTAGCTCGAATGTTAGACACGTCTTTGTTACCGGTAATGGGCATTGCCTTATAAATAAGGCAATGTATGGTTTTATCTTTTTTGTTTTGTGTTTCTTTTTACATAAGTCGATATCATCGCCTAACAAGATATTCGTTGTTAATAAAGCTACAAAATGGCTATGCTTCTTAGCAAATGCTTCTTCTTAGCGTTATCCCATTTCCTAATCTGTTAGGATACGCGGGGTCCGCTATCTTAGCCTAAGGATTTGGCAATGATACTTATTTTTACATGGAGCAACTGCCGTAAGACCTCCACAACCCAGAGGAAAAACTAAACCATTCTTAGGTTATGGCACACGTCTTTCGAAATATAATTTCTTAGACGTGCGGGTATTCTCACGATGTTTTCCTTCACCGCCGAGCAAGTGATAATTACAAACATGTACTCATAACTCCGAAAACACGAATTTACTGGTACATGACAATATTCGAACCGGGGACCTGTAGCTCAATAGGCCGGTTCCGTATCCACTGGGCTATCACGTCTCAATAAACAATATGTGTTCTGTGCTTCTTTAAAAATATTAAAGGTAAAACAAGAGAAACATCGAATCACCTGTTCAGTTAAGTTTTTTCAATAAACCCTCTTTTCGATTCACAAGATTTGATAGCAAGGTGCAAAACTAAAAGAAACCGATCACCTTATTAGCATCCCTCGCCTGCAGCATTTCTTCAACCAAACAAAGCAAATCAATACTTGATATTAAAGTTCAAAATTATGGCCTTAGTAATCCATTCCTGACCTACCATCAGCTGCCTTTTCGACCCATATGCTACAAATATAGGTCAATTAGAATATTTGTTGTTTTGTATTTTCAAACGTATCACGATCAGCTTTTGATTTAATTTCGTCTGAGAACAACTTTTACTTGAAAAGAAATGCATAACATAGACAGTTGTAATGAATCTTTTAAAACGAAGGGATTCATATTATTTTATGGTAGAATTGGTGACAGGTGTGGCTGTCTGTGATTGGTCATTTGTTACCTCCAATCGGAATGTATCTTCATATTGAGTTATTATTTTGACATTAAAAACAGCAATTTTCATAGGAAGTGCATTATAATAAATTTATGTATTTGTAAAGATGTTTATTTGTTATAGTCATAGTTATTTATTAATTACATTCTTGTGATAAATCATTAGATCTTAAATTAAGAATTTAATGTATAACACGAGCCCTGCGAAGGAATTGCAACAGTATTATACAACATAATCAATGCGTATTATATATTATAAAATAATTATAAATTACAACAAAATTATGCAAAGAATCGTCACAAATCTAAATATTTGATTATATTATTTTAATTTAAAATGTTAAGTAAACAAATTGGTAATTTATTATATATTTTTACTGCCATGCCATGGACAGTTGAGCAACTTTATTCTAGACGGTGACAAGTACAGTTTATCTATATGGCAAGTATTTATAACATTTAATATTTTTATAAACGAACATAGATAATTCATAAATGCGAATAGATGTCAAGGTTAACCAATTTAGTCTAAAGAAGTGCGATCTACTTTGTCTATTATTTATCTGTACTATTATTCTAATGCGTTTTTTTTCTGAATCAATAATTGGATGGCATATACGCTATTTGCCCACAATATTATACCTTGTACCTATATATGTGTAGTACATATTTTTTATTTTTTTATTTGTTTGTTATAATGACCACCGTAATAATAAAAATGTAAAAGTAACTAAAAACTAGAAAAAAAATTTAAAATTATAGACACAAAGGTACATATAGTTATATGTACCTTTGCGTCTATCATTTTTAATTTTTAGGTACCTAATTTATATACTTTGTACTTTTTATGAAGCACTAACGGCCTACGCAACCGAAGCTTCCAGCCTTAAGTATCTAAATACTTACTTACGGGACAGGCCCACCACCTATTCCCACCACTGTGTCTCCTGTGTAGCCAGAATTAACAGCGGCGACCACCAAAAAGGCAATGAACAGTGAAGTTCACTGCTGTCCCGTGGGTTAAACTACAGCTGCCTTGAAACTCACAACGAAATTTAAATTACAGTAGAAATTTGTAAGAGTAAGAAGTTTTGGAATTATCTTCTATAAAATAGTGCTTGTAAACATTTATCATATGTCACCTGTCACAGTACAATAAGTTTAGTCAATCAATCAATTTGTTAATGAATCAGGTAACATTTATGGCAACATAAAATGTATACGAGTATATCCTAAAACAACTATATTATTGTCAGTCTTAAAATATTACCAACGACACTATAACATATGCGAGTATATGGAACATTTACTTTATATAGATCAATTTAGTGAATACGTAAATTTATATAAAATTGTCGTCATAAATAAATGCTTACTGTTTTTAAGACTTATCGGTTATTCCGTAATTTCGAAATGGATGTGATAAACTAATTTAATCGCTGTAGCTGGTAATCTTTACGATGCACGAAACATATATGAATCCGTGCAATATGATTGTTCAAAATAAAAACTGTCCAGATAGTTATCGGGCATATGTCCGATAGCTTCCATTCTATTCCTTCGAATTTTAGATTGTTATGTAAGACACATAATTCGACGAGCTCGGTGTTGCAGTGGTTAATAATGCTACTTTAACATCAACCCTCGTGGGTTCAATTCCTACACAGGGTAACATTTGTGTGCATGAACATATCTATTTGTCTTGATTTGGGTGTTTTTTTTTGTATACATATTTTCAAAATAATGTATTTACGTATGATTATCAGTTGTCTAGTACCCATAACACAAGCTTTGCTTACTTTGGGCCTAATTGGCGATGTGTAATTTGTTCGACAATATTTATTTATCTACACTAATGAAATAGGCAATTGGATCTAAAAAAAACTCTGCTACTAACACAGCAACTCTTTAGTAGCTTACAACAACCCTACAGGCTAGGCTTACGACTTTTGGCTGCGGCTGTATCTGTGAGGTAATAAATTCGGAAACAAAGTTTTGGACATACACATTTTATTACAATTTTAAGTTAAATAAATTTAATAAGAACAACTAGTATTGCAGTGTTGGAAAAGAATAAATTGCGAATCAGTAAGAAAAAAATTGTAATTAGAATAGAACTAATAATTTAATTAGTTACAAGCGCGATTACAAGTTTTTTTATTATTACTTGTTTTAAATGTGCATTATGGGCATATACATCATTGAACTCATTCGTACAAGGGGAGTTTCATTCAGTATGAATCACAATTTAAATAGGCGTAATACTGTCTAAGCTGTTGAGCTGTTGAGTCTTTGCATTCTAACCGAACACCCAGGTTAAGCAACGTCGACCGCAACCTGTCTATGGATAGGTTTATCTATTTCGAGTTTCTCCGTACTTCGGAGGGCACGTTAAGCCCTCGGTCCCGGCTGTTGTTGATAGATGACAGTCGTGAAGCTAAGTCAGTGGCTTTCGGGCGGCACCGGCCTCCGAAAATCCGCATATGTGCAGCGTGGTGGAGTATGCTCTAAACCCCTTCGGTTGGAGGGAGACCCGTATACCTGCAGTGGGATGAGTAATGGTTGATGTGGTAACACTGTCTGAGCGATCTACAGGTTCTTGATCACAGAGCCATACGTCTTATGTCCCAGCAATGAAGATGAAATTTGTATGGCTTTGTATACCTCGATCTGTCGTCTTATCATCTCTAGACATATCGACTGCGCGCTGCCTCCTAAACCTCTAGCGAAGCAAATTCTTATGATCGCCCTTTTTATCACACTCACAAGGATAAAACCCTTTGGAAGATTTTTATTTGCTGCACTTTTCAGTGAGTCTGATCTCTATTAAATATCAAAATAAATTAGATACAAGATTATTTTTAATACAAATAATTATATTCCAATGTGTAACGTACACGAAAATAAACATACAGAACCTCCTCTCTTTTATATCGGTTAAAATACAACAAATATATTTATCTTTTCCCCGCCATATTTGCATAGGTAGGATGCTTTTTGATGTAGAAATTGAATCTCCAGCATTATACAATTATTACTATATTCTCACAAACAATATTCGTTTTCACAATTTTTTATCAAACACGTTTTCTCATAGGTTTTTTGCTATTGAAAAAAATGGTAAAGATACTCAAAAAATCCCTTTCGATTTCCGCTGAGGCGCCATCTGTTTTATCCTGTCATGTGTTTGTTTAGATTAATATTTTTTGTTGTATGAAGAGATTTCACCGGAAGTACCTATTTCGGGTCTATCAATGAATGCGGTTTAACATTAATTTTATGCATTATGATGGGCCGATGGGATGTTTATGGTAATAAACAGCTAGTCAATGGTTTGATTTTCGGATTATTTTACATGAATGTATCGTAATAATATATTATTAATTCCAATTATTTCTTATCGATATTTAATTATTGTAACTATCTTCTCAGGAGTATAATTTCCAGTGAAATAGTGACATTAGTTCTGAAATATGGATACTTTACTGTCAATACAATACATTATCAAATAATAATTATTTAACTAGAAACAATATATAACATGTGGCTACATGCGAGAATAGCGAAAAAAGTGATATTAAATGAATACAAAATAAATTACCTATCACCATTAAAATTTCTATGTCACTCTACTACAAACATGTACTTTTCACATATCCAAGAAATAAGGTACTTTATTTCCATTTATTATTCGATAGCTGGAATCGAACATGTCATGTATCACATCAATCAATTCAACAAAGTACATGATTGATTTAATGAATATATATCGTGTATAATATGTTTATTCATTAAATCAATATATATATATATAGGTTGCGTTCATGTTAGAGCGGAATCACATTTCATCCTAGCAAACCTTGAGCAGTCATCAGATGTGTGACCAGTTAGCTCAAGTTGCCTACCGCGATCGGAAGATTCGTAGAGATAAGATAATAAAATAAAAGAATAGAAGATTACAAATATCACTTTGAATCGTATGACTAGGCGTTTCTATGTGAGACCGACGATTTCGTGTTACTTTGAAATCACCCTGCTTTGTAATGTTAGTCGTATATTCTTCCTCCTATAAATAGAGGCCTAACCCTTACATTCTCTTCTCTAAACCAAGGTTCCCTTTAAACAAACTTTAGCAATAAAACCTCCGGTTGTTTTTTTTAATAAGTACGTTATTTAGCTATTTTCTGCTATTCAATATTTACACTATTCCATTAAAAAGCATAATCTTTTTTTTACCAGTACTTTAAATTTATTTTGTTTTGTTTTATATTTATACGATAAATTAACGTAATAATACACTGGTCAAACTTAACATTTCTACCCTCTCCACCTATGTATTAATGTTACCAATGTATTAGTCTAAACAGGAAACCACGGGCTTATTATGGTGACAATAACCTCATCTTGTGTTCTTCCCCTTAACACTGTTGCTTATCAACGAAACACATGTTACCATTATTTTCCACATTAATTGGTGAAGATACCTATATAAATAGATCTTGGCCTTTGACAGGAGCTCTCAGCTTATGTTTTAGTCCTGGTAAATTTCGTCCTGTTTCTTTGTCCAGGAACTGTACATCCATAGATTTTGGTGCGACTATATTATTTCATAAATACCAGTGAATGGCTGGACTGTGATTTCCCCATTGTACCTAAAAGGCATGTATAATATTAACAATTTTGAACTAATATGCGCAAGACTCAAGAAAAAAGTAAATACTATGTCTGGCGAAACTAGTCTAGGATTGGGAAATATCGGTAGTCTAGTCAGCATACGTTCAAATTGTAGTCATCAGTCAATCAGAAGTAGCAAATAATCCGTGTCTATAAAAGTCCAACTACAATAATTAATCGAGCGAAGTGCATCGGTTACCGAGACCAACAGGTGTAACTCTCCTGCAATTAAGTGCATTAACTTCGGAATAAGATGTAGTTAACACAGTCATCCTGCAGTCATCGGCATATTCGACATATTTCAAACTAAATTTAAGGTTGTGAGTTTGAATATATTGTGTTTATCTATTAATCTTGCCTCCTAAACTATTCGCCGAATATGACACAACAAGACTTCAATGTGGGAATATTTTTAATTATACTATATACATATTGTAATATAATAAATATTATCTCAATTTATCACAATTATATATATATATATATATATATATATATATATATGTACATACATACGTTTAAAGAATAGAGAATACGTGTACCAAGTATCCTGTATAAACTTTTGAAAATCCTGTAGCATACGCAACTTTATACAAAATTCGAGATCGTCGAATCGTTAGGGCTAGCCCAACGATTTAAACTGTTCAAAAATATGTTAGTCTATAACTTTGATTGAAATAATATGTGACTCGTTATATGCGTTATAATATGTAATTCTTGAAACAACATTTCAATAATAAAATTTCCGTTAAATCATGTAATATTAGCAAACAGCAATAAAACAATCCTTAAAACACAATTATATGCAATAAACTGGCATATATTAAACCCCTAAGTATTTACAGATGTCATTAAATATATATAATGATGAAACTTACGGATTTCCAGTGTTATGAAAGTTTTAGCTGTTGTTTAATGCTGATATACAGCAACACGAATTTCATTACCAATACGTTGAGTAAATAAAATTTATTAATATATATAACTAATAAACGTAAATAGGTGTAAGTATATATTCCTATTTACGTTTATTAACTATATTTTTGTAAATTTAATACATACTGAATACATACTTGACATACTCAACAATATTCTAACGAAAGTGAAACCTAAATTTATGCTAACAAAATAGTTAATAATATATTATATAATAATAATTTCGTAGCATATTATTCTAACGACTAACATCTACAGCGCCTGAGGATGCCTCGTAGAGAGGCGAAACACGTGTCGCGGAGACGACCGGAGCAGCCAGGGCAGCAACGGTGGCGGGTGCATGCGGTTCACATTTCAAATGGTGAACACTCGCAGAGACGACCGGAGCAGCCATGGCAGCGGCGGCATGCATCTACTAACGGTAGTGGGTGGGTGCCGGCCGGCAGTAGTTCGCACGAACTAATCGGGAGCGGAAGCACACAAAGTAGTTTAGATCAAATTGCCTGACTAAAAAAATATTTTATACTTTATTCTAAAAGACCTATTTATATTATTATGCAGTGCACTGTCGTAACATATACCTAGTCCGGCCATAAGTTCTGTTACAAATGAATACATATTTTTTTTTTATGAAGTAATGTACTATTGTCTTAGGTTTTCGCGATTGTTACACATTGAATTAAACAATTTTTAACGGAAGTATCGCGTGTTTTATTTATTTTGTTGAACCTGACGTTTCGAACGCTTTGCAGCGTCCGTGATCGCAGGAAGACTTCCTACAACAAAATAAATAAAACACAAAAAATTGTTTAATTCAATAAGTAATGTACCCTTAATAAAACTTATATAAGTCCCAGCAAAAAATGACAAAAATGATTATAGACAAAATAGCCAATTGACTTTGATACAGTGAAGTATGAACACGGGCAATACAAGGCAAATCGTTGGCGTGGTGGTTAGTAACTTTGATACTTTGATACCAACGCTCGTGGGTTTGTGTGCATGAACATGTATGTTTGTTTTGGTTAGGGTGTTTATAAGAGAGGTAAGATGCATCAAATCAGTCTGTCTGGTGAATCATCTCCATTTCACAGTAAACCGTAGAATAATAACAACATTCTGGAGGGTTGTGGTATTTGAGTGAGGTCACCAGTAACCTTGTCAGGGGTTACTGCGTTAGCAGCAGAGGCGGCATCGCGTAAATGATACGTAATGTATTGCAGGCGTTCATCATCATCATCATCTCAGTCCGAATTCGACCACTGCTGAACATAGGCCTCCCCTCTAGAGTGCCATTCGTCTCGTTCCTGTGTCCTCTGCATATGGATGCAGTCAATGGCGACTCTGTGAGTATAGCGCTAAGGTCCGCCATCGATTTCGCCATAAAAACTATATCGCCGGCAAACCAAAGGTGAGTACTGTCGCCATTGATGTTTATACCATATCCTTTCCAGTGCAAGAGCTTCAAAACATCTTCCAATGCATCGATGAAGAGTTTCCTGTTTCCTGTGCGATTCCAGAGAAGTTTTCTGCCTTTAGTTATGGAATGAATTCCCTAGGAACGGATTTTTCCGAAACATAAGGTTCTTCATGTATAACCTGAAGAGGTTTCTGCAGGGTTAACAACACACGATAACCCTGATGTTGCACTTATCCATAGGCTATGTGATAGTTACAAAAGTTTTTACAATATTTATCTTTGGGTACAAATTTTACACTAAGATGAACAAGTATTACACTAATATAACCCTTTTAGGCTGTAATAATAAGTTAAAAAGAAAGTTTTATTACGACATCCTTTGCGTAAAGTGGTGTCTGTTGAAAATGAGTCACTTCAAAGAGACCGCTTTAACAATCTATGTCTACTACAATATTACAAAATAGTCTGGTGCCAATAGATAGAAAAAAAGTTCCGAAAGGCCGTCCTGACATTATTGTTTATAAATAATACGAGTAGTATCAAAATATGTAGAACCTGATCTGAAATTTTGAAATCAGAGGAATAAGGAAATGAACTATTGTATACTTACAAACAAATCTTGTCTGTTATTCTTATTAAAATAAATTATTTCAGACACGTATGAAATTCTTTTTGTCTGATAGACATGCAATCCATGCGAATTTTGAATTTGCAAAATCTCACACATATAATGTCTCACCGGATATACGAGTAATATAACCCTTAAATACAAAAAAATCAACTTTGTATTTTCCAAAAAGCAGGTAACGAGTGTAGCCCGTTGTTTCCTGTACTATTGATCATTTTGATATGTGCGAAGTGCATAAACATTACATAGAATATGGGACATCCTTACGTTTGTCGTAAAAGTTAAGGAGTTTCTGTTAACTATCCTATCGTACTTCTGAATCACTTCTATCTCTTTTTCTCTTCTATCTTTCTATCTATTCACTGATTTCTTTTTTGAATTTATTGGGATCATTTTTACGCACGTTTGAAGAATAACGTTAATTCTTTTATAATCATAATTTTTAAACATGAAAAATAATACGAGATTTTTTTTTGTAAATGCATTACGTAATCTAATTTTGATAAAAACACTATATTTTTGTACTCTGTAAATATTGATAACCTAAACGATTTTATTGCAAATTCGTACTGAGTTTATGGAACGATTATATCTAGTTGCTAGTGATAAGCTACAATTGATGCTGATTACATACAATAAGTTATATCCATAAAGATATTTGTATTCTTATTTTCATATTTTGGTTTGCGAAATGTAAAACTTTATAATAATATTAAATTACATAAACAAGCTATAATATATACGAGGACTATTATTATTATACAAGTATTATTCGAATTCATGGAGCTCCTACATTCGTGGACTTAGAAAAAAGGCTCGTCGTGACTAGAAACGCATCTGTCGAGGTTCCCACGGGCAAAGAAAGGATTGGCCAGGGTGCCTCGCATTGCATGTTACTTTTTATATATGTACTTATATAGATTTCCGTTTGTTTATATTCCTATAATAATATTGATTTTTTATTCATTTTATTTAGGTACAATAATACTAATTATGATAATATAGCACACAATTCATTGGTACACATTTTAAACTATTTACTTTAACATTAAATTGTTATTAATAATTAATTTGAAATATAAATACGTAGTTACTTCACCTCATCCAGCCCTCTGATATGGAGTAGTAGAGCGTTGTTTAATACAAAAGACATCAACGCTATTTTTGCTACATAAAATTTAGAGGATTCATTATTACTCCCTAACTTTAGGCCGCGGCTTCACACACACATGGAACTTATTATTATGATATAAAAACTATCTAAAATAACCCAATCGAAGGTGACATATGTAAACTTTCATTGCAATTACTGCAGCAGTATAATCGTTAAAAAATAACAAACAAACTGACCCAGAGGCAAAAAGAGTTACCTAGATATAATACTAGTGTGAATTATGATCCTTGAACACGATGATGTGAAATATACCATACATGAACTATATTATCTTGACAGTTGGAAATGCATATTATATATTGATCCCACGTTCTACGATTTCCAAGATTGGCCTATGCAGGCATAGGTAAGTGTGTTCATCGTCAACGTATTTTAACTTATTTCATTTTTAAATTAGCACAATCTTTTCAGTACAGTGTAATAGCACGGAGTACTTATCGTTTACATTTTTTTGAAATCTGACAACGACTCAAGTGTATGGCATCTATCAGCATGACAGGACATGACCATAAAATTCAAAGACGGCAAAATACAGTAATAAGTCAGTTTCCTAAATTTGCATCTGCTTCTTAAATGCCGGATGGCGCGGAGGGAAACCATTAAAATTGGCTTTATTACGCTTAACCACTGCTTGTGCTCGCCAGTGTTTACGCTTAGGCTTACTGCTGTGGTGCCCAATCATAGCATATGACTTTGTTGTAAATACTGAGAACTCGTTTACCAAATGTCGTGATTACAGGTTTGGAAAACGTTTCACTTTTTCTTCATTCCGAGCCGATAGAGTCACAAACGCAATGAGACTGACACGATGGTAATGATACTCAAGGCAGGTCAGATTAGACAATTTTATGGCAAAATATGATATTTTTTTTTTAGATTGAATTAAACAATTTTTAACGGAAGTATCGCGTGTTTTATTTATTTTGTTGAACCTGACGTTTCGAGTGCTGTGCAGCGTCCGTGGTCGCAGGAAGACTAAGGTGACATTTGTCTTACATTGGTTAGTCAATTATTACATCTAACCAACATGGATGGATTAATTATATACGTTCCGATTCACACAAAAATCTCTCACTGAGTCCGAATGTTTTTACAATTTTCTTATTGAGATTAAGAGAGATAAGCATAGCAAGCAGCCCATCTAGGGAAGTACCTCCATCTCACGGAAAACAGCGGCTAAATAACAATTTCCTAGGGGTTTGTTGTGTTCCTGCATGCGAATGTGGTCACCAGTAAGCTCCTAAGGAGTTGCTATGTTAGCAGCAGAAGTGGTATCGCGGGAGTGATACTTAATGTATTGCAAGCGTTCATAGGCTACGGTAACCACTTTACATCAGGTGAGCCGTATGCTTCCGAGGTTGTATAACAAACAACAAATGTCAGACACATATGTACTACCTACTACGTAATGGAGTATATATATATATATACTCCATTACGTAATTATAAAACATATTTTTATATATGATGTCACTATTCATATAAAATCAGCACTAAATTCTCTACATTTCTTTTTTATATACAACGTCGGGAGGCATATAAGCATACGGCCCACCTGATGTAAAGCGGTTACCGTAGCCTATAAACACTTGCAATACATTAAGTATCACTCGTGCAATGCCACCTCTGTTGCTAACACCTTAGAAACTTACTGATGACCTCACTCAAACGCTGGAATACAACAACTCTCTAGGGAGTTCTTATTTGACTGCGGTTTTCTATATGGTGGAGGTACTTCTCCAGACAGGCTGCTTTGATGCTCCCTATCTCTCTTAAAACACTCAGACCAAAACAAACACGCATGTTCATGCACATAAATGTTTGTCCTGTGTGGGAATCGAACCCACGAGCGTCGGTGACAATTTGTGTCAACCAATTCCATCATAGGTTGAACTAAATACTAGACCTGCATGAGACATATATTGTTTTCATTGGGCTAATTTTAGTTTTCATGTTTTCTTTACATTGAGTATGTAGTTGGCTCCTATGAGCCGTCATTACGTCACCGAAAGGGAGAGTTTCCATGAAACATACAGTTCTTTAAATAACTAAGATGTCTAAGGTCGATAGTAATAATATATAAATAGTGTTCCAGATATTTGTTTACTTTTTATAATATAAAAAAATATATATAAGGCTGCAAGCATGTGGCGATCTTGATGCGAAGTGCAGTAGGGCTTCTATGTTGCTACCCATGCTTATAACGCAGCATATCCCCACTATTTTCCTGGTGATCAACTCTCCAGACAGTTGTTTGTAAATAGCATGTCAGTCTGCCTTTTCGTAAACAAAATTATAAGTCATTAATTATAATCCTCATTTACAATAACAAAGCTGCTAATGTTGTATCAAATGCTGTTAATATTGTATTTAGCTCTAAAGGTGACGGATCAAATATCCGCCTAAAATGTAAAGCAGCACATGAAAATGTCATCTCATCTTGGACCAGTTACATAAATATTTGTGCCAACACTGGCTTAGCTGAATGACAGCTGTCCCAACCCTTTGAGCGGTTTGTACAAATGCCACATGACTTGCGTTTGCATTATCCACGCAACCGCAAACGCCGATTGCACAGATTGCGAACAACTGCATTTTTTTTTTTTAAACATATATTATCAATACCGGATGGACACCCGCTTCCTTTCAAGCAGGATTCGCTTATTCTAATATTGTGTGACATTTTCAATGAATATCTATACGATTGGCAGAACACATTGCGTATGCATGAAAGAAATTACTAAGGTGTTAAATATGAATATACGATCGATCATTATTATGAATGCATAAGTGAGCATAATACTTATGGTTGAATAACCTTAACTTGCTATTATGATATCGCATGATTAATTTCTAGAATACTGCATCCTGATTGTGTATTATATTTTTACATTTAATATTTCCAGATGGTCGCAACCGAGGGCTGTAAAGTATTTACTTAATGATTGAATTTGTGAATGATTTGAATGAGTTCCAATAATTTTGACATTTCTAAAATAAACTAACATTGTTATATACAAAATATAATACAAATAAATGGTGTCGTGCTCGTAAGGGACGTCAAGATACATATGTAAAACGTTAAGATACAACATAAGAACATGTTATGTTTTCAAATACCTGCATCAACCTCCACTACTCACAGTAGTTTAAGTAAGAGCTCTTTAGACCTAACACCTGCAGAAAGGAGCCTTGTGTAATAGGTTGTTATTTGAAATATCTGGTATATTGTGTTAACAAATTTTATATTTACCTAAGTCCAAAGCCTGACAATAATTAAATGTCGGTAAATCGTACATTCTCAAGTATATCTATCAGATATTACATATACACATTAAATAAAATGGCTTTTAAGAATTTTAAAATTTAATATTTCGATCACAAAAGTTCAGCTACTTTCAGTATTCAAATATAATATACTTGTTAACGTAACGTCGTGACGTTAGCTAGTATTTTTAATAAAAATTTACATACAAGTAATAATAAAAAATGATTAGCAAACAGCAAACGGTAAATAAAATCATGATGTAGCAGTTAAATAAACTCCCGCCACTAATGATTACCACCAATGATTTGATATTGGTAAGCAATAAAGCATAGAATTTTAATTTGTAGCAATCAGTGGATTAAATATGTAACTTTCTATCTATTGAAAATATTGGGTTACCCACAATTAACTAATATATACTTAGGTATCTTATTCATGAGTGATTAAAATTCTCCGAAACTGAAAACATTATCCAAAAACAAAAATAAAGCAACGATATAATAAAAAAAGAACGATTCACGGTTCATACTCGTATTTTCTAAATATGAACCGTTGAATGAATATTATATCGTTGCTTATTTTTGTTTTTGCATAATGTTTTCAAATGACGTTATCCAAAGAAATACTGTTCTAGTTTTGGTTTGCATAAACAAATTTTACCGAATGCTTGATTAAACCAATTTTAACTGAATGTTTCCCGGGACTCCGACTGCGTATGTGAAAAAGGTTTATGATCGCAAATTTTCTGAACAAAAATTTGTCGACTACACGAGCTCGGTGGCTTAGTCATGAATGACGCGACTTTGACACCAACGCTCGTGGATTCGATTCCCTCACAAGGCAAACATTTGTGCGCATGAACATGTCTGTTTATCTTGGTCTGGATGTTTTAAGAGAGGTAGGACGCATCAAAGCGGCCCGTCTGGGGAAGTACCTCCACCTCTCAGAAAACCGCAGCCAAATAATAACTCCCTAGAGGGTTGTTATGTTCCTGCGTGTGACTGAGGTCACCAGTAAACTCCCAAGGAGTTGCTGTATAAGCAGCAGAGGAGGCATCGCGCGAGTGATACTTAATATATCGCAAGCGTTAATAGGCTACAGTACTCGCTTTACATCAGGTGGGCCGTATGCTTGTATGCCTCCCGACGTAGTATATTGTATATATATATATATATAGATGAGCTCGGTGGCACAGTGGTGGAACGCGCTGTTACGCTACTTTGACACCAACGCTCGTGGGTTCGATTCCCACACAGTACAAACATTTGTGGGCATGAACATGTCTGTTTGTCTTGCTCTGGGTTTTTCTAGGTATAATAAGTATGTATTTACAAAAAAAAATGTATTTACGTATGCTTATCAGTTGTCTAGTACCCATAACACAAGCTTCGCTTACTTTGGGGCTGGATGGTACTGTGTAATTTGTCCGACAATATTTATTTATATGTGTGTATATATATATAAATATATATATATATATATATAAATATATATATACACAATAAAATAAATTGTATTGCATTCAACAGTTTTGAAAAGAGAATGTATGGTCTTTCGGTCAGAGGGAAGTGTCCAGATAATATCCCATTAATGATACTTAACGGTATACTATTGTTTGTTGTACACCTTTATAACACTACGGCAATATATATATATTTCGGACACGTGATGATCACTGATCTGAAGAATGCTACAGACATGGAAAGGGAGCGCTGGGCACTGTCCAGAGCTAACATGACTTCTCGTAGACTTTTCTCCAACATACGGGTGACATGAAGATTACGCTATTTTGCGTGTTCTACCGGTTGTATAATGGTTTGTGCTCTGAGGAGTTGTTTGACATTATGCCAACAGCCTCGTCTTACAATCGCACAGCTCGCCGACGGCTGGAAGTTCATCCGCACACACTGGAACCGCAATGGTCGCGCACTGTGCGGTTCACGACAAATTTTCTACCAAGAACTATTAAGTAGTGGAATGAGCTCTCCCTGCCGAGGTTTTCCTAAGGGACTACAGTATGGGGTTCTTCAAGAAAGGCGTGAAGACGTTCTTACAGGGTCGGCAACGCAAGAGTGGTGTTGGTGGTGTTGCAAATGCCCGTAGGCTACGGTAACTGCTTACCATCAGGCAGGTCGTACGCTTGTTTGCCACCTCAGTGGTATTAAAAAATAAAATAGTTATTTATATTTGTGTATTTAAATGTATGTTTTGACTCTTGTATCGATATTAGAGTCCAACTGAAAAGTAATCAATGTTTTAAAAATGTATTTATCATCATTAAAAACCTCCACGAACTTAAATCTGCTACGATTCTACATATCGTAACCTTTGTCATCATCAAAGCAAAAAAATCCTTACAATTTAAGAAAGTACATTACTTGGTACACATCACAACGATTATGCATCTTGCACACCCACGTCGCCTTTATATATTAAATATTCATTTCAAGACGTCTGCAGCGATCAATCACAGTACTCGCTAAGTTGAAAGACCGATTAAAATGTTTGTTTGGCCTTAATTAGTGGACAAATAGACGTCCCACGATGGACCTCGGTTGCAATGTTTGGTTTGAGTCCATCTCTGTGGTCCACGTTTGTCGTGTAGTAGCTTTTAAATGATTGTAAATTATTTGCTAATGTCTGATTACTGTGCTGATGTAATTTACTTGTATTTAATGGTGAGGTTCAATGTTTTTTAACTGTAAAAGTCAATAGTTCTATCTTCATCTTCGTGACATTCACTTCCTATGTGATCACATCCTTCTGATATATGTCAATGTCACACAATTTTATCTAAACTGCTTTGTGTGCTTTCGCCACCAATTAGTTCATGCGGACTAGCGCCGGCCACCATCCACCCACTGCAGTTAGTAGATGCAACATACCGTAGCTGCCATAGCTGCTGCGGTAGTCTCCGCCTCACCCACCTGTGCACCCACCCACCCACTGCAACCACGCACCGGCCGGCAGTAGTCCGCATGATCTAATTGGTGGCGGGAGCACACAAAGCAGGTTAGATAAAATTGTTTGACATTGACATATATCAGAATCAGAAATCAAATTGCATGTAAATTTGACTTTCGCAAAATAACGCCTGAATCTATTAACTATCTTCTGAAGTATCGCCATAATAAACTAAATTAAATAAAATGTTAACTAATCCATTTATTTTTCATATTTGTAATCAAACTTGAACTAACTGATAAAAACAAGGCCAGCAGACAAATTTTCTATGTTACTAGTTAGTTAATACTAAACAGGTGCTACATTACTTTTTTGTCATAATCAGCTTAAATACGTTTATTGTTTCTATCTTGCCAATCTATATATAATTTCACGCCAGGCCCCTTACGAGGTAGGCAGATCACCACATGATTCGGTCCTTACACACTTCACTCGCTTCCTCATAGTTCTTTTCATGCACGCTCGACGATTTTATGGCTCCTTATACCACCTTCTGATAATACACGACCCATTTTATCGTGTTACGTGAGCCTTCCTCGACACCTACAAAAGTTATTTACTTTTTATTATGTTTCAATAATATAAAATACACAATAATTGCTGAAGTACTGCTTGAAATACAAATAAGTAATGACTATAACTTTACTTGTCTATATACCCAACTAGGTAAGTATTTATATTGTATTTTAATTTGAAATTCATAGTACCTACCATGTAAAAGAATATGTGTTTGAACTTTAATGACCTATGCTCGTATAGATCATTAAATTTCATAAATATTTTCTTTCACAACCCGTTACCGGGCAGAAACATTGGAAAATAATAATAACGTGTTTTTAATATTCGCATTGATGTCCGACATTAAATATTTAAATATACATTCTGTGTACTAAGTATCGGGAATTTGTCAATAAAACAAAAAATACAAATTATTCATCTAAATTTATTTTATCGCCTTCAAAGTAGGCCCCATCGCTTGCAATACAACATCTCCACCGCTTCATCCAGTCTTCCATACATTTTTCATAGGCTATTTGCGGTATGGCCTTTAGCTCATTCAGCGAATTTTCTTTTATGGCTTCTATCGACTCAAAACGTTTTCCTCGAAGTGGTAATTTTAACTTGGGAAATAAAAAAAAGTCAGACGGAGCCATATCAGGTGAATACGGTGCTTGGTCGAGAACTTTTGTTGAATTTTTCGCTAAAAACTCTTTCACTATAATGGCTGTGTGTGATGGTGCATTATCATGGTGCAGCATCCATGAGTTGTGTTGCCACAAATCTGGACGTTTTCGGCGGATACTCTCACGCAAACGCTTCATGACGCCTAAATAATATTCTTTATTCACTGTTTCTCCCTCTGGAAGGAATTCGGAGTGAACCACACCACGGTAGTCAAAAAAACTGTCAGCATCACCTTGATTTTGGAGCGACTTTGCCGCGGTTTTTTGGGTTTCGGCTCGTTTTCGAGACGCCATTCTGAAGACTGTTGGCTTGTTTGCATGTCGTACTCATAAACCCATGTCTCGTCGCCAGTTATTATACGTTTCATAAAGGTCGGATCCGTAGAAGCTCGGGAAACCATGTCTTCAGCGACATGCTTTCGCTGCGCTTTTTGAACAAAATTGAGCTCTTTTGGAACTAGTCGAGCGGCGACGCGTTTCATGCCTAAAATGTCAATGAGAATGTTGTGGACGGACTTAAAAGATATGTTCACCTCACTAGCCAACTCTCTCAGACTCATACGTCGATTTTCGAGCACTAGCTTCTTGATTCTGTCGATGTTTTCTCTGGTCGTAGCGGTTGAAGGTCTACCAGAAAGAGGCAAGTCTACTACTACTTCTCGGCCTTCTTTAAAAGCCTTATACCATTCATAAGCCCTTGTTTTCGATATACACGATTCGCCGTAGGTATTTCGCAACATTTTTAGTGATTCACCACATGAAATATCATTTGAAACACAAAATTTAAGGCACACTCTTTGTTCAACAATATTTTCCATTGTAAAAATCGCCGAGGACTCAAAACTATGACCAACAAAAAGTGTAGTTTAAAACAAATTAAATGACAGATCCCGCTCAAATTTTGCGCGCTAAATCAGTACAGTGCTACCAACATGCAGTAAAAAAATTAGAACGACCTCTTTTACGCGGGTCTTTTTATTGACATATTCCCGATACTTTTTACACAGAGTAGTACAATGTAATATATATTTTAACATACAGACCAGTCTTTGTAGTGAGATTTATTCGTAACTATGATCTATCTACGGCTTCCCTCCCGTAGGATCCCGTTATTGTGGTAATAATCCCTTGACCTGCTCCAGATACCAGACTAAGTCAAATTTCGTTATGCGTCCAGCGGTTTAGTTGTGAAAATGTAACAAACACATTATAATGTCTGACATAGATACTTTCATTATCTTGTACATATATTGGTATATAATAATCCTATAAAATAATTATTTTTTAATACACACCTATTATTATTTAATATCTATACGTATTTTTTGTTTACACATAATACAGCATGGAAGGGTGACTCACTCAGGTAACCAGTTCCAGATCATAAAAAGTAATCACAAATACTTAAGCACGACTTATATTATTTGACCGAGTCAACACTATCGAAAGTAATATCTCGGTCTGATTGATGTTTCATTGTTAATCAGTTTAATCATTGCCGGCCTTTGTTTTTATCTAAGAGGTGTTGTGTAGCGGTTCGCCAGGTGTTCTTAGCGTAACAGTTTTTGAACATATTTTTTGTTTGATTTACCTGCGATCGTATTTAGTTCTCCTGTGTTCATTACAACAGTGGTCAATGTTAATTTGAGTAATAGTTAATATGCTAGGCATTTGAATTATAGCGATTACCGTGGTCATATTATTTACTACCCGAATTTTCATATTTGTACTATGCCGTAGTCATTTATTTAGTCCTTAATACAGTCATAACCCAGTGGATAAAGAACCGGGCCATAGAGCAATTGGTCACTGCTCTTACATATCCCGTTGCAGGGATAAGGATATCCATTCTATCGAAGGCGTTTAGAGCATACTTTGCCGCGTATCTTAAATGCGGATAGTTGGAGATCAGTATTTTCAATCGTTCAATTCAATTCATGGCTCTTTTCATAAACGCTTCATGGTTTCTCGGTACTGATATTAGTTTCTGGTTATATATTCATTTATTCATGAGATCAATTTGTTCGTAGTAGGTTAGTCTTGGTCTTCAAATGATCCTATATCCTTCCACTTTCGCGACAAAAACTATAACACACAAAATAGTCGTCTAGATGCGGTATCCTGTATGGTGTTATTTTTTATTTATTTTTTGTTATTACTTTCCTAGTTGCATTGGTCGAGATTATAGATATTTAGCTACAAGGATGTACATACCTCGTAGCTAAATATCGATAATCTCGGTAAATACAGGTAATCTCTATTTTATGTAATGTGTTTCAGTTTACTTACACGAATGTTATTGTATGATACAGTGTACGGTTAAACTAATATAATTTTTATTGCGATGAAAATTTTAAGAATTATATTGTTGCTTTACCATATTAAATAAATAAATAAAAATAGGCATAAGCAGGAGGTCGGTACTAAGAATAGTGGTGAGGTGGGTGTTTCGTTATAAGGGGGTAAAACAAAACACCCAAACTAAAGACTTATATAAAGGCCGCGTCTTATGGCGCTCGGTTCTCTCTGCCTACGCTGCAAGGGACCTGGCGTGAAGATATACTCGTACATTATACGGTTGTATTGTATTAGGTATAACTCGCGCGATGCCTCCTCTGTTGCTTACACAGCAACTCCTAATGAGCTTACTGGTGACCTAACTCACACACAAGAACACACCAACCCTCTAGGGAGTTGTTATTTGGCTGCTGTTTATTGTGAAGTGGAGGTACTTTCCCAGGCGGGCTGCTGTAATGCCCCCTATCTCTCATTACATTAATTCTACATTAATTTATTTAATTACCCAAATCTGATAAACAATACAAAAGTTGTTTTAATATGTCTTCTGATCTATAATCTCTGAGAATAGTGCACTATGTTAAACTCTATTCATAGCAAGTTATCAACAACATACATTCGTTAACTTAGGAAACGTCATTGCACATTTTCAAAATTGATTTTTATTTACAAGTTTTTATCAATCCTTATTATAAATTAAATTTGATATGTGTATGTATGTTCTGTATGGAATCGGACTTTTACCTAAAATACAAGAGGCAGGTAAAGCTTTACCGTTCAATTCAACAGAAGTATCTAAAAATAGCAAGTCACAAAGTTGTTTGTGAGTAGTTACTGGCACTGCTCATCGATTGTGACGACCATCGATTGAGAGCAAGTTATTCCTATGGTATTTTTTGCTTGTAACGATTTCCGCGAGCGGGGTCCGTCCTTCACTGGCTAGCAAGTGAATCTATGTACCGTTGGAATTATGTGGACATACCTACCAACAATATTTCACAAAAATGAAGAGCTGGTAGTTATTTACTATGCTAGAAAACTCACTGTATTTGGTTTTAAATAAAGTTTTCGCGTTGTGAATGTCCTTTAGCGAACATATTGATATTAACAATAGGAATGATTCGCGTCATCCTAGTGAAGTTTTTATAGAGCATATATGCGTATGGTGTGCTAAGTAGAGACCATAGATAACAGAAACAACGGGAGATGTGACATACTACGTGAGTTTACATCGGGACGGTTGTCGGCTAGTTTCACACTACCATAAAACACTCACACACTTAAATAAATAAAAGATGTCATTCTACGCACACAAGTACAACGACACCTATTTGTTAAGACGCTGTCATTGGATGTTTTTTAAACAACACCCAAGTAAGCACGCACTACTACATTTATAAAGCGGCAGAAACAAGCGGCCGTATCTCGAAACTGCACACACAGTGAACGAATAATATTACTCGCTTTACATTGCGTGTTGGTAAACGAGCGGTGGCGACTGCCTAATGGTAGAAAAGCAATGTATGATTTAAAAATGAGAAATTTGATATTTATAATTTGTATCGTGGTAAGGCCCTGGTAGAAATGGCGTCAGAGAATTTTTGAAATTAATTCTGTATTTATGCTTATAAAACGTAATATTATTTGTACTTATAGGTGATAAGTGATTCCATTTGATTTAAAGTTAACCACTACACTTATATTTTTGCAAAAAGGCAACAGTACAACTTGGCATTTTGCTAAAACAAGGAGCAACGTATCTCAATCGAACTTGAATGCAACTAACTAACTGTTCTTGGCAATGTTCTCGTTTTGAGCATGTTGCGGCGACAGCAACCACGCCCCCTCGTCACATCTCCCGTTGTTTCTGTTATCTATGGTAGAGACAGATGATATCCTCGCCTTCATTTTAAGCCACTTATTTGTGACAAAAAGCAACAGCATATGTGGTAGTCAACCGACTCATGTATAGTATTCACGGAAATCAAATTTACACACAATTTTATTCAGATTTCTCGTCTTTTCCCAATATTTAGTTCATGATAATTAGTGTTACTCGGAACTTAGCTAATACCATCAGATGCGTGTCGATACTATCACTGCTGCGCTGGATCATCCATTTTCTGTTACAAATGACGGCTAAGCACAGAGACCACCACAGTAACTAGGATAGAAGAGATCTACATCAATTAACAATGGCAGCAACAGGATTAGCACGTAACCACTATCGGTAGCGAAAGGATGCAAGTATATATAAACTGAAATACATACACAAATTACTTTTCTCTTTTGCATACTTCTTCTACTTCATCTTACCTTTACCTGTAATTATATTATCATAAAAAATGCATAAATAAATAATGTGTATCTACATTAATCTATCATCTCATCTACCAGTGTCGGGTGAACGCCCTCTCTTGTCCTCTACGGCTATAAGTCTTAGAGGCCTCGCTGAAACCCTTGCTTAAGCTTTACTGCTTTACTTTTAATGGCACGTGCGTTTAGGACTAACCCCTCATTTTCAATATTACAACCAAGTTGATGTAAGTTTTACAGATTAAATTACAGCCTTCGAAGCTTGTAGCTTAGTTTGTAGTAAGTACATATTCTTTGAAGTGTCATAAATGTGAAATTGTAATCATTATTGTTTATATTATATGTATACATTGTTGGTTTGCGTAATGTATCTTTTTATTTAACATATATTATCCTTCTCTCTTATATAAAGAAATATTGCACGAATGAATTAAGAAACTGTAGACAAATCATTATAAAGGATACGACAGAAAATATTATATATATTATGTAGTGGTGAGGAAGGAACTTAAACGAGAGATCTGTAAGAGAGCCGATGCGAAGAAGACGACATGAAATTCTTTGCGATCGCATACGAGAATAAGGTATATTATGAACATAGTGCCTTACTTTTAAATAATTACTTTATTTAACCTATTTGGATAGGAAAACGAAAAACAACAAAGTTTCATAAAAAAATTAATAAATTGATTGGTCTAGTAAATAAAATAGATTTTTATAGCTTAAACTTGCTTATGCGATATAAAACGCGTTTTATATGCATTCTGCCAGTCACACTGGAGAGGAATATATAAGTATATTAATTTAGTAAATTATGATAAAGTTTGGGGCAACAACCTTATAAAATTAATGTTGTTTGTTGTTTTTACTCAAAAGAAAAACCGGAATCCTTATAGGAGCACTTTGTTGTCCGTCTGTCTTTCTGAATGTTTGTCCGTCTGACAAAACCGTTTTTCACAGGAACGGGTGGAGCTATCAAGCTGAAATTAACACCTAATACTTACGTCTGCAATCCCTTCGAGCAGTGAAAAAATCAAACTTCGAAGTCAATGCAATCAAAAGATACAGCTGTTTATGCCTTGTTTATGCGCATATTTTGACATTTGCAAGGAAATCAAAACCTATAGGGTACTTCCTGTTGAAATTTGGTAAGAAGCAATGTCATGTAGCACAATTGAAGGAAAAAATCCGTAAACTGTAAATTTGTAGTTACATCACAAAAAACAAATATTTACTTTGCGAAAATATTTTTTTATGGAACCCTCAGTGCGCGAGTCTGACTCGCACTTGACGGCTTTTTCTTTCTTAACAAGTTCAGGAATATTGGTTGATATTAACAATTTACAAACTAAAATAAAAAAAATATGTAATAAAAATGTTTTATGTTAAACGGCTTTGTTGTAAACAATAGTAATACAAGTAATGTTGTAACACTATAATTATGTAGGCCAATCAATATAGGGCAATGATCACACTAAAAGAAAATCACGGGGCGTAGCGTAAGCTGAGTAAATTATGTAAATTATCGTTCTGTGATGTCGCACAATGATAGTGATGGATTTACTTTTACGCACATTTTGCATAAGTTGTCTACTGGGAAGGTACATCCAAAGCATATGATATGATATGATAGGAGCGTAGGTACTGTAGATAATAAAAATTAGATTCGTCCCACGTATATATTTTAGTGTGGTCATTGCCCTATATTGATGAGGGAGAGATGTGATGACTGATATCTGTTACCTATATAAATATGTTTGATGAATTTTAGTGCATTACCTGTATTATTATTATTTTTCTCTACAATAAAGCCGTTTAACTTAAATAAAAAGATATTTTTTTATAGTTGTAAGTTTTTATTTAGTTATACGAAATCTTAACTTGGCTGGGGAATTCATGCTTGAATTACGATTTTAAGTTGACAGAGTCCTTTATTTTGATTAAATACCTAGGTTTCAATTTTGACTGCTAAACTGTGCGGTCCCCCATTTTCTTTCGGGCGTAATTTTGGATTTGAAATATTTTCATGTTGTACTGCACTACTAATCAAACCATTTAATTTGATGGCCATATCAAAGAGAGTTGTAAAATAAATTATAAACTACCATTGTGGATTTACAATAAGACGTACATTTTTCTTGTATTGTCATCAGAACTAAAGGTGTATACCAAATTTCAGAGCTGTAGATCAACAGGGTGGGAGTAAAATTTCAGTTACTTTTTCATGGTGTCCTATATTTTAGTCAAGCCGTTTTATTTGATACCTATATTGAAAAGGTTGAAAAAAAATGTTTTTATCAATACAAGAAAATATTCCGTAATTGAAAATGAATTACAACCAGCGTTTCTTCAAAATTATAGATGACTGGTACTGTAAAATACTAACTTCACTGGCTCAGTAATTTAAATTGAGAGCTTCTACCGTATTGATGTTCGAACCTTGAGGCGACCAAGTGGGCATTCTAATATATGTTTTCTGTACTCTCTCCTCTTCCATCCTTTCCAGATAACCGCGTCAGCGAAGGCAGTGGATTTTGATCACGTCCATAAAGACATAAAGACTCCAACTGCCATCTTCGTTCGTTATATCGTTAGGAATATACATATAGGAATACAAAGCTATTTAGGCTTTGTATTACTACCTATATGTTACTGTTTAGGCCTATTTTTAGTGTTACTACTTAATAGATTAGCTTAAGAGCTAACATCACTACAGAAAAAGAATTACGACGGCGCAACAAAAGGACAGTTATAGGATATCCGATATATTTAAATTTTGCCACTTCAGTATATTTCATATTCTCAAAACGAATGAATGGACGGACGACGATATTGATTAATTATGCCCTAAAATACTAACTTTACTCTATAATTACTTGCGACTTTCTAGAAAGCTACATCGGGCCTACTGTACCCTAACTCATATGTTTAAATGTTTTACATTAGAAGCATATGGAACGACAAATTGTGGCGAATTAAAAAAAATGTGACGATATTGATGAATAGGATGGAGCACGCATATTTATGTTAACTTCATTAATAAATCTCATTTACATTGCAAATTTGTAAATAAATACATCTCCTGTGCCTTCATACATAATAATAGTTCCGTAAAAGAGGTTAAAAACGAGTATAAATTTAAACCAACCATGGTATAGCCGAACTTGCTAATAATGTCGCACAAGTGCCTAATAATTGTTTTAAAAAAGTAAACTCATTATTAATTTAGAACAATATATGCGGTGCAAAATCATTGATTAGTTAATAGTTACTACTTAAATAACTTTTCAGAAATCCTAGTTCTTATTCAGCACATTACCATATCAAGGCTTACAGAATACCTGCCGTTGTCTAATTATCATAACTATTGGGGTTCTAAAACATTATCATTCTACTCACGGCAAAATCTAATATATATATAAAAAATAATATCCAATATGTTGACAAAAAAGTCTCCCATAAATTAGTTCCTGTATCTACAGAATATGTGACGTCGAATACATATCTATATTCGGCAAGTTATTTTCAGCTAACGGCCTACAAATAAATATATGTCCTCTATCTATCTGTCATTAGAAGAATGTTCTTCTTGCAAGTCTCATCTTAATGAGTGCATGTGTACTTAATGTTAAATCATACAGATTATTCATCCATCTATCACTTCACGCAAAATCCGTTTCGGGATAGGCAAAGAAATAAACTGTCTTTACATACCCTCATTCTCTTCTGTTACATTTATAGCTCTTCACATGCATGCCTGATAAAACACGACCAATTTGGTCATAGTAGGTAAGTCTTGACCTTAATATATCTGACCTGTATGATATTTTTATTATAACATCTAATTTGAAAATTATGTTAGGGATGCAGATAAAACAGTTATGAATTAATTTCCACTCGTAATAAATATTGTACATTGCATGTTTCTTCACGGAATACTAAAAAGTAGTTTTGTAATATACACATAATAGCATGGTGTATTCGTATTACGTGGGCATGATGAAAGAGGAAATGCCGGTCCAGCCAGTTGAGAGGACCTGTGGGCCCCACTACTTCGATGCTGACCTACTGCCGGAGTATTCACCTTCGCGAGATACTCACAAATTTATTGTTATTCTCCGTGTTACACTTTTACAAATAAATATATATTCACACCTTCTTCAGAATAAATAGTTCTTGCTTGTTAGAGAGTAGATATTTGTTTAAATTAGTATTCGTTCTGAATTTTAATGTGTTACTTACAACCTTAATAGTAACTATAGAATTTTTTATACTACGTCAGGTAAAACACACGGACGCTCTGCTTGATACGAAGTACATTTTGACGAGCTTGGTAGATCAGTCGTGAATGACGCGACTTTGACACCAATGCTCGTGGGTTCGATTCCCACACAAGGCAAACATTTCTGTGAATGAACATGTCTGTTTGTCTTGGTCTGGATGTTTTAAGAGAGGTAGGGTGCATCAAAGCAGCCCATCTGGGGAAGTACCTCCACCTCACAGAAAACCGCAGCCAAATAACAATTCCCTAGAGGGTTGTTGTGTTCCTGCTTGTGAGTGAGGTCACCAGTAAGCTCCTAAGCAGTTGCTGTGTAAGCAGCAGAGGAGGCGCGGAGGATCGCGCGAGTGATTTAAATATATCGCAAGCGTTGATAGGCTACGGTACCCGCTTTACATTAGGTGGGCCGTATGCTTGTATGCCTCCCGACGTAGTATAAAAAAAAAGTGTTGCACTCCGGGAGTGCCGGCAGAAGTGAAAACTTGAACATTAACGTTGTGCATTTTTGAATATTTTGGAATGGTAAGAAAATAATTTCGCACGAATTGCTTTATTTATCAGTATAAAAGTACTGCACTTTGTTCAATTCCCATATTTTAAACATTTTATATACACGAATTTTACAAGTATACAGACGGTCGAGCCATCAGCAGTCATCATCTGTGGATACGTACCGGTACGTAGCAGGCTGTAGTACAAACACACACGCACACTCACGCAAGCGCTCTGCGCCACTTAAACCAAGCAGCGATGTTGATACGAAACGCGTAAGCGCCAAGAATTTCATGGCGCGTACAACGTTTTGGTCGCGAGAAAATAATGCCCTATGAACGATCTAGAGCTTCATGTTTTAATTGTTTAATTAGAGGTAACTAACGTTTTAGCGCCGCAGCGAACTTAAGCTCTCCCTCCGTCTTACGAATTTTCGATCAGGGTCACGTGTCCTAACGCGAGTTTAATATATTTTACTCATCACAAAAAGTGCACACAGCCGCTAAAGAAATTTTCACTTCAAAAAAAATTACCGTGATTTTTTATCTGTTTTGAAAATTACTCGAGTGTTGCTAAACCCATCGCTAATGACACAACTTCTACTTAATTTCCTGGAGATCTTACTTACTTGCAAAAATATAAATACCCAATAGAAATTATAAATTAGCTATAGTCATCTGTAAAGAACTACATCTCCAACGCATAAATTTGCTACAGTCTTCTGTAAGGAACTACATCGCCAACAGACAGCTATGCAATAAAGCTGTGTCTTGCTGCTTTTTTTTCAGAGCCTCTTTTGATAATAGGCAGTGTGCATCATGTACAGGTGAGATTACATTTGGTTCTAAAGATCATTGTTAACCCACGTAAGTTTATGGTACAAAAGTAGTGTCTTCTGTGTTATATATTAAAACGAGCAATTCTTATATATATATTCACAAGTCTAGTAATAAGCATATATTAATTTACAAGCGAGACTCGCGAAAGAGAAGTAGCGGGTTTAGAAAACCCCGATTGAGGAAGTTGAGACCTCTCAGAAGACCGAAGGTAAGTACTCGTAGCTCTCTGGCGAGTTGTCATGTGTCTGTAAGTGAGTCAGGTTATCATTATAATGAGAAAATGCTATATAAGATGCAAACGCAAACTTTGTCTTAAAAAAATGATAATTAGCAAGACTGAGATTTAAAAGGGGGCATGGCCTTCTTAATGTAGCAATTTATCGCTTTAGCAATCCCAAAAATATGGACAGAAACCGATTTTTGTCCTCAAACCTGCACATTCAAAAAGAGGATCGTTGTATATATATATATATGTCACAATATATAAACCTTATACTTAATACTTACTTATCCTACTGATGGGATACGAGTTGTTCTTCTACCGTAGAGGTCGGTGTGTTTAATGTATATCTAAGCTCCTAAACATAAAAAACCGATTCCAATGCGTGTTTTATTTAAAAGCAAATTTTGGTTAGAAGCTAGTGTTCCTAGTACATTTAAGAACTACTGCCGACATATTTATTCCGAAGTATCAGATTCTTCAAAAAAGGCCTGAAGCGATTTTACAGAATCGGTAATGCACAAATGACGTCCCTGTTGTTAAAGTATCCATAGGCTACGGTTATTGCTTACAGTCAGGTAGGTCGTATACTTGAGTGGTTTAAAAAACTTATCGTATTCTATTGACTTTGATCACAAATGCTCTAGTATATTATAGGCTTTAGAAATTCTTGAAACTGAGATTCTTGAATTGGTATACTACAGGTAAGAATATATGATATACTAGCTGCTGCCCGCGTGGAGTCAAATAACGAAGCCTATGTGTTAATCCAGATCATAGTCTATCTACGTGCCAAATTTCATTCAAATCCGTTCAGCCGTTTAAGCGTGAAAGAGAAACAAACATCCATACATACAAACTTTCCCATTTATAATATTAGTAGGATTTGTTTTAATATTAGTAGCTGTAGGAACTTTTTATAAATTCATAAATACATTTAGTAAAACCAAAGTCATGTCTATAATGATATTACGAGTATATTACAACATAGACGTTGCGTACGGTGACAATTTAATATCACCATACCATATTACTATTTGCTGATAAGGTTTTCTACAGCCTATATTTAAGAAATAGTAATGTTATTTTTCTTCGACGACATTGGTGAATGAGTAGGCTATACTGATGAGACTGTACGAGTAGCAGGGCCGGCCAGCGCGGCGTCGCGACCCACATATACCCGGAGTATTGACCTCGGATTCACGCTGTGTAAAATTAACCAGCCATGAATCTGGGCTTACAATGAAAAATGTACGAATACCAAAACTGACTTCATTTATTTCTTCATTTGAAACGTTATTGTAGCATACCTTTATATAAGTAATGACAGAATTATTTCTTAAAGTGATCTCTTCTAGTTAAACATGGAAAGGTTTTCTTCCGAGAGCCATTAAGTTGTAAAATAATCTTCCTGCCGCATTTTTAACAAGAGACTACATGAGGCGTAAAACATAGGGTCGTTAAAGTCTAGGGATGTGTTGCAAATGTGTATATGGGCATGAGCTACGGTAACTGGTTACCAATCGGCAGGGCATACATACGCTTGTCAATACTATTTGAAAATACTGGCGTGAGTTTCGGTATAATATACAAAATAGAAATTGATTGTGAACTTGAATTTTTTGAGAAGAATACGTTCTTTGTCCGAATACACGAACATAACTGGTAAATTTCTATTAGAAATAGCCCGAATGGGTATCTCTACATTACATAGGATCGCAGAGAAATTACATTTATTAGAGGATTGTCATGTTGTGTCCAATGAGCTAAGTCACCAAGAAGCTGATGACTTTACTAGGTTTGACGATTACTTATATGTGTACATACTGTTTGTATTACAAGCATCGATGGGCATAATAACTACTTCACCTCACGAGGAAAGTATGCTTGTTCGGCATTCAAAATATTATAAAACAGAAGAATGTTACAGAGATAATTCCATCAAAGTGATGATTCAGTACCCCGTGGGAAATTTTTTCATACAAGATAAATACAGAGCGAGCAAGACAACTGTGATAATATTTGGACGAAATTACGTAGATACTCTATTCAATCGTCAAAAAATCCTACATGCGGATTTGAACCCTTAAACCTAAGGTAAGTCTTTTGCTCTATTTGTGTATTCTCTAAATTGTACAATGGATTATGTTTCTCGATAGTATGTCGACAGCTTCATTCTACAACCACACCACTCGCCATTGATATTCATCCACAAGCTTTGGAACCACAATTGTCATGTACTACTCGGTTCTACTGCGAACTCTATGCAGAGGTTTTCCCAAGGGACTACAGAAGGAGGTTCTTCAAAGAGGTTTTCATGAACATATGAGTAATGCCTCTAGTGTTGAAAGTATCCTGGTAATACAGTGTAGGTTACGGTAACGGCTAACCATCATACCGTACGTTTTATCAATTTAAATTCTTAAGTCAACGGCACAAGTTATAAATTTGAATACACCTGTAGGTAATATTGATTTTTGGTTATTCTAACTAACAGTCTCGGTATTCTGCAGCCACAAAGACGCCATACAGTGTTTGCTGTAACAATTTGACGTAACGTTTGTGGGTTACCGAGTTGAATAACAATGGATACACATTTTAGCAGTATTCTGCTATTTATTACTCATACATCGCTTCTGGAAAACTTCTATTGAAAGTGTTTCTTAGAACCATTCTTCTCTATGTCTATGTCGGCAAACAAGCATGATGTGAAACGGTTACGCTACGGAACTGGTAGGAAAGGAAGGGAAAGCAAAAAGTTAAGATATATTTTTCAAGAGTATTATTTTCCTTTCTCATCTGACAACTTCGTGCTAACTTGTGCAATCGCCTTATATACAGGCTCTACAATAAAAGAGTCTTAAAAAGCAGCGTAAAGTGGTTTTTACAGAGTAAACAACTCGCATATGACATCATATTGCAAGTATCCACATACTACGGAAACTACTTACCATCAGGAAGGACGTATGTTTGTTTGCCAACTTAGTGGTGTATAAAAATATACATGAAACCTACTAGACAAAGCCGGGACGGGACGACTATTATCAGCAATATTCAGATTATGCCTAAATAAATATCTTATTTTCCTTCAGGACCTACATCTGTAGCAGTTTTGATTCATAGATAAAGCATAGAAATCCGAAATACCCAGTACATATTTATTCTGAACTAGTAGCAAGTAGATTCGTAACAGAGAAGTGGTGATGATAGAGAATTCTAGGGTATATCCTACTACCACTAGGAACCGGAACGGTTACGTACTGTGTGATTCCAGAGAAGTTTTCTTCCAAGAACTCTCAAGTTGTGGAATGAACTCTTTGATGAATGAGTGAACTCCAACTTACCCAAGGGACTACAACATGGGGCCCTTTAAAAAATGCGTGAAGTAGTTTACATGGTCGGCAACGCATGAGTGACCCCCTTGGTGCAAATATGCATAGGCTACGATTAATGCTTACCAGGCCGTACGTTCGTTTGCCACGTTAGCGGTATAAAAAAAATTGAATATTTACTTATACAAGTTGCCGTTGTAGGTCGAGAATGGTAGCACCAACATCACATTATCTCGAGTATCACGCAATGACACACAATATGCACAGTGTTTTTGTCCATATTTGTGACCAGTTCAAACATCTCGATAGTGGCCCATCACGGCAAGATGTCGTCCGTCGAATTTAGCACATTTGTGTGCAGTCGTGACTGTCAGGTCGTAGACTTTTGTCACTTTACTTTCTCATTAGAGCGTTACATTTTCTACGCTCGGTAGGTATACTTATCTTGAGAACTTCAAAGCTTAAATTGCGTGTTTTTTTGATAAAAGTGTAATCTTTTTCAATTTTAGCGATAGAGATAAGATATAATCTCTGTAGCGACCGTATCTTAGAACATCGGCCCAGCACAGCTGTCTTTTCCTTTCTAGCGTTATGCCGTTTCCCGTTCATCCCTTACGATTGGCGATGTATGCTATTTAGGCCTAAAATTTGGTTAAGATACTGATTTTGACACGAAGTCAAAGTCGAAAATCAGATCTCTCTTATATTAGGTTAGCCTTTTTTTACAATATCGAGAGGCATACTAGCATACGGCCCACCTAATGTAAAACAATTACCGTAGCCAATTAACGCTTGTATTGTATTAGGTATAACTATCGCGATGCCTCCTCTGTTGCTTACACAGCAACTCCTTAGGAGCTTACTGGTGACCTCATTCACACGCAGGAACTTAACCACCATCTAGGAAGTTGTTATTTGGCAGTTTGGCGGTTTTCTGCGAGGTGGAGGTACTTCCCCGAACGGGCTGCATTGATGCGCCCTTCCTCTCTTAAAAATACCAAAACCAAGACAAACAGACATGTGCATGCACTCAAATGTTTGTCCTGTGCAGGAATCAAACCTACAAGCGTTGGTGACAAAGTAACAGCGCGTTCTGCCGAACTTAAATTCATCCCACGTTGGGATATGGCTTTTCCTTTAAGCAAAGGAGTTTAAACATCCGCTTATGTCCCTCCAACTCTATGTTTTAGTTACTTCTTTTAATAAACTATTCTATATATATATGTATATAGTTTGTAAAAAAAAATTTGTTATCCTGTCTATAGGATAGAACTATTATTAAAATTGGCTCTTTCGATCAGAATCAAAAACTACGGTTGTCACTTTTTCACATTTGATGGATTCGATTCTTAATATATTAACTCAATATTTAAAGTACTGTCCCTCCGTATCCCTCATCCTGTACAATATGGTAAATGCCGTTTAATAGTAAATTAATTTAAGAAATCCACATGTTAAATTGTAAAATGAAAAGCATTCGATCATGGTAATCCTAAAATTTCATTCCAATTTAAGTCTTACCTAATGCACTTATTTTTTTAGATACAACGTCGGGTACCAAGCATTCATATGGCCCAATTGATGTAAAGTGGTCACTGCACCTGATAACGTAGCAACTCCTAAGGAACTTACTGCCAACCTTACTTGCTCACAGGAACACAGTAACTCTCCAGGGGAGTTGTTATTTGGTTGTGTTTTTCTGTTCGTTGAAGGTATTTCTTCAGTCGGGTGACTTTGATGCACCCTATTTCTCTTGAAAACACTGACACCATGATAAATAGATATGTGCATGCACATAAATGTTTATCCTATGCGGGAAGTGAATCCACGAGTACTACCACTCCATCACCGAGCTTGACAAAATTGCTTTATTAAAATAGTCTAGCAAACTAAACTACTACAAAAACGTGACTACAGATCATCATACTTAATTTTTTTGCTGGATTAACTTGCATGACAACAAAACAAAAACAACATTTATAAATACGAGTATACATAGCTAATTCTATTCGATAAGCAGCTAAAACTGAACGCCCCGGTCCTTACTTCCTTTTATAACATTTGTAACTCTTTGCATTCACTCACTCCAGTTCTTAGTGCTTCAGATATTTCCTTTAGTAAGACACGATCATTCGGGTCGGGCTATACCTATTATAGCTATGATTGTGTTACACGATACATTGGCATTAACCATTTTAATGTGTTGATTTTTTTGTTGTCTCTACCAGCAAAGGGGTATGTAACATATAGTACAATGTTGTGTAACTAGTGTCTTGGCACGGGACAAGCAGGATACAAACCGGTCGCAATGCAGCTTACCCTAAGTAAAAACTTGCATCTTACCTTTATGTGCAGTGTATTGTAATTAGCTTTAGATATTTACGTTATCTTCTACTAGACATCCGATAATCATTATAAGTTTATAACATACTGCCCGCGGCTTCGCGCACATGAAGTTTGGATTATTAAGTTTCACGCAGACATTCTGTTAGCTATGAATATGAATTGTATTAAAATTTTGTCAATTTAGTTTGTCCAGGGTCACGGTAGACAAACTCGAGACGACTAGACCCCTCCAAACTGAAACGGCGGTCGATGGTGTGTGCGTCTTCAGTTGGTAACTGGCTCCTCCCACTCAGCAGCAGTTATCAACTCAATAGCTCCTTTAAATGACACGATGGCGACGCGAAATATATTTATTGTTCGTAGTATAATTATGTACAAGTAAATTTAATCACTTTTGTCTACCCTAGGGGGAACTGTATACATATTATGCAATTATTTTCGATGACGATAAGATTAGGAGAGTAAGTAATTCATGCTAGTCTTCTAATATTAAAATTGCTAATTTCGTAGCTAAAGGCACGTAATTACCAATTAATATATAATAAATACCAATTTTTAGTACTCAAGGGTTACCCCTTAAGTACTAAAAATTGGTAATTACGTAGCTTAGTACTTAATATCATATAATTAACTATGAATCGCCTTTTTTATTTTCTTCTTTTTTGCTCGACTTCTGAATGTCGTATCATGATGTGAAATGACATAACCTTCTTCAAGAATTAGGTTATTCAATGAAAAAAAAAAATCCGCCTGGTAGTTTCAGAGATTAGCGCGTCAAACAAACAAACTCTTCCTCTTTATATATTAGTATACTTGCAGATATAAAGAATAACTAAGTTACCTGTGGCACCTACTAACATTCAAGCTTATCAGAGACCTCGTTTGATTTAAACACAAACACACAACAACAAAAAAAAAGTTGGTTCACATGACCAATTTACCCATGTTAATAGTCGAATGATGGTGGAATTGAGACCATGGGGTGAGAACTACCCACAAGGAAGATCGCAGATGTGTTGGTATGACGACATTCTAAAAACAGCTGGAACAAAATAGATAGTGATTACATAAGACCAAAGTAGAGGCAATAAAATCGGTTTACACCCTATGGGTTGAAAAGATAACGAGCTCAGTGGCGCTGTGGTTAGTAACACTACTTTCACACTAACACTTGAGGCTTCGATTCCCACACAGGACAAATATATATGTGCATGAACATGCTTGTTTATCTTGGTCTATGAGAGATAGGGTGCGTCAAAGCAGCCCGTCTAGTAAAGTTTACCAGATTACCAGAGGGAAACTTTGTACAAAAGTCGTCTGCATGCGTACTATTTCTACCGCCAAGCAGCTATATTTATATAGCTGTGTTCCGGTTTGAAGGGTGATATATGGCAGATAATAAATAAATTACGGGGTACTGTGACGAAACATCCTTAGGTCACAAGATTGACAACGCGCGAGTAACGTCCCCGTGGTATTGCGAGCGTCAATAGGCCGCGGTGACATTTTGCCATCTAATGCGGGCCGCATGCTTGTTTTCCAATCTACTTTCATAAAAAAGCACCCGCATTTAACAGAAAACCACAGTCAAAATTACCTAACAGCTTCCTGGAGGGAGCTTGTATTCCTGCGAGTGAGTGAGGTCACCAGTAAGCTTCTAATGTGTTGCAAGTTCATAGGCTACGATAACCGCTTTACATCACAAGTAGACCGTATGCTTGTATATCTCCCGACGTTGAATAAGAAAAGACACACTTAATATGATCTTTTCTTACATCGAAGACTAAGTAAATACAAAATACACATCTACATCTAAAACATGGGAGACGCGGCGCATCGTCGATGGCATAAATGATAAAATAATATATTATTACGCGGCATTACACAAGTGGCGGTAATTTCGCTACGTAAATTACGGCCAAGCGCACTGCTTGCTTACTTCCACTCAAAGACTATAACAAAAATTATAGAAACGCCTAACATTTGAATTGCATGGACGATTTAGTCTGAAGAAAACTAACCCTGTGACGAAGTGGTTTGCAATCTTACTTGTGTTAACACCAAGGCTCGTGGATTCGATTCCCTTACAGACATTTGCGTGCATGAACCCAAACAAACATACCTATTTGTTTTAGTATAGGTATTTTTAAGAAACTTATCAAACAGCCCGTGATGAAATACTTCAGAAAACCGCAGTCATGCGTGACTGAGTGAGGTTTTCAGTAAGCTCCTAAGGAGTTGCTGTATTAGCAGCGGTAGCGGTAACACAAAAACAACAAGAATATTATTTGTTTTCTAATGCTGCATTCCACGAATTTTTATCAGTAGTTTATGTAAACCATTAACCAAATTTATTCTATTGTTCTTCACTAAGATAAGTCGGCGTAATCGAGAATCGGAAGTAGCAATGGATATGCTAACGCAATTTTGGTGTCAGTCTGTAGGAAGTATTGCAGCCTTCTGAGAGCAGAGAACATCTTTCTACTAATTGAAGCAAGTTGACCTATCCAGGAACAGATTTTATCAAAAATTATACCAATATTTTTACCGTATCCCTGTACTTGTCCCACTAAAAGTAACGAAGGGAAAATTAGGCCAGTCAGTTTTCGATATCATTCGGGAACTACCTATGTTAATAGGCTGCGATATTACGTAATCATATCTTTACCATTACTTTTAATAATAATAGAAATTACTTTCAACTGCACAGAGACAGTGTTAACATAGGTAAGTTTTTTATGACTACAAATGTTTATGTTCTGTGACGTAAGGTGAAGGAGGCGCGCGGTGCGGGGCTGCGCGGCAGTGGAGCGCACCGCTGCAGTCACGGTCAAGGTCTGTATTAGCTTCGATGCAATGTTGATTATACTCCTGTATATTTCTTACTGTTATTGTCATTGCAATGTCTTTAGGTATTAGAGTTATTAGAGGATACGATGTAGTTTGCAGGTAGGCGGCGCACGCACTATAATCATGATATATTAATATTTGATTGCGCTATTTTTTTGGAGCTACTACAGTATGCACCTACTTAACGTTTCTCTCGTTTGTATCAATGTATCTAATTTTTCAAAGTCAATATGTTTCTTTATTTTAATATTTGTATTTACCTATAAGTATTTGTTACACTTGCTTATTTTGTAATACACTCTATTGTTAATGAAGGGAACATTGTATACAAATGTTGGTAAATCAATAAATATCTATATTACTCTATATGATAAAACCAAAGAGTTAATGTACAAAGGTAAGCCTATCTGTATAAGAGATTTATCATTACTGGCTAATTGTCCGGCATTAGTAAATAGTGGATTAAGAGCAATTAAAATGCACTACATTATAAACTATTTCCAATATTACCAACTAATTAACTTTTAGCATAAAGATAAATACGTTGATATATCCTACTAATGTTATAAATGCGAAAGTTTGTATGTACGGCTGAACGGATTTGAATAAAATTTGGCACGTAGATAGGTTATGATCTGGATTAACACATAGGGTACGTTATTTGACTCCACGCGTGCGGAGCCGCGGGCAGGAGCTAGTGTAATAATATATGTATGTATTTAATGTATTGGGGGTGGTACAAAGTAACGAGTCATTAAAGCCTTCGGCTGTTACGGCTAACAGCCGAAGGTTTTAATGACTCGTCTTTGTAATTTTCCCACTTATAGGCTACCAGGGCCGCCTTCACCCTATTGCTTAAGTTTATTGTTCATTTCCATAATGAAGATATTAAGTAGCTCAGTGTGAGCAGTTTAATATCTTCCGCTTTCTGGACACTCTGCACTGCGAAATACTAGGTTTGAGCATTTTGGGCGTTTCCCTGTGTTAGCGGAAACCTTTCTTGCTGGCCAGAATGGCTAGAAGCACTAGTGAGTCTTTTATCTCATTGGAAAACATAGAATTGTACTCTTAGCCTCGGTCTCGACAAAGATATCAAAAGTTTTAATTGCACATGTATGTCTGCCTAGATATCACAAATAAAAACTGTAATACAAGAACAGAGACATACAAGTACAGAGAATATTAAATATTTTTTTGTAAATATATCACATAAAAAATATATTTAACTGTTTCTAATAGATTTCAAAAAGGATGCTTCTTGGCGTATGTCACTTCGCAAATGTATGTTCACCGACATCTCGGGAACGTCTCGATTGATGCGTATAATTGAAACTGGGTTATATTAAAATAGATTTAAGTGTCATTTAAATTTGATATGAATTGCATCATTAATTAAAAAGTAGTTTTAAAATAAAACCTTTTTATGTCTTTGTTTTTTCGATTTTTATTTCGCGAGTGTAGTCCTTTAATATTCCCATGTAATTTTGGTGAAAAATATATGAGAAATTAAAAAGTTCAGACTCAAAAACGACTAAATTATTAAATAATTTTATATAAGGATAAAGCAATAATATAAACAGGCCAAATAATTTTCTGTACTTTTTATTATTTCTAAAATTGTCGTTAGATGGCAATTAAACTACAATCGTGTTATTAAGATGTGATTAACGATTATTGGAAATATTAAAATAGGAAAACATTTTTATGTTTGAATTTATATTTATAAGTTAAAATATTAATTTAATTGTCGACAATCCTAAGCTTACAAACGGTATCGAACACTTAAGCTTAAGGAGAGATTGCCTCCCTCTGTGTGTTATACCGATTGTACAACGGGTTGTGTTCTGAAGAGTTGTTCGAAATGATGCCGACAGCTACTTTTTATAACCGCACCGCTCGCCGACGGCGGGGAGTTTAACCTCACACTGGAACCGCAATGGTCGCGTACTGTGCGTTTCCAGAGAAGTTTTCTTCCGAGAACTCTCAAGCTGTGGAATGAGCTCTCAGCCGCGGTTTTTCCAAGGGAATACAGCATGGAGTTCTTTAAGAAATGCGTGAAGAGGTTTTTAGAGGGTTGGCAACGAGCCTTTGGATATTTGCAACACCAGGGGTGTTGCAAATATCCATAGGCTACGGTGACTGTTTACCATCAGGCAGGCCGTATGCTTGATTGCCACCTAGTGGTATAAAAAAAATATAAAAAATAATAGTAGATTGTATGACAAGGGAGCAAAATAGTATTTTTACGGCGATGGCGCTACTTTGAACCAGGAGCGAAGCGAAGGATGCTAGAATAGAATCCCGAGCGTATTCAAGAAATCAGAAAATCAAGCAAGACGTGGGGCTATGGGATAAAAATATTAGAAAATTTCTGGTTTAAGCTTAAATCTGTCTATATGTTATTAGTTACGACTAAGTCCTAATTGGTCGTAACGAGATGTGCCTAGAGGAGACAGGAAAAGGATACTTTTTAAAGGTAGGGCGCATCAGGTATCAAAGAGGTAGGCCGTCTGGGGAAGTACCTCCACCTCACAGAAAACCGTAGCCAAATAACAACTCCATAGAGGGGTGTTGTGTTCCTGCGTGTGAGTGACGTTACCAGTAAGCTCCTAAGGCATCGTGCGAGTCATATTTAATGCACTGCAAGCGCTCATAGGCTACGGTAACCGCTTTACATCACGTGGGCCGTATTTTGACTCTCGACGTTGTATAAAAAAAAAAAACATCAAATTCGGCTCAGCCGTTTAGGGAGTTCAGTGATATACGCACAGAAAAATTATATATATAAAGATAAGTGACCCTCATACTTACATTACATTGACCCAGCGATTGATTTATGAGAAAAGAGCACATCAATACTTTGCATACTAAGCGTAATGTATATATTATGTAGGAATATTTATTATTATGCAGTTGCGTACTCTATTATGTACTTGACTTAATAGCTAAGGACATGCGCGTGACGTGAGTGAGCACGTGGGGGTAATAATCTATGACGATTACCGTTACATGCAAGCATGTTTACGTAATGTGCGGTAGACTGTAAATAATAATACTCTGGGATATTAGAGGATGAACATCATCTTTAGAGCTAAAGTCATCTTTAAATGGATATCGTACACCCGTTGACTCAAAAAGTGTAATAGGACAGTAATGATCTCTCTGGCAAAAGGAAAGCAATGCGACATTTAATTAAAAAAAACTGTAACTCCTAGAACTGCACGTTAGAACTTTTTAGCTTCACCAACTTGTAAACATTATTTTTTGGTTATTAAAAAAGTGTGACGGTCACGCGAGTTCAGTGTTTTTCTCCATCCCAAAAAAAAAGTGCCCAACATACCTAAAGAAGTTTTCACTTCAAAACCAGTTGAGAATGCGCAAGCTTGCATTGCCAGAGGAATATCTGGCTTGTCAATTATATAACAATTCAATTATTTTTTTAATTTGTCGGCCATTTTGACCATGTTCCTCAAGAGATAGGAACGGTGTTCCTGAACATTTCTTTCTTTTTACTTTATGCTGAATCCGAATCTGAAGTCTAAATTCAAATATTCGAAAAAAAGCGACAGACGTACACACAGACACACACAGCCAAACATATAGATTTCATATAGAAACGGTATTCCCGAATATTGGTAATTATATATTCGCATAACAAACGTGTTTATATGACGGGCAGTAATATTTGGACATGTAGAAAGAATGCAAGATGAAAGAATGACGAAACAGATATACAATGCGAAATTGGAAGGATGTAGGAGCCGATGAAGACCGTTCTCTCTGCCTATCCCGCAAGGGACCTGGCGTTAAGATAAGATACATCCATAATATTCAATAAACTTGAGTCTCAAGCTCCAGAAATAACTAACCTGTATCTTTTCAAGACTTTATTTTGAACGGAAATTTAATTTCCAAAATACGTAGCAAGAAAATTCAGAAATAGCTATACGTAGTTTCCAAAGCTTTCCATAGCTATTTCTGAATGTATCAATTAGCTTACATAACATTTTCTCGCCGTACCCCGGTTCGTATCCTGGCGCAGTCATATACCACTAAATTTATGTTTTTGGATTTATGTACATATTTATCACTTGCTCGGCGGTGAAGGAAAACATCGTGAGGAAACTAACACGTCCAAGAAATTATATTTCGAAAGACGACTTAAACTAACATAGATCTAGTTTTCCCTCTGCGTTGTGGAGGTCTGACGGCAGTAGCTCTATGTAAAACTCAGTATCTTTGCCAGTTCCTTAGGCTTAGGTAGCGGACCCCGTCAATCCTAATGGATTGGGAAACGGAATACGCGAAGAAGAAGAACTTTTCTCCCGTAAAACTGAGCTGCAATTTGTTTCACTGTATTTATTTATCCAGTAAAAACCTTTCAAATACCACAGAGCACCTGTCTCTTCTGTGCCTTGATTTAGCAACCAACGCTTTTATCTTTATATACACATTTATCTCCGTATGTAGCAACAGATGCTTAATAACTGTTCAAATATTTTGTAATTGGATTATTAAGTACAAAAGGATATGTTACACAGGAATGAGCATATTATACAATACTTCCGGCACGTGTGCAGAAATAAAGACACCTGCAACAGCGCGTAATAAGGATAAGTCAACACATTTAATATTAATGAAAACCCGACATAATTAAATTAATTAAAAGAAAAGAACCGACAGTTGCAAGGAACAAATCTTCTTTTTGCTCTTATGCAATAGCGAAGGTTATATAAGCTTAAATTTTGATTCGATAGATAAGTTGCAGTTCATTATCATAATTATTTTAGATAAGAAAAAAGTTGAGCAGTGATAGCCTAATGGATAAAGAACCGACCTAGTGACTTCGCTTCGAGTGGACGGTCCCCGGTTCGAATCCTGGCATGTACCACTAAAATTCATGTATTTGGATTTATGTACATACTAGCTGCTGCCCGCGGCTCCGCCCGCTTGGAGTCAAATAACGTAGCCTATGTGTTAATCCAGATCATAATCTATCTACGTGTCAAATTTCATTAAAATCCGTTCTACCGTTTAAGCGTGAAAGAGCAACAAACATCCATACATACAAACTTTCGCATTTATAATGTTAGTAGGATTTGTAATTATCACTTGCTCGACGACGAAGGAAAATATATTTCGAATGACGTGTAAACTTGCCTAAGATGATCGATCTGGTTTACCCTCTGGGTTTGTGGAGGTCTGACGACTTTAGTAGCTCCATAGTCCATATAAAAATCAGTATATTCGCTAAATCCTTAGGCTTGGGCAGCGGGCACCGCCAATCCTAATAGGTCAGGAAACGGGATAACGCTAGTTTAATTTTATACAAGTAAATACTCTGAGTTTATCCGTATATATTGTGATTAGAGCACTAGAGGGAATCATGTGGCAGAAGCGTGCTCGTTCGTGATCCATGCCAATCAATTAGATTGCCATTCTGGCCCAAAAGTGCACCAGTGTGCGGATTAGGGCGCCCCGGAGGCGACGCGCACCACGTCGGTGCGAATATATCTGCTTGCGGCGGTGGGGGCCACCATTATCGCCAATTCTGGCATGTCCAGGAGAGCCGAGTACTGCACGTGGAATGTGAAAGATGGGTTGAATGATAAGATGAACGAGCTGATGGACGTAATGAATGATAGACGTTTAGATGCTTTATGTATGATAGAGATTCAGCGCAACTCAAATCTGCCTGGTGGACTGGGGTAGACCGGGACGATCATGCCAGTGCTGGTGTAGGTGTCGCACTCTCCTCTCCATTTTGCCACGATTGTAAGGGATTGCTGTTTGGTAGGAACTAGACTTCTCTGGGTTCGTATAAAACTAGGCATCACGCGAATATTTCTAGTTGTAGCTTAAACTCCCGTAAGCTCAGCGTGTGCTCAAGAACTAGAGAAGTTTTAGGAGTCTGTGAGGGATGTTCTGGACTTAGCTGAAGGGAATGAAATAGTAATTATGTGTGGAGATTTGAAGCCATTCTGAGAGCGAATGAAGCAGGTAAGTCAATTATAGATTATATATGTATGGAATGAAACCTCCTCGTGTCAAATACTATATTTCATGAAAATGACATTCACACGTATACATGTGTATACTCAAAATGTGTGATTGATTTCATTTTAATAGATGGACGTCTTCGAAATACTATTCAGCACTGCTCCGTGCTGTGCAGTCCACCTACAAGAATTGCTCATCACGTATGCGAATAGATGGCAACATATCACCCTGGTTTGATATCAAAGTTGATGTTAACTGCTAGGCCGTTTATTCTGTACCTCGATAGTTGTCTGCAGAGAATGTAGGATTGTGCATGGGTGACCTAGTAGTGAACTGTCTGCTGTATGCAGACGACGCCGTGATATTACCAGAAACACCATCTGAACTGTAAACACTGGTCACAATAATGAAAGACGATTGTATGAAGAACGGTTTACTATTGAATGCGAAGAAAACAAAGATAATAGTATTTGAAAGAGAAGAAACTAGAAACAATGTAAGGGTTGCGGTTGATGATGAAGTGTTGGAACAAGTGGATGAGATCTTGGATGCGTTTTCAGCAGGGATGGAAGCTACACTGCAGATATGGAAAGACGAGTGACTGCTGGGAATAGTGTGAATGGAGGGTTGGGAAAACTTCTTGGCAGTAAAAACTTGAGTCAGAAGGCACAGCTCGCTATACATAAGGCAGTGCTGGTCCCAACGGTTACTTATGAAAGCGAGAGCTGAGTATAGCAGAGGGAGCATAAAAGTTAAGATAAACGCGGACGAAATGTGAGCGTTGCGCAAAATTTGTGGCGCTTATAGACCGTATTCGCAATTATGATGTTAGAAACAGAGTTGGTCTGAATGATGTGATATATGACATCAATGAAGAGGCCATGCGAGAAATAAAATGCTTGTTTTAAAATGTTGCCAAATCTCATTATACTGAAGATATGTAAAGTTAAAGTAGCTTTGGATTAATTGTATATAACTACATTAAAAATAAATAATAAATTTTACGAAATATATTTTTACCAGACTTATCTAAATATATCTATAGACAACAAAAATCAGCGTAGTTACATTGCTTCTATCAAATTATCTGAAATCGTCTTCTCATGCGATGTTAACTGCTATTAACATAAAAATTTCAACATCTTACATAAGATTTCGTGATGATATCATGTCTTTAAATAACAGTACAATGTGACTAAAAGGATAGGAGTACATTATTTAACGATATTTATACAGTCTAAAATATTTTTTTAGTAGTTGCCAGTGCTATCATGAAGGAACTATGAAAAGTCGTTTCTTGATGAATAAGGAATTTCTACGTGAAATTTCAATTTACTTGATCTACCTTATAGTTTAAATTATGTGTTAATCAAAGCCATGGCACTTATTATTGTAAACATTATAAAATTAAGTAATCTATGTAATGAAGAAATAAAAGATTATTATTATTATATTTCTTATATCACGGGTTATATATAATGCCCGACATTTGATAAGTGTGCGCGGTGATTTGGATCCAACGGGCCCCTTTGAAACGATTGATGTACTGTTGTATACCCGCCGTGACCAACTCCAGGGGATATCAGTGGGACAATATATCCTTGACCCAGATCACGACAGCTATTGGGACTATTGTGAATTGTGTCGGAAATTATTGAGCTATTGAAATGGGATCTAGAGAGATTACTGGTACTGGGTTATTACAGAAAAAGGACACACGTCTGCCATGACTTTCATATCTGATGTTACTTCCGGCAGGCGGCGGCCCGCCACTCACTGACGGACCCCGGCCAGGCCCGGCCAGGGGCAATGTGAGTGATTCGTGATTTAGGGATGTCGAGAGGTATGCTGCGCTTTCTCCGAAGTTACTCACTGTGTTATGCCCTTTAACACTTCCGCTGCCAGAGCATACTGCTCCATCGACTCCTCTCTAGACGACCAATAAAGGCAAGCCAGAGCTGAGTTGTAGAGCTGAGAAGGAGGCACGCCGGAGACGAAGGCACTGATCGACTCTCTGGAGTACTCGGGTACCCGTGGTGACATTACTCACCAACAGCTCGCCACAAACTGCCCCGCGGGGTTTATTATTATTAATCAACCAGTCTGTAAATAAAGTTACACAATACTAGTTAAATGGACAAAATTTGAATTTTAAACTAGTCGGATGTTACGAATGATTACAATAACACATTATATTGCAACATATATATGTAAGAATGTAATGTGTCATTTTATTGTAAACATCGTGCAATACGTATCAACTGTATTGACACTTTATTTCTTATTTGCTTGTATTTTCTCCTTCCACTCCTCATATTTTATGTATTTTTTTTATACCGGGTGAGTTTACGTGCCTCCCGACATTGATTGAAAAAGTTTTCAGTCACGGGGACTGTTGACAAAAGTGAAAATAAGACTGACTCATACTTATAGCTGCAAATATACTGTTAACATTAGCATGTTAAGATTGAGAGCAGTGATAGCCCAGTGGATAATGAACCTACCTATTATCCGACGGTCCCTGGTTCGCATTCTAGTGTGAGTATTACCACTATATTCGTGGTTTCTCATTTATGCATATTTGTAATTATCAGTTGCTCGACTGTAAAAGAAAACATCGTGAAAACCCGCTCGTCCAAAAACTTATATTTCGAAAGACGTGTGACCTAGCCTTAGAAAAGCTTCATTATTCCTTTCTGCTATGGAGGTCTGACGGCAGTCGCTCAATGTAAAAGTCATTATCTCATCTAAATCCTTAGGGTTAGTTAGCAAGCTTGGCCAAATCCAATGACTTAGGAAACAGGATAACGCTAGGAATAAGATGCTGTTAACATTGTCATGTCGGTGAAGCATTCACGTATTAGCATGTCAGTGAAGCATTCACTTATTAGCATGTCGGTGACGCGAATTCATAAGTTTTTCCAATCAACAATTGCTCATCACGCCTAAAGTAGTTTCACTCCACTATGTTTTGGGAAAAAAATCATGTAGATTACGAAACCCATAAAATAATTACTGAATGTTGTATGAAGCGGTCACCCTATATACAAAAAGTATACTTTGGTCCTGATTACAAACATGTATAATATTAAATAACACGCGAATACGTGAACACGCTAATGATATTTTCATTAAATAATTATCATATTAACATGATGATGAACTTATACACGTTTCTTAAATATCTATCTGACATTTAAAGGGCATCGGATATTAAATAATATGTTGTCAAATATGTTCAAGGTGGCCAAATTACATGGTCTATGCAAAATCAATTAATATCTTAAATCGTTGTCTAACATGGAAGTATAGAATATTTATTTCGAGTATCTCGGAAACGGCTCTGACGATTTGAATCAAATATCGTACTTAATTTATCGTACTTTTTTAAGTTTTGATATAAGGTTTTGTAATTTAGGTTTATTTTTATAGGTTTCTAGAAAAAGCATTTTCACACAAAAACATAAAAAACTGAGAACCGTGTTAAACTAATATCAGCTATTCGACATTATTATTATTGCGTAACCCAAATTCCGCCGTATGACATGTATTGTATGATCTATCTTACACTGTCACATAGGCCTCCGGTTCGAACCCCAATAACAATAAATGAATATACTTGAAAATCCTTTCTCAATTTTCTTAACCTTATATACACTTTTTATCTACCACCGCCATACATTATTCCACTCAGGAACTCAAAAGCAATGGTTGGCTAGAAGAGATTCCTCGAAGACAAAGGCCCGCCTTTGCAAATCAAATTCCAATATTTTAAGAATGTAAACATTAACATAGCAATAAAGTTCTACAAACAAACAAAACAACACTATCTTTTTGCACATTTATGACCATTAAACGAGTTACTCTTGTATATATAAATAATATTTTCTTAACTTTCTGTCTACCTACCCCGTAAGGGATTTGGCGCGATGTTATATTTGTAGTTATAAATAATATTAAAAACCACCATTGAAGCTCGGTCGCAGAGTACATTTTCTTGATAATTCGTTTGTTAATAATCGAATTATCAAGTATTTTTTATAGTTATGGACTTCAGATGATTATGTGAAACTAATTTTCACATCGCATTATCTATATAGTAAAAAACACACATTACTTTTCACTAACCTTTAATATCGTGTCTGGAAAATTTAACTCGATTGTATAACTATTTACAGGTCACAAAAAATCGCAGCTAAATAACAACTACATACGTGTTAAGAACAGAGATGGCATTGTGCGAGTAATACTTTATGTGTGCAAGCGTTTATAGGATACAGTAACCGCTTTACATCAGGTGGGCCGTATGCTTGTGTGCCTCCCGACGTTGTATAAAAAGGAAGAATATATTCTAACGACCGGTTTATGAAGTGATTACCATTTCCTTAGACGCATGCAATATGAAGAATATCGATTGCCACTCCTACTACTGACCCAGAAAGTCTTCAGGAACTTGGTGATTGGTGAAGTTCACAGACACGCAGAAATGGTCAGTCACTCGCACAAAAATCTTATTACACTCTATTCCAATTACTAAGTTCCTCAATTTAAAATTTTCAATAAATTTAAATGGTGATTTACCATAAACGAGGACTGTTTATTTATTTATATATGTGAAACGTGCAGAGTGCCTGCGTGTAGAGAGTTGTTACGGGGTACGGAGCTCCGTAGTTGGAATGCCCTATATCATCATCATTATAAATACATATATTATATCATTGCAATATTTGCAAAAATAGGATTTATAACAGACTTCAATAAGGGGAAATGCTTAATTCGACTCGTACCTTGTTTCTTTTTGTTTGTATACCACACAATATTTTTTATGTCTAAAAGTTTGATTGGTTGTATATTTATGTGACTAAAATACAACTTCCTTGAATTAGTTCCAGGGGTTTTCAAATTATGAAAATTCTATTTTCGAGAAGTTATGTTGTTAGTCAAGTCAAAGTCAAAGTCAAAATCTTTTTATTCCGTAAAAATGGCTACATTTGTTTGGAATCGTCACAATTTTTTTCCCTACCGTGCAGTTCATGACTAGGTGAGCACTGATAAAAATACTGCCAAAAAACTCAGGCATCCCTCTTTTGGTATCCAAACAAATTTACATAATTTATTAATTACATTATAATTGGATCGACTCAATCCCAGGCATTTTTATCATTAATATAGTCAGATACTTTATAATATGCCCTGCTACACAATTTGGCTTTAATAGTAGTTTTAAACTTGTTTATTGACAATTCTCTTATATTGCTGGGAAGTTTGTTATAGAACCGTATACATTGCCCCATAAAAGAATTACTTATTTTGTGGAGACGGCTTGCATGTAACACAAGATTATGCTTATATCTAGTATTTATGTTATGAGTATCGCTCTTTTTACAAAATGAGTCTATGTTTTTATGGACATACAAAAGATTTTCATAGATATATTGCGATGCGACTGTGAATATTTATTTCTTTGAATTTTTCTCTAAGGCTCTCGCGGGGACCAAGTTTGTAGATAGCTCTTATGGCTCTCTTTTGCAATAAAAAGATGGTGTTAATGTCCGCGGAGTTACCCCAAAGAAGAATTCCGTATGACATAATACTATGAAAGTAGCTGAAATAAACTATTCTAGCCGTATCAACATCAGTGAGCCGTCTAATAGTTTTCACTGCATAGGCTGCAGAACTTAGTTTTCCTGATAATTTTTCAATTTGTGGGCCCCATTGTAGTCTGGAGTCAATTGTTATAACCAAGAACACAGTTGTCTCCACAGGGGCTAAATTAGTTCCATTAACATGTACATTGGTAGTCACCTGTCTTACATTAGGTGTTGAGAATTTAATTACTTTAGTCTTTTTATCATTTAAAAGCAGATTATTAACATTAAACCAATGCATAACTTTAGAGAGAGCATCGTTAACTTCGTCATAATTACCTAACTGTCTATTAATTTTGAATGTCAAAGAGGTATCATCCGCAAACAATACAATCTCATGTTTATCCTTTACATAATAAGGTAAGTCATTTATATATACTAAAAATAAGAATGGACCCAGAATTGACCCCTGTGGGACTTCCATGACTACAGGGGACCCCGAAGATAATTTACCATTAACATCGACCTTCTGTATCCTATTGCCCAGATAAGAAGACAGAAGTTCGAGAGCCTTGTTCCTGATACCGTAGTGGTGTAATTTTCTGACAAGAATGTCATGGTGCACGCAGTCAAACGCTTTAGACAGATCACAGAAAATTCCCAAGGCATCTTGCGAACCTTCCCATGCCGCGAATATACTTTTAAGCAAATGAATCCCTGCGTCTATAGTTGAACAACCTCTCGTAAATCCGAACTGTCTCCTATGAAGCAAATTATGTGTATTAAAATGTCTGAGCAACTGGCTAAGCATTAGTTTTTCAAAAATTTTACTGAGAATGGGCAGTATGGAAACAGGTCGAAAATTCGAAGGGTCCGAACTATCACCAGATTTAAATAATGGAATGATTTTACTATGTTTCATCAAGTCAGGAAATACACCAGATGCCACACAACAATTGAAAATTGTAGCTAAATGTGGAGCGATTGAAATAATAATAGAAGATATGGTTTTGACAGATAGACCCCACAGATCTTTAGTGTTTTTCATATTTATTGATTTAAAAGCGTTCAAAACATCTTTTGGGCTTACAGCTGAAAATTCAAATATTGTGTCGCATTCTACCACGCTCTGTTTGAGAACGAGTTCAGCAGCTATAGAAGAAGACCTAAGATTTCTCGTAGTAATAAGAGGAATGTTAGAAAAATATTTTTCAAACTCAGTCGCAATTTCTACATCATTTTTGATATCGATATCATTTATCTTTAACTGAAAGTCTCGACTACGTACTTTCGCTCTACCCGTCTCATTATTTATCATATTCCAAACAGATTTAATAATATTTGTTGAACCATTAATTTTATTTCTTAAATATATAGACTTAGCATTGGAACAGGCTCGTTTAAATATTTTAGCATAATTTGAAAAGTCGGATTGTGATTACAGGTCCTTTCTTCATAAAGTTCATACAATTTATTCCGATTTTTGTAAATACCAGGAGTTGCCCAATCACTGAATGTCATACGGTCACTTACAGACAGTTGTTTTGGAGTAAAGATTGCATTAAATTCACTAGTAATTAAGCTAAATAATGAACTGTACAAGTGGTCCGGAGTACCGTGATAGGGCAACAATACAATTTTTTCTGCTATATTAGACTTAAATCTTTCTAAGCGGCTTTTACTAAATGGTACATAATTTATTTGCTTTCTTTGTATTTTTGAAGAATTTGGAAATGAAACCAATTGACCTGAATGGTCTGACTGAACTTTATTAATTATAGATTGATATGAAGGTTTTACATTGCTAAATATATTGTCAATACATGTAGCACTTGTAGCAGTTACTCTTGTTGGCTCTGTAAAAATATGATGCAAATTGTTTGATTTAAATAAATTTAAAAAGTTGTAGGTAACAGTATTTTTCTCCAAGATATTTATATTAAAGTCTCCACAAATTATAACAGTTTTATGGCTATTAGATAATTTATTTAAGGCATCCTCCATGATATTTGAAAATGTTTCAAAGGGCGTGCTAGGAGGTTTATACAGGTTCATAACAATGAATCGTTCCAATTCAATGCATGAAATCTCTACAACTCGCTCAACAGAGAGGCTCACAATGTCACACCTTTCTTTAAATTTAAGCAACTTATTTAATAACATTAAGGAGGCACCATGTATACAGTTATCTCTGATGAATGAGCTTGCAACCTGGTGGTTATTGAAGCTGAAAATGAATTGATGGGGTTTTAGCCAGTGCTCAGTTAGACATAAAATATCAATATTGCTACAATTCATAAACAACTCCAATTCTAACTCCTTTCCTATCATCCCCTGAATGTTTTGGTGCACCAGGTTGATACAATTATTATTCTTTCTATATTCTTGACAATTTACAATTGATGGGGATATTGTATTATTATTACTTTTAGTTTCATTTTGAATATTGTTATTATTACTATTTACATTGCCAGAGTATAACTCTATTGTCTTGTAACCTAATTTAAAGAATTTGGAATACCTTCCAAGGTACCATTACATAATGTCAAATTATCTAACTGCTCAAAAGAAGCAGGGTTGTTAGCCAAACTTTTGGCTGGTTTCTTAAAACAATATGATAGCGAATCTGCTATTTGTCTTTTATAAAAATTGCTAAGATAAAATTTATCTTCTGTCAAATTATAATGTTTATTATTAAATATATTTATGTCAAGTATATGAAATTTGTCATCATATAATGTCAATGTATGCATTTTATCATTTAAAAGCTTTTGGTTAGCTCTTGGGAGTTGCTATATTAACAACGGGCGCTTCAATACGGTCTTTGCATTGCAAGCACACATAGTGGTACTTTAACAACTTTCAGCTGATAGGCTTTAGGCTTGTTTGCCTCTCTACGCAGTAGAAAAAGTCCTAGTGATCGATCTATCGATCTCTCGATCTCATATAAGTTCGGTGAAGTAACGATAGTAAGTCGTAAAAAAGTACAGTTTTTCTCTTTAAAAAAGCCTCATTAAAAAAAGCTGTACTTTATAGGGCACAGGAAAGTTTAGTTTTCATTATAATTAGATCCGACTAAACTGAACTAAGCTCAATTTAGTGGGAACACTTCACTGAACGTATGTCTATCGTATCTAGTACCTTCTCATAAGCTTATGAGAAGGTACTAGGTCTCCCTAATCAAGTGAGTATCGCTAGTAGAATGGGTAACAATGTGCAAATATTTCTTGTAAGCTATTTGCATAACCTACAATCGCTTCTAAACCGGCAGGTCTTAAGCCGAACTTGCTGAAGTGGTATAAGTATTCTGTAGTGCCACAGTACAATAGGTTGTATTCTGAGGACTTATTCGATAGACCTACGGCCTCATTTTAGAATCCTATCTCTCGCCGACGGCTGAGAAGTTATCCTCATGTACTGGAATCGCAGTGTTCGCGTACTGTGCTATTCCAGAGAAGTTTTCTACTGAGAACTCACCAAAAAACCATAGCTGTCATTTAATCAATTCGCGGAGCACACAGATATTTCTTAGAAATTCTGTCATGCCAATAAACTAAGCTTAGACTTCATTGTGCATTGTCTTAGTTAAAAGTAATTAATTAAAATTGCTATAAATTTTTATTTCATTGGAAATATCATGGGTATGCGACGAGAATCATTCCAATATTCAATGGTTTATAGGTAATAACGAAGCCCCATAGTTTTTTTTTAATGTACTAATTATCCATAATAGAGACAATAATGATGAATTCAAAGGAAAACCTAAATTTTTTTCTTAACACCGAATATTAATATTTTATTTTGTTATTGAAATACGACTATAATTCATTGAATTGTTTAGATAAGGTTATTGATAAATTCGCATATCTAAACTAATATACAAAGCAGAAGAATTTGTCCGTTTGGATTTGAAAAATTCTTTTTGCATTTGATAGCCCAATTCTTGAGTGTGATTATAGACCATTCAACATCACGATACGACCCTTAGAAATCGAGAGAAAGGAAAGAAAGTAGAAAAAGCGGTTCCTACGAGATAATTCGCAAAAATAAATAATCGTTATTCAGTCCTTCTATATATGAACTTTAAATATGACAAATCTCATACTTATCCTTGCGCTTAAAAAATAGTACAAAGTATAGGTATTGATATACAGATATCTTTACCAAGATTCAAGTCTCTAAACTGATTGACTTTGGTACCTTATATGAATATGATGTCCTAGTAGCCGGACGAAGGGTTTCTTTTTCTTCATATTACCTATTAACACACGAGTCTTTTAAAGATAAATTAGCCAATTATCCATATAAGTGTATTCTTTAAATATGACAATATAATAAGGGACTCATACTTTACCTGAACTTTTTATATTTCTTAGAGGTTCTTTGCACACTTAATAGCATTAATTAAAAGAACAGTGCCTTCTTTGATGCTTTGTGGATGACAGACCACAGTCCACATAATTGAGGGCTGCTATATGTCAGACGTCATTCAGTTTTTTGTTAGTTTACAAAGAACATATGCGTAGGAGTTGTAACAAAGAGGTGTGCACAATACATAGCCTTGAGTTTGATATGTATAGGAATAAAATGTAACACTGAATCAACTTTGAAGAGGATATTATAGTATTATCAACAAGTGAATAATTCTAATTTAATATACTTGACGCGTATAATGTTCCATTGCTATATAGAAACTTTATAATAAATTAACCATCCAGGCTAATAGCTAAACTAATAGAAAGAACCGAGTCCTACGTGACTCTTTGCTTGCGCACATCACTCGCTTCTTTAATATTTATAGTTCTTATCAGACACGTTCATCAATTCATAGGGCTGCTGACATCACTTTCAGGTAAACACGTCCAATTTGACCCTGGTTTTCTTTAAATTGCCATATTGTAAACGTTGGAAATATTATAATTTCAGCTCTAGCATACTTCCTTTAACATAATTACTATAAACTATTTAACTTGCAATGTTTGTATGCCTTCTCGTACTAATATACGGAGATAAAATTTATTTTTTTATTTGATATTTACAGGCTCTGATTTTGTTTTCACTGATTAGACGTTCAATTGTCTCCGAGTACTGTAACCAAATCCCTGGGCTAAGGTAGCGGACCCCGTCAATTCCAATGGATTAGGAAACGGGCTAACGTTAGGAAGAAATATTAGGTAGAATATAAAATGTAAACCTAAGTGAGATTATAACAAAGTGTATACACCGTTAATTGCATGTTCAGTTACCCATTTTATATATATCATGAGCTGAGTAATAAAGATATCCAACCACCTGCGACCGTAATTTGCCCGCCCGTTAGTTCACACCAATCCTTAATTAACTTCCCTAGATGTAATATATATCACTCGATACTTAATCAATGCATCAAGATATCGATATAATCACGATTAAGAATAAACAAAGTGGTAAGGTATGAGGTTTAACATGATTAGTGAATTTGGGTAGAAGACTGCCTCTCTTGGTGTGTAATATCGATTATGCAATGGGTTTCCATTGAGAGGAGTTGTTCGATATGATACAGTTTCCATCTTTAACTGTAGTGCTCGTTCGGTAAGAAATTCATCCCTACACATTGGAATCACAATGGTCGCGAACTGTTCCTGCCAAGAACTGTTATGTTATGGACTACTTCTTGTATATCTTCACGCCAAATCGTAGGCAGAGAGAACCGAGCGCCATAAAACGCGGTACTTCACTCACTTCTGTGACATTTATAGCTCTTTTCACGCACGCCCGGTTCCTGGGGCTCCTGACCTGATCACCTTCTGATAAAACACGACCAATTTGGTCAATGTAGGTTAGTCTCAGTCTTCCTCGGCTCCTACATCCTTCCACTTTTGCATTGTATTTCTGTTTCGTATATACTTATATATATATATATATATATATATATATATATATATATATATATATATATATATATATATATATATATATATATATATATAGGCGAGAATATGAGATAATAAGAAGTATATACGTATATATATTCTCGCCTACCATCATACCATCTACCAAACATACATACCTTCTCTCAAACAAGGCCAGAAGTTGATCATCTTGTGTTATGACATTGATTCGAAATACAGCAGCGTGGTGGGTGACCTATGACTGGGTCGTACCGTCGTAATACAGTGCGGTAATTCGATAGATGCAGTCGTAACTCCAGCGCCCTAAGTTCATTCGATTCCATCGAAAAGCCTACCCCTGGTAGACTCCACAGGAATATATGTTTCAAAAATTGACAATATTATGCCATCAAAATTATTACTATTTAACTAGGGTAAAGGGGTTCTCCCTAACTAAGCCCTGCTACACAGCTTGTGAGTAAACGATTTAGAATACATTCTGATACAGAACAGTGTGGGTTGATCTGGGTGTTTTTAACAGAAGTAAGGCGTATCAAAGCAGCCCGTCTAGGAAAATACTTCCATCTTACAGAATACCGCAGCCAAAAAAATAACTCTCTGTGGGGCGATATGTTCCAGAGCGAGTTACCAGCAAGCTCCTAAGGATTCGCAGTGTTGGCAGCAGAGGTAGCATCGCGCGAGTGACATTTAACGTACTGCTAACGTTCACAGGATACGGTAACTGCTTTACATCAGGTACGGCCCACCTGATGTAAAGCGATAACCGTAGCCTGTGCTTTTACGCATACCGACGTTATATAAAAAAAGATTACAATTTGTAATAAACTGATTTTTTTATAGTGAAACTTAATGCGAAAAAGGGATAACCCTGGCACAACGGCTATAACGACTCATCTTGTAGCAGTGGCCTTAACCGAAGTTACTGTCTAATAAATTGGAAGGAACCTTCGAGTAGCAGTACTCGTCAGGCCCATGACTATTATTCATACTTCCCACACGCAACTGCTACATATAGAAGGCCACGAATATAATAAGATCTCGTACTGTAGATTTCCACAGTGCGCTTAACACGAGGTCAATCGTTGGTAAAACCATAAACTAATAGAATATTCAAACTAACTTGTCTGGCCATAATACTGTTACCTAGAAACGTTTCTTTTTTTCAACTTTTTAATTATTTTGGATTTGAAACGTGGTATTATGTTAAAAACTTTCGATTTTACGCCATTTTACATATTTTTTTTTGTTTATCAAATTACAATATGGAATAAGGTGTCAAAGAAAATAGGTTTGCAGTCATTGCCTTGTACAAAGTGGATATGGAGTCGTCGGTCATATTCAAGACATTGCAAAAGCTTAGTATCAGCCGTATGTTCGTATATCGTACTATATCCACACTTCCTCTGTTGAATATCATAAAAGATCGGGGCGACCGTGTGCTGTTAGAACTACAAAGGCTGTTAATACTGTTAAAGCCAGCATTCCCCGAAACCCCAATTAAGAAACAAACAATGTTATGGCGAAAAATTAAGATTCCCGTTAGGATTCTGTCGCGTATAATAAAACAAGACCTGAAGCTCGGCGCTTATCGTCGATATCCAGCACATGCCCTAAATCAATGCCTACAATTGAAGAAAGTGTATCGATCAAAACGCCTTGTATCCGGATACGTAGGTGAAAGGTACAGAAATATCCTATTTACTGATACTGAGGTTCAACATGATCATCATCCTGCGTCTGTAATGGTTTGGTGGGGGGTGTCTTATCAAGGAGTCACAAAGCTTCTTTTTTGTGAAAAAGGAGTGAAGACTTCAGCCTAAGCGTATCAAGAAACTGTCTTAAATCGTGTTACGTGTTATGAAACCTCTCAGCATTGCACTTTTTAAAACTGTACCGTGGACTTACCAGCAGGACTCTGTACCTAGTCACAAGGCACGAACTACTCAAGCCTGGCTCGAAAATAACGTTCCGGACTTTATAAGAGCTGAAGACTGGTCCTCGTCTAGCCCAGATCGGAACCCTCAAACACTACAAATTATAGTCAGTTTTAGAGGATATGGCCTGCTCGAAACGAGATTTTTTATTACATTAAGCAGTGGCTAAAATTTCCCATGGAAAGAGGCCTGTATTTCGAATAGAATCATTTTTTATTTTTTGCCGAGACTTCCATAAATATGTACATTTATATTATATACTTTACGAAAAAATAAATGCACATTCGTTTGAACTTATGGCCGGACATATCGATGTATCTGTATTTTCATAAACTTGCAGGGTAGACAGAATAACTATTAAAAAGATAATTTTTAAACAAATCAATAATAAAAATAATTAATTGAAAGTAAAATTAATAAGATAATATTTTTGTAAATAAATATTCAACACTGAGTATATTATACGGAAAATTATAGAATAAATATATTATAAAATAAATATAATGTATAAAAGTAAGTAAAGTTTATCAGAAGGTGATGTCAGGAGCCCTAGAGACCGGTGAGTGTGCATGAGAAGAGCTGTGAATATTAAAGAAGAGAGTGAGGTGTGAAAGAACCGAGTCATGTAGCTTTCAGCCCTCTCTGCCTACCTGCCTGATTTGACGTAAAGTTATAGACAGGTAGATACATATATAAAAGTGAACTATATCAATTAATTGAACTAAACGATGCAGATAATCATTCTAAATAGGTTCTATTGCTTTAGTTTTCTAACCTACTCTAATGTACATGAAAACACATAAAATATAAATAAAGTAGTCAACCTCTTCGAAAACAATTTTCTGAACGGGAACAGACACCAGGAAAATCCTAATGAGCAATATCAGGGGAGCCTAAGAATATCTACTACTTTTGAGGTCTGTACTCGCTATTAAAACTACTTCATTTTGCTCTAGATACACTTGTGTTCCTCACGAATTTTTTATATACTCTTAATTTATTAAAGAAATCCTTTACCTACTACGTGAACTGTTTTTGTCCAGTAATCTAAGCGATCAAATATGTTGACGAGTTAACGCAACTACATATTGGAAAATAATGACAAATTATATCAAGAAACGAAATGCGAAATGAGTTTCATGCATGTGATTATTTGTCCGTAATTTCTTCCTTCACACAAATATAAATGTGTACATCATTTCATCTACAGGCACTGATAATATTATTCAAAATAATAAAAATAATTAGCACAATTACTTGTTGCTTAAACATAAATCAGGAAATAGAGCATTTTCTAGCTCATTTCATTTTAAAATAGCCTCTATTTAAAATAATAATTTAAGTTTTGGAACTACTGATCGAATTCTAAAAAATATTTTGATAATGAAAACCACAGAGGCTATTTTTTATTTGAATTTCCTATGTAAAACTTGAAAGCTGAATATTATGTAGATGGAACCGCGGGGTTTCATGAAATACATGAAATTCTTTTAAATATTAACGTAACTTGACTATTTTTGTCAAGAATATACATTTTGAAAATTTATGCCCATCTGTTTTTCTATTCTGTATCTGTATATTTCTATCCATCCGTTGTGTATTCATCACACAAAACCTACGGAACATATTTTTATGAAATGTTATACAGTGATAGACTATATCCCGAATATGCGATTTTATTCCGGTAATGGTTCCTGCAAAAAAACTTGAAATATCAAAGTTAACGTAAGCAGTTGTTAGTTATTAATAAACCGAATCACTAAAACTTTATCCCTAATACAGTTTATATCATTATAATCTCACAAACTTAGGACTAGGTGGAATAACTAACTTATCTACTCGCGCCTGTCAGCATCTTTACAGCTTTTACTTATCATAATTATCTTTAAGTAAAACACTATCCAGAGGTAACCGTCACAAGCATTCTGCACGCGTTCTTCTAGCCCAGAACGTGGAATAACAACGCTAGTTTCCACGTAATCTCTGATTGGCAGTCCCGTTTGACGACATCCCGCCGTGCGACATCACAGCGGCGCGGGCGCATTGAGTGCACCAAGATATCAACAACTTATGGACTGCACTACTCCATACAAGACTTGTGAGTTTATGTCAGCGCTCTCCATGCAATTGTTATTTGATCCTGTATCTATTGTTAAAAAAGACAAAACGGCAAAATTTGGAGGCACGATCTAAAATTTATTCCAAGTAAATAAGAATAATTAATATGCTTGAGAATTTAAAGTTCTAGGTTTTTGCCTGTTACTATTTTAGAATAACACATGGTTTAAGATTTTTATAAAAAGTCAGTGACTGCACTTACAATTTTACAAATTTAACGGGAAATTGAAGAGCTACATTAGTATATTTGTGTTTAAAACTGTGCCTCCAAAGAAGAATGGGTAATTTGCACAAAAAATAAATTGCATCCACTTATGGAACTAATCTTCAATGATTCTATATATTACATATGAATAACAATACTATATATGTGCACTTTATTTGATATTATAAATATTTACACCACATAACATTAAAGATAGTCATATAATTAAACATATTTTTATTCATGGCAGCTATGGCATATAAAAATATACAAAACTAAGTTATATAAATGGATATTATGCCACCTTAGTGACTATAAATGTAGAACTATGAATGTACACTTCATACACAAAATGTGCTGACATATCATATGGATCATATTATTTAAGAATAAATTTGACAAAAAGGTCTGGTTTAAAAGTAAATACGTACAACCAACACTGTGCTATTTTTTTTCTAATATATGTCAGGTATACAAGGATACAGTCCGCAAGATTTGAAGGCTACAATTTACTATATATCGTTAGGTTTGGATCGATTCTTGTCAGAGTTTATTAATTAAATATAGTGCACGCTTTTGTTTTTCTTTAACAGTCCTTTAGTTATCTGATCCATGGGCCACACTAATGTGGGGGTGATGCCGACATCTAAACGTACTTTGTTTTACCACACAAAGTACTGTATTACTATTACACAATTTAAAGCTTTTCTTCTACAAGCATTTGTGGAATAGATAACTATGGTAAACAAGCTGATTGTCCTAGGGACAAAACTATTGCTTAACAATTGAAATTACGTGGTAAAATTGCCTAATATAGTTATGATAATATTATTGCATATTAAGTTAACCTCATCTACACGTGAGACACCGTGTCGATTAGAAATCAGCCGCGATTAAAAGTGAGAACAGCTATATTTGTAGCTATCTGCCTATATTTTCACGTATATAGTTTTTTATTAAATTGTCATTTGATGGAAGTGTGCGGATTGCGTAAATTGTGAAATATAACACATATTTTCCGCTTTGACTTTTGTTTTATAATATAAAGGTAAATATATACATATCTATCTATAACTTCACCCCATCCCCTACGGGGTAGGCAGAGAGAGCCGAGCGCCACGCGACTCGATCCTCGCTTCTTTAACATTCATTGCTCTTTTCATGCACGCTCGCCGGTTTCTAGGGCTCCTGATATCACCTTCTGATAGAACACGACAGAGAACTGAGAACTTGATCTTTACACGCCTTACTCGCTTCTTTAACATAAATACTCTTTTCATGCACGCTCGCCGATTCCTAGGACTCTTGACCATCTTTTGATATAAAAAGGACTTTTGAAGAAAAATAAGCGTCGCCATTTTGAGATAATTTCGATGCATCATATAATTTCCTTTTGGTATAACTTACTTCCGTTTACCCGTTACGAAGACGTATTCACGTCTATGACATAGCAACACACCGTTTTTTTTTGGATGCCTGATATGAAACGTTTACTGATATAACCTTTGAAGAAGCAAAGATCACAAGCTATCTGGTAACATTATTCACTCAGAAGTATCTACTAGGAAGCTATTTGGATGTCGTTTCCTGTAAGTGAAAGTACCCAGTCGGGCTACTTATATATAAAAAATATAAATATTTCTGTGACATACTCTTTGTTTTTCATTCAATTTAGTTAGTTTGTAAACAATTTCTATGACAAGGCGTCAATTGATCCCGCATAAAATTGGTGAAGTCGTAACTAAATTGTAGTCGATTCTTCATATAATTATATTATAAGTAATAATGTACTATTTGTATTCACGAAATTATTTATAATAATATAATAAACTCATTGCAACTAATTTTAATGATAAAATTAAATTCAACCGTAGCCAAATTCGACACGGTGTCATATAATTTAGTCCGCTAATCTTAATTTTATTATTTCAGGTAACGAATATCAAAGAAGAATTGTGTAATTAAGAAGATTAAAACAATGAAGCACAATGTCAGAAGTATGCTCTACTACGCCGAGTACCGGTGTAGGTAATGGCGGTGTGGCGGCGGCGGCGGCGGCGCGGTGCGAGCTAACGGCGCAACAAGTAATACGTTATGTCATTGTCGCACGGCCTTGGCCTAGCGCTTGTGTTACACTAGCAACGGACCGCGCGGTTTAGCCGTTTTGTCTTTACAAACAACGTTGTCGCATCACTTTTGACGTTTTACGTCTTTAAATTTGCTTCTATTGTGTGAGGCATTCCAGAAATCTGATGGCAACAAAGTCAGGGGATACAATTTAATGATACTACTTGATAGCTAAAGGATCAGGGAATTCGGTATGTTGAGTGAGGACTGTGACGCATTGCACGCGGCGGGGGCGGCGAGAAGCGCTGACATTTTGAGACCATTTCGCTCCATCATATAATTTTCTTTTCGTATAACATACTTCCGTTTACCCGCTACGAACACGTATTCACAGCTGCGTCCACGATACAGCCACACCAAGTTTTTTTTATACCTATAATAAAAGCAGCTATAATATATCGTAAGATAAAATGCCTTCTAAATATATGAAATAAGGTGAATCTGGTTTTTTCTGTTTCAGCAAGTTCTCTATATCTAGAGTAAGAACAGCATGTTATCTTAGCTATAGCTTCGTTTGTGGCGGGTTTTACTTATTTTTTTATATATCTATAGGCACTTACAACATTTTCTTCTGCCTATCCCGCAAGGAACCTGGCGTGAAGATATACGTACATACACTTACAATAAAGAGCAGTGATAGTTCAGTGGATTTATTTATTAATAAAAAAAAATATTTATTAATAAAAAAAATACTTTGATATTAAAACAAAATGTTTATCACTATGTTCTACGCCTTTTGTCTACGTAATTCTGACATATTATATAAAATTACTTACAGCATTGATGGCCTAGTGTTTAAAAAATCCAGTCTATTGACCAACTGGTCTCGGATTCGAATCCTGGCATGTACTACTTAAGTTGTGTTTTGGAATTTTAGTACATATTTGTAATTGTTACTTGCTCGCGGTGAAGAAAATATCGTGAGAAAATTCTCACGTCCAAGGAATTATATTTCGAAAAACGTGTAACTTAACATAAGAAAGGTCTGGCTATGGAAGTCTGACTGCAATCGCTCCATGAAAAAATTTGGATCTTCGCCAAATCTGTAGGTTTAGGTGCGGACCCCGCCAATCCTAATAGATTAGGAAACGGGATAACGCTAGGAAGAAGAAGACTTAGGTACAACACCCGAGCATCACCATATGTGTGCCGACCCTGTAAAAACGAAACGTTTTGATGAACCTCAAACCTGTAGTGCCTTAGGAAAATTTCGGCAAGGGAGTGTATTCTACCACATAAGAGTTCTTGAAAGAAAATCTTTCTATCCAACAACCCGGAACACCATTTTACGGAACCCAATGTACCAAAAGAGGGATGCCTGAGTTTTTTGGCAGTATTTTTATCAGTGCTCACCTAGTCATAAACTGCACGGTAGGGAAAAAAATTGTGATGATTCCAAACAAATGTAGCCATTTTTACGGAATAAAAAGATTTTGACTTTGACTCAATCGGCAGTACACACAAAGGGAGACAAAAGTTAAGTTTTCCTTTATGATATAATAGCAACGAGTAAGTGACCGCCACTTGATGCAAGCCTTCCTTACTTTATCATGCATGCTTGCTATTACATATTATATTATTTTGATATAATATAATAATATTCCGTTCCGTTGAAAATAGTATATAAAAATATTTATATATTATTTTGAAATAATTTAACGCAATTTTGTGTAGCATGGATAAACATCGCGTCACTTATAGGCTTTTTGATTAAATTATCCTCTCATTGGACTCGAATATCAAAGCACTACGCTTTAGGGAGTGAGAATGGTCTCTATGCGCCATCAAGTGGTTTTATTAATTTGTGTTTTGAATAGACATAACGTTAAGCTGAAAAGTTAAACACATAAATGCGACCATGAGGGTTCCTATAGCAATTACCAGTCGAGGATGCGGGATCTTTGTCTTCAAACAATACAATGTTACAGTTTATAGCGTAAGTATTTAACGAAGGTCGTCTTTACGGTAGTAACAGGAAAGATAATCGTTTTAAAAATATGGGAATATATGTTAAAATAAACGTATTATCTAAGCAGAGGAATTAGCATTTCGTGTATTAGCCCGTTTTCAAATATTTACCATTTTAAGATGTTACAAAAATATTTGTTTTTCACCACAAAAACTCACAAACAGTTGAACTAATGTGTGGTGGAGTATCGTAGTACACCCACCATACAAATTCGTTCAACTGCTACAGCGTTTCAGTAGAAAAATAAACTGAAATTTACTTCTGTTTATGTACTTACTTACTATACATACCAACACATCCATCCTCTAAAAATGGCATTGAATGACTCAAGAGGCCACGCAACATGATCGTATCATTAAAAGATATGGCTTTTGGGGCAATATAATAATTTAATATTTTTTAACGACTATCCTTAAAATGACAGGCGGATAATCAAAAATTAAATTAACTATTATGCTGATATCGTATAGCGCATAACATGTTAGAGATAAAGATTTCATGAAAGAAGTCACAATAGAATGGACATATATTTATGCATATCGAAAACATTACTATCCTTTCTGTTCAATCAGTTAATTATATGTTTAATTCGTTGACTGTTTGTTATACTAATTATATTTTAAGGTGCAGCTTAGTTTTGTTAAAATTACGAAATTGAATAGGTTAGATCTAAGTTATAATAACTATTCACAACTTAAATTTTCGTTCCAATGTATACTAATTAGGAATTGATATTGTACAAGAACAGATAATAATTGCAATTTTGTAAAGGACTCCAATATGCTTGGGGTCGTGGTCTCAAGGTGGGCTGAAGTTGTCGTCGATAGACTATACTTGTAAGTACCGAAGTCAAACTACTTGGTAGCGTTTTTTTGTTTCTTTGTATTTAGTTATATAGTACTATACTAGGATAATACTACAAACATACTAGTATAATACTATAATAGTTCTAGAAAGTTAAAATAGCAACGACTATCAAAAACGAAAGCATTCAGAGTAAGATGCCTTCTTACTCGAAACGCTAATTCTAATTGTATTTTTTTCGTAAAACATCGGAAGGCATACATGCATACGGTCCACCTGATGTAAAGTACCGTATCTATTTTATCGTAGCCTATGAACATTTGTAATACGTTAAGGATTACTCGCGCGATGCCACATCTGCACCTAACACAGCAACGCCTTAGGAGCTTACTGGCGACCTCATTCGCCGGAATGCACAAACAACCCTCTAGAGATTTGTCAATCAATCTCATCTATCAATCGGCAAGCCATTCTCAATGTGAAAGTATTGAGTAATATTTCCTGATGCCCACTAGAATTTGGTCAGCAAGATTAAATCTAATTAATAGTATCAAACTAGACACTCTACCCTACCACCAAGATCAAACCAATTTGGCGCTACTGAATTGATTAAACAATTTATTTCCAATTGCAATGTATCGGAATTCGTTTTCAGAGTTATGTACCTATATCCGCATCTGTACTGTGTATAGCTTGTAAACATAGTATATTAGTGATCGACAGCAGATGCTTGTAAACGAAAAGGATTTTAAACCTGTAATTTCAAATATCCATTTTTATCATTATTTTGTATGTGATGTGTCATTATTATATATGTTTTTGCAAACTTAACCCACAGTTGAGAAATTTAATGAACTTCCGTTTTTGGACTTACTGAACTATATGAACAGGAAAGTTCGTTACTCTTCTCCTAACAAAATAAACTTAGCAAGACCGGGCCCTGCAAAGGCCTCGCAGGCTTTCTGCTTTTCGCCAGTACCATGTTCGCTACCTATCAGAGTACCCACATGTGGCGTACGTAGTACCAAGCGAGGTGGTACTCATCATTATCTGTCGATTGATAAATTACGCTCAAGAATTAACACAGGATTTACATAAATCTAAAGTATGTAAACGTGGTATGATCAACATTTTTCATAATCCCTCTCTGAATCGATTGGAATCTCTTAAAAATTGCCGTATTGTAGAAGCTATATTGAGTATACCAACATTTTTGCAAGCTAGTTGCGGTAGAGATCTTGGCACCAAAAATGCTCTCATTCATGAAGGGGTGTACTCTGGAATTAAAGAACTTGTTAGTCTTATTACAAATGTTATTACAAATTCCAGTGGATATTTCTTACATGAAGTTGTTAGTTGCATAAAACACCATTGTCATAAACTATTTAAAGTCATGGACTGCATTTTACATTTGCATAAATTACCCACAACTATATTTTTATTTTACATATTATGAATATTTAAATTTTAGAAGTACATAAAATCTGATGTGTAGAAGTATACTGTTAGGTAGTTACGGAAAATTCAAAGAACAATGCTCGATTTGCACATAATCGCTTTATTATATAATAAAATTACTTATTTGACAGTTGACGTAATTTAAAAAAAACAAAATACATTTAGTGTAAGGTTTTTGCAAAACGGTGTATTCGAAAATGATTATATGATGATTTAGATATGCATTTTACCGCGTCTATCAATTTCTTAATTAAGCAATTACATTAACAACACACAAGTGTCCGATGTGATTAACTAATTACATTAACAACACACAACGCATACAAAGGTTTTTTTTTTATATACATTTGTGACCTTTTTATGCGTTATGTATTATATCGTATGCACGTAAGCATATGATATAATACAACCGCTTTTCTCATTACAACTAACTAAACCGAACAACTGTAGTGCCGAATGGAACTCAAAGTGCCGTTTGTTACAAACGAACCAATTTAATTATTATCTTGTCGATTACACGATGGTATATTCCAATTGGAACAACTTTTTGTTTTTTGATGGGATAAAAATTATTCTAGGAAATGTTACTTGGTCAAACTGCAATTAGGATTGTGGCGAAATATCGAACGCGACTTACATTCTATAGATTTTTTTGATGGTAAGTTCTTACATTGTATGGCAAAAGTTACAACTACTAATACGAGTAAATAACCAGAAAGATTTTCGAGCGCAACCGTAGCTGGTATTTTTTTACAACATTTAGGGATATTTGCAATTTTGAGCTTCCGTATGAGGCTTATTGTAGGAGACCACGTTTCTGTACTGTAAGTCTTCACTGGAAACACATACTGATGGAAGATTTACGTCTTAAGGTATTTAGGCATTTTGGACAAGAAAATCTTTCACAATCTTACTAACACTGGGTATCTGAGTTGGAGAAACCACTTTCTTCTAGTGAAACTTACCTAGCTGGACTGTTTGGCGTTTATACTCATCAACACCTTCCAGAACGGACCTCCCAACTGAAACTGGAGTAGGTACAACATGTACAATCAACATAATCTTCGTTTTGTCTATGTTCATTTTAAGACCCAATAGTTAAGATGTTCTATTGAGATCTTCAAACTCAAGTTCTTCAGCAATTCCGCCATGATTACTATATTATCGGCAAATCAAAGATAAGATACATACTTGCCGTCGATGTTGATGTCGTATCCTTTCCTGTCTAGAAGGTTGAAAACATCTTCCAACGTAGCAGTGAACGGTTTTTTAAAAACAACTTCTCCTTGTATCACTCTTCTCTGCAATTGGACAAGTTTCGCGCTCTGATGCTGAAGTCGGATCGACGTAGTCGCGTTTTCATATGTACTACTCTACACTTCGATATTCCAATAAAGAATGCGGCATCGCTGAAGACACTGGAGCACAGCCCAGGTCTCGATCGAATCGAAAGCCTTTTAATAGTCCACAAACGCTAAGTATATTAGTTAGTTATTGATAACACTCAATCTCTTCAAAAGTTACTAAAACAAAAAATAAAATTGGTTGACAAACGAAGAAAAAATAGGTACTGAGCTGTTTTGTATTCTTATTTATATACAGATTACACTTACTGACATACTGTAATAAACTAACATGCGTGTATACTTATTCCATTAGGAATAAAAGTAGTTGATTCATTCATTTCCTAACATGTCAACCAAATCGTTGATTCGTTAAGAAATAAAATAGTTGATCAGTTTCCAGTAGAGCTAGTTGGTTGGAATGGAAAAAGGAAATAAAACGATGATACGAGTACTACGAACTTGTGTAAAGTGGAAGTCATATTTTCTTTGTTCAGTTTCTTTTAAAATTAATTATAAATAATAAATTGGACTTTTGTCTCATTCCCTGATATGTGGGTTGAACTAAGTGAAGAAACTTCCATTCACGAATCTTCCAATTACGACCATTACAATTATGTTGACTTAATTTTTTTTTTTATACTACGTCGGGAGGCATACAATCATACGGCGCACCTGATGAAAAGTAGTTACCGTAGCCTATAAACGCTTGCAATACATTTAGTATCACTTACGTGATGCCACTTCTGCTGCTAATACAGCAACTCCTTAGGATCTCACTGATAACCTCGCTCAAACTCAGGAACACAACAACCCTATAGGGGGTTGTTTATTTGCTACCGTTTTCTATGAGGTGGAAGTACTTCCCCAGACGGGCTGCTTTGATGCGCCTTACCTCTCTTAAAAACACCCAGACCAAGACAAACAGACATGTTCATGCACACAAATGTTTGTCCTGTATGGGTATGGAACCCGCGCACGTTGGTGTCAAAATAACGAAACAACAAGTTTCACTATGCGCCATCGAGCTCGCCCAAAGCAGTTTACTAAGTTGTCCATAAATTTAAATGATACTTATTTATTTAAATACATGAAACGTGCACATTCGCGAAGCAAGACGTTATGGGACTTAAAAAGGAGAACAGTCTTATTTTTTGAGATAAATGAACCACTTAAGTGCATAAGCAGTAAAAGAAACATTAACCATTAACTGATATTCGGGCACTATTCCAAAATATATCTTTCATCAATTTAAAACCTTGCCAAATATAAGTACTACTTGTACAGTAACATTTCATTATTATTCTACCCGCTATCCAGGTCAGCTTGCATCTATAAATAGCTACTAAGTCTACAGATAAGAATATCTTGCTGTCCGCCAGTTAGAAGTACTATTTAACTGTTATCTTCTCAAAGATCCTGCTCTTCAAAGAATTTTATTAAATTCATGTTTTACGTAATAAACTGAAAGGTTTCGTTAATGTTTCCACAAGTTTCTATTGTTTAAATACCTATATTCCATCCATACTTTTCCGCTCCCTGTCATAAACACATTCACACAGTTAGTATAACTATAATACATACACACAATCCTCCTCATCACTATTCTTATCACATGCATCAGAGAAGAGCTTCTCTGCTCTCCTCGTCTCCAAACCATTTTCATGTTTAACGTTTTTTGTGATTCACAAATGCTATTTAATATATGTGTCTTTTCTTCTTACTCTTAAATACACATTTCGTACTTTGCCTATTTACGTCCTTCAGCATATTCATCTAAAACGTAAATTAAAAAGATTTGCTTTTATAATTGGTAATTAACGGAAGGTATGTATGCCATTTATAGAGTGAATCTCCGGAAAAGCTGCACTTCTACTAACAACTTCTTGGTAGAAGTGCAACTTTACTACTACTTTTACCTTCAGTGCACAACATCGTTTGTTTATTGAGGATTGTTTCAAAATGACGCTTAGTACTTTATAAGTGTAATTTTGAAACTATCCTCACTGTTCCATGTATTGTAAGCTACGAATAAATAAGACTTATTATCTATTCGTAGATTGTAGGCGAGTATTCGTACGTAACTTTTATTTTTTTATTGTCGGACAAATTACACAGCGCCATCTAGCCCCAAAGTAAGCGAAGCTTGTGTTATGGGTACTAGACAACTGATAAACATACGTAAATACATTTTTTTTTGTAAATACATACTTATTATACATAGAAAATACCCAGATCAAGACAAACAGACATGTTCATGCACACAAATGTTTGTACTGTGTGGGAATCGCACCCACGAGCGTTGGTATCAAAGTAGCGTAACCGTTTCACCACTGCGCCACCGAGCTCGTAATTAGAATACTTGCAGTAGAACCATGCAGTTCAGAAGGTTTGCATACAAAAAAATCTACGTAAGCCGACTCAAACTAGACGGACGATCTCGTAAAGTAGATTCCTTTCTAAATATGTTGGAATTAGAAATGGCCTTCAAGATATACGATAAAATGTAACGATATAAATACGATACGATATAAAAAAAAAAAACTCAAAAAGAGCTTACTGTATAGACACACTGCAACATAACAATAAATTCGCGTCGAAGCTTGCATTATTTTGTTTAACACGGTATTGAGCCCTTGAGTTTAAGGAGTGATTTTGCCTCCCTTTGCGTGTACTACCGATTGCAAAATGGGTACTGTTCCGAGGAGTTGTTCGACTTGATAGCAGCAGCCTCATTTTACAATCGCACCTATCGCCGACAGCTGGGAGTTCATCCTCATACACTGGAGGCGCAATAGTCACGGGTTGTGGCGTTCCAGAGAAGTTTTCTACCGAGAATTCTAAAGTTGTGGAATGAGCTCCCTGCCGAGGTTTTTCCTAACGACTACAGCAGGGGACGAAATTAGCCAAAAGAAGCTGCTACTTGATCTGTAAGTATCATTCATTGCAGCTTCTTGTTACCTATATATCACAATAATTACTTCAGAGGTGCACTGAATACTACGACTGTATATAATTGCAAATGAGAATCGAAAAGTCATTGTCAAACAAAGGAGACTTGTTTATTAGTGTACACAATTCTTCCTTCTTCACAACAGCGTTCGTAAATACATACATCATACAACAAAATATCACAACACTACAGGAGATACGACGTACAACTGACGTACAAACTCTAAGTTCTAATGCACTACTCCATACTTATCATACATTACTCCAACTGACATCAATTTTTTACGAAATTTGGGTAACATTCTTCAGGCAAAAAATTTCAAATACCTCTATGATCCGTCATAATATTCCATTAAAATGGCAAATGTGCATTTTTGGATACATAATTGGAAGGCATACAAGCTTACAGCCCACTTGATGTGAAGTGTGTGTGAAGTATCGCTCGCGTGTTGCCACCCCTGCTGTCGTCACTGAAACTACTTAGGAGCTTACTGACAACCACACTCACTCATAGGAACAACTTGCATTAACAGTAATACCAATACTTAAATTAAATATTTTTCTCTCACGGAGATGGAGGTCTCTCACGGAACTTTGAATTATATTACGCAACGGATGAAATAATAAAATATAACTGCAATTAGTTTTAATTACACCATGGCAAGACATCGTTATTTTGTAGTTTGAGTCTTAAAACAAGTAAATTATAGTCAGAAGGATAACATACGAGTTGATTCAAGTTTAATCACATATCACATCTTATTCTACATTACGATCTCTACATTAAGATAAGAACTTGAATTTTTTCAAAAACCTTTAACATAACTACATTTATACGGAATTGTGAAAAAAAATATGTCAATTTTGTTGTCTTATTCCGTAAATATCTTGAATAATGCGTAAACGTTATATGAATTGTCTTAAATTTATATGCTACGAAATAAACTGAAAAGTTTCATCAACATCTCTACTATTTTCTATTGTATGTTGTTGTTGAAATATCTATATTCCCTCCGTACTTTTCCGCTCTCTGCCATATACACATCATACAATTAGTATCACTATAATATACATACACACGATTGTTCTAATATGCATGATTATAAAGCGTATACTTTACCCCAGCCAGTGGAATATATCTAACGTAAGTATAATACATGCAGTATCTCAAAATAAATAATGTGATTTTAAATACAAAACATGCTACATTATTTCAAGTAAATATAATTTCAGGAGTGGAAGTTCCACATAGTTTTGCTAGTTTGCCATCAACTTTAAGTAAGTGGTTATCATAATTTAATCAACCCCGCAAGGGCCCTGGAGAGAAGGTAATACATACATACAGAAGTATCTCATCGTCCATCTTAAATCTCAAAGCTTCTATGGAGGGTGTAGTGCTCTCAACCTACTAACAATCCAAGCTCTGATGACAAAATAGGCCTAATAAGATAAGCCAAATATTAGAGTCGGCAACGCATGAGCGACACCCCTGGCATTGCAAATGACCATAGGCTACCGTAACTACTTACCATCAGGCAGGCTGTACGCTTGATTTGCCCTTTAGTAGTATAAAAAAAGTCTCAGATGCATTTAAAAAGAAGCCCAATTGGGGAAGCTTCTCCACCTTACAGAAGTCGCAACCATATAGAGACTGACTAAAATATTATTATACTCCACAGTGAGCTAGTTGAGGAACTGGTGAGAATTTGTGGCATTAACAGTGTTGCACTGGCATGAAAATCCATTATACTCTACTCGCTTTTCGATAACATACTATCACTTGACTCTAGAGCCAAGGGCCCTAGAGCACTTTGATGTTAGTAGAAAGATTACAAACTTTTTAAATATTTAGTTTAAGTTAATATTAGCGTTTCGATTACAAGAAGATGTTGGATTCTGTTAAAAGTAGGTGAAGCTAAAATGTGGGTCATAATTTTGACAGCCTATGTATGCATGTATGTTTATCTGTTAGATATGCAACCTCCTAAACTATTCATCGTAGGTTAAACGACTAAGGTATCATTGGAAGCATCATACTGTTCCACATATGACGTCATTTAAGAGCCATAAATCCAACATGCTGCCTTGGTGACACTTTGAAATGCATAATATTTATTGTCATAATTTCAATTAACATACATCATATGGCATACAAATCAAAAAGTATACTAGATTTTAACAAATTTTTTATAATGCATAAACATAATAACGCAGAATTGTTGAAAGACATAATAATAAAGACCATAATCGTTAAAATCTATATTATTGTTCACCAAAATTTTAGAAAGCATTCTTTAAAACGCATAATTTTATTATGCATATATGTCCATATTCATAATTTTAATATGAATATGTCCGTATTCAATATTCCTACAGGGATTATAAATGTTTCTGGAAAAATAAATCAAATGTGTGCACGATAAACGTAGTTGATATTAAGCGAATCTATCCCACAGGAACACATGATCGGGATAAAGAGTAGCCCTTTTTATCCCGGTGATGTGTACTACATGTGGGATGGCAGTAAACGAAAAGCCGGTGTGACATAAAAACGAAATAAAACATATGTATTTAGTATGATTCAAACACCTAAACATCCAAACTAGGAGTAGGATCGCAGAATATTAAAAAATCACTTTTTCATAATAGATGATGAAATCATTAAAACTTCATAAGCTTAACATAACTAACTCAGCTTAATCTATAAATTACAACCTATAACTTTACAAACTCTGGATAATCAGAATTCATTCAAGGACGGTTTTATGAGCTAGGAAAATTATTATCATTTGTAAATTTAAACAGGATCTCATGTCCATAAAACTCGGACAGTATGTTCTAGAAAATATCGAAAAATTTATGACTAAAACGTGCAATAAATCTCGATATCCACGCAACTATCCAGTCAGTTTGAAAATAAAATGATGTATAATCAAATATGCTAGTAGTTCATTCCGATTATCAAACGTCCTGCATCTCTAAAATGGCAACTGTCTTTGGAGACACCATTGTCCTTCTCGATTCAGTCACGGCGACGTGATATATCGATATTTGGCGACGAGTACAGTTAGTTGTCAATTCGGCATTGTCTTTGCGCAATGCCTGGTAGCACGGCTTCGCGCGTGTCTAGAATTTATTGAATCGTTCGTGAGAACCATGGATGAGGTAATGTGTGCAATGCAAATAGCCGTAATACCTACGTTGGGTGTCAAAACGGCAAAAGGGTATCCATTTCGAGAATGCCACAAAGTTTATATCGGCGGAACGCTTCATATCTTTAAAGTTAGGGTCTTGAAGTCTCTCGGCACAGAAATAAAATGGCAACGTATTCGATGTTTTCAGTTACACCGAAATTTTCATTAAAGCATAAAAATTGTGAGTTAGAAATGAAATCGTATGCGATACTTTTTGTAAGTTGCAGTTAGTTAGAGGATTCCTGCGACTTTGAAAATTCGCGTGTAGTTAACCAAATATTTGTTTTTGACAGCAACCCTAGGGTACAAAAGAATAATAACTAAATTTTGAAGTCTCTAGTTATAATGTTATATTGTGCGCTACATAACTTAATACATGTAGTCCAATGCAATGCCATAAAATTTGTTCCAATACTATGTAATATAATACGAATAGCTACCGTTTTGAACGCAGTTTTTTAGACATATCAATACTTTAATAATTTTAATTAAAAGAGTAAAGATGTCACAGTATAAACATTTACTCGTAACATCATAATATTTCATTAGACAATCAATAATAAAATCTCAAACACGTACTTGACGTAGACGAACAAAGATGTATTCATAGGTAAAATATTAATACACATATGGGATTCTCTAAATTCAATATCCTGGTGTGTCAGCACATAAAACTGCCATCTATATACCTGTAGAGACGTGCCGTTGAGGTATGTCCTCCATGATACCTCGCACCGCGCAGGACATGCCTGTGTCGAATTAAAATTGGTATTGAAAATACAATATATAAACCAATGTATCATGAGCTCCGACATACTGTTATTGATTGAGTATCGCTGTGTCTGGAATTCGACCTATTCTTTGAAAGGGTAAATTGGAGCCAATAAATCCCGTTCAACTGAGAGTTGAAAATAAGCGATTTCGCGTAAATAAACTACTTACATTTGGGAACCACAATTGACACTTTTCTGAAAGTTGGTAAATTAGGAATCATTTTAGGTAAAAATGCCAAGTCAATACACTCAGTATCTCAAAAATCTTTAGTGAGAAAATCAGTAATCAAAATAATTTACGAGCTGTGTAGCAAGTCGCTCGCTATGACAACGCTAGTTGCATTGGTTGCTTGGTTATCAAAACAAGACATAAGATGGTTAGTTAACTTACTGTTATATTATATTGTGATAATGCACCAACGATATGTTTAGCAGTGCATGATTTGCAGTTGAAAACGCAAGTATGCGCTCAATATTAAGATGAGCTATCCTGCAGCGGGTGCACAAGGCCTAGTAGCTGAAACAAATGGAAAACTACATGAATATTGAGTGTATTATGCAGCTAACAACCGGCACAAGGCTGTGGACACACGTGCAGAAGCACGGGATTGCGAACACATCAACGTGACGTGAGCTCTGCTCGTTCCCGAGAACAAGGACGATATGCCGCGTGACAGAAGTCCTCGTCCTTTTAACCCCATTTGGTAATTATACTCTTGCCGAGCTCGGTGGCGCAGTCGTGAATGACGCGAATTTGATACCAACGCTCGTGGGTTCGATTCCCACACAGGACAAACATTTGTGTAAATGAACATGTCTGTTTGTTGAATTAAACAATTTTTAACGGAAGTATCGCGTGTTATATTTACATCCGTGGTCGCAGGTAAATAGTAAATAAATAAAACATGCGATATTTCCGATAAAAATTGTTTAATTCAATGTATAACAATCGCGAAAATCTAAGGCAATACTATGTCTGTTTGTCTTGGTCTGAACATTTTTAAGAAAGGTAAGACGCATCAAAGCTGTCTGTGGGTGAAGTACCTCCACCTCACAGAAAACCACAGCAAAATAACGACTCCCTAGAGGGTTGTTGTGTTCCTGGGTGTGAGTGAGGTCACCAGTAAGCACCTTAGGAGTTGCTGTGTTAGCAGTCGCGCGAGTGATACTTAATGAATTGAATGAATAATTACAAGCGTTTATAGGCTACTGTAACCATTTACATCAGCAGAGCCGTATACCTGTATGCCTTCCGACGTTCTATAAAAAAATATACTATTAATTAAAATTAATAGTAATTACATTTTAATTTTGTTTTATTAAATACGATATAGAACAATATATTTATATTTCTTATTGAATCGGGAGATAGTAATAAATTAGTGTGGGTCCGTTACATAGGGTATAGTCTCATCTCAAATTCGGATGAGGTTTAGCGCAGACTTTATCCTCCAAATGTTGCCATATTTTGTAGTCCAGTGGGTTTAAATCTGGACTAGAAGATCCAGTCAGCCAGGCCAGTCTTCATGCCCGATGAAGCCAATTCACGTGCGGTCAGCCAGTTTTGAGTGCTTCGTGACTTATGAGCTGGTGCAAAGTCCTGTTCGAATATCCAGTGTCTGTTTTTAAACATTGTTTGAGAAAGAGTTCTACTATACTTGTTAGGGCGGTATTTTGGTAAACCACGGCACTGGTTTGCACACCTTTTTCAACGAAAAACACCTCAGTTAAGCCTGAATATGAGACTCCAACCCAAACCATGATTAATGAAGTATAATGCCCTCGCTGGACCCTCGGAATACGCGCGCTCGCTTCTTCACAACTGTGGGCATACACCTTATTATTTTGTTTGTTGTCACTTTCTTCGATGGTAACACAAAACAAAATTTTGCGGTATTTTTTTCCCGCGTACCGCCGTAACAAAGTGCGGGATCTTTCCATACTAACTTTTTCAAACGCTCGTTCTAAAAATGTCCGCTTTTAAATCTTTAGTATATCGTTTGATAGTGCGATAAATAAACCGTAGTGTTATTATCAATTTTTGTAGACTATTGAAAATCTCTTTAGGCGCGTAACCACAGCGCTGCAACGCGGTAACCGCGACTCTATCTTCCTTCTTAGACCACTCCGTATTTGAAAAGGAATGAAAATGAATTTCTTTTTTATTTTCGGTAAGCGGGAGCGTTCTATTTTTAAAATTAGTCAACGTCTTTCTGGTCAGTATTCCAAAATTAAAATAATAAGGTTTTGACAGAACTTATTTATTTATATGTACACTTTATTGCACGAAAACAAATACATTCAACAGACATGACATAAGAAGAGTACAATAGGCGATCTTATCGCTAAAGCGATCTCTTCCAGACAACCGTACAAGAAAGAGAAATAATCGTTAATAACAAGTAGGTAGGTGGCGCATTTATGATAAGAAACATATTTATACACAAGTATATATGAACACATACACACATACAACCCACACTCTAAACAATTACATTTACACTCGAATAAATTATGTAAAAATAACTTTGATGTGAAAGACCATTGACATAATGGTCGGTTTGACGAGCTCGGTGGCGCAGTGGTGAAACGCGTTGTTACACTTCTTTGACACCAACGCTCGTGGGTTCCCACACAGTACAAACATTTATGTGCATGAACATGTCTGTTTGTCTTGGTCTGGGTGTTTTCTATGTATAATAAGTATGTATTTACAAAAAAAAAGTATTTACGTATGTTTATCAGTTGTCTAGTACCCATAACACAACCTCCGCTTACTTTGGGGCTAGATGGCGCTGTGTAATTTGTCCGACAATATTTATTTATTTATTTATTTATAATCAGGTCAGCAACAGGTAGCAATACCCGAGTAGGTATATTTTTCTCTGTATGTTTTACGACTGGTGAATTAATCGCGAAATATACTGGCACAAATATATTTTGTCGGCATGTTTCATGATTAATCGACCAGTCGAACTGATTTTAATTTTTTTTTATTCAAATTAGTAAGTAAGTAAGTCGTTGGGTCGGATACATTTATAATGCAAAATATTGATTACATTTTATAAGAAAGCGATGTAAGAAGCCCTAAATAGTGATGAGTATGCATGGAAAGAGATCTGAATTTTAATTAACATTGTGAGACTGAATTATGGCACTCGTATTGCTTGTCTACTCCGCCAACTCCTGGTTTAAAGTATACATGGATATAGCTTAAAATGGCTTAAAGTATCTATGTCCAGTTGTAAATAAACTCCTCAAGTTTAAAATTTAATTTACGTTTAAAATTTAATTTAAGATTTAACAACCCTTAAAGGGTTGTTAAATCTTTATAAATTTAAATTCTTTTTTTTCTTTTGTTTTCTGAAGCAAGAACCGACACGTCTGTAGGTACGTATAAAGTCTGAGTAATATTATGACTTTACGACTTCATTACTGAGTAAGGAAGTGTTTCCACTTTATAAAACACCGCGTGTGAAAGTGAAAAACATATTGAAAAATTAAGTAAAATTATTATTTATATTACGCGAAATGAGTGAGGTGTCTAAGGAGACTTGGACTGGACCTGGACTTGGAATTTAAATAATTATACATATATATATATATATATATATATATATATATATATATACGTGAAGATGTATATTTATGTCTAAATATTTAAATTATTTAATAGTTACTAATGAAAACAATAGAATGTATTTGATCACTGAGGACATTTCTAAGCCCTGCATAAATTCAACTTGAAGCATTTTCGTAAGAAATATTACTGCCACTTGAAATATCACTAAATTGGTACAGAATAGCAAGAGCATAAGTGGACCAGTAAATAATGTCCCAGCTACGTTTTGGCTTTTAATGCCTTACGCTGAAGCTCTGGTTTGGCATGACTTAAGATTAGATATATGAGCTATACATTGATAAAATAAGGATAAAAATCAAGTACTATGCCTGCGTAACTCATAAACAAAGAACCAAAACTAACGAAAGAAGATTGAGAACAGAAACTAAAACGTAAATAAAATTTAAAATAATCTCTCTACGGATTAAAAGTACAAATCCAACAGATAGCCTTAGATATAAGCTAATTAAATTTGTTAACAAGAAGTGAGTAATAATATTAATTCCACATATAATGAATATGAGCAAATTTTATTACTGAACTATCTTTGAAATTTTGAAAAAAGAATCAACGATCCGTATAAAAATTCGATGAACTGGCCCGTTTTGAATTTTCATAAAAGGTAATGTTTCTATGTGTGCTTCTAAAGTTTCAATAGTTTCCGATTAATTTAGATATATATGTAAATAGATGATAATTGGTCATTATTTTTCAGTCTAAAGATATAGTCATATACAAAAAGATAAGAGACAGATCTTTTGCAATTGATAAAAATTTAATACGGATTTATCGTTTGAAAGTCTAATTTAAAAATAATTATAACAAAAAAAAATCATTTAACAATGGCATAAATAGAACTATTATCTTTCAAAATGTTCCAGGAACATTTTATTGTTGTAAAATATTTGACATTGAATACACAATATGGATACACCAATTTGTTATACAAATTCAGAAGGCCCTTTGGTTTCGTTGCAATGGCCCTATTTAAAACATTGAAACAAAAGCGTGAAACAATAAGTGACTTTCGTTTTAACTTTCTATTTCAAAGGACAGAATTTATTGCTATAACCTGTATTGTTGATGCTCAAAATGTGTCATTTGTTGTTGACCAATGGTGCTGGTTGTATAACTAGACAGTTACGACACGGTGTTCTTCAAAGGAAAACGAAACTAAAAGGGAATTGGACAATACACATTCAGTTGCATAACTCTAGGGCAAAGATGAACTGGAAATATTTATTTCCTTACACAACAACACGATTGTATTTTTGCTAATTGAAAGCTTATTTTAATGCCTGTATATAGACACCGAACTCATCCAAAGAATATTCTGTTGACTATCTATCTATAACTTCACACCATAACTCATGAGAGAGATCCGACTATTCTATTATCACTTGAAGAAAATGAAACATACTGATGAGAAATAAATTCTGTCATAGGTATGTAATGTAATAAAGGAAGCATATGATCCACATAAAATGGTTACCGTAGCCTATGAATGCTTTCAAATCAGGAAGTATAGCTCGTGTGTTGCCACTCCTGCTGTTGACACAGCAACTCCTTAGAGGCTTACTAGCAACCCCATATGCAGCACAAAACATAAAGTTATATGCAGGAATACAAAACCTAGAGTTGTTATTTGGCTACGATTTTGATGCGCCCTATCTTTCTTAAAAACACCCAGAACAACATAAACAGGCAACTTCACGCAAACAAATGTGTGTCCTGTATAGAGATCAAACCCACGAGCCATAGTCTTAAAGTAGCATTACTAACCACTCTGCCACCAGGCCTATCAAAGTATATATAAGAGAGGAGATTGACTCGTAAATAAACGCCGATCTAACAACCTGGTCCTGAAATTTGAAATTTTGTATGGAGGGCTCCCAGTAATGTTGGCATACCCTAACAATAGTAAAGTATTTAGATGAACCGTTATGACCGAGTATGTCGTAATGGGTTCTTTAATGTCGTTTTTAGGGTTCCGTACCCAAAGGGTAAAACGGAACCCTATTACTGAGGCTCCGCTGTCCGTCTGTCCGTCCGTCTGTCACCAGGCTGTATCTCATGAACCGTGATAGTTAGACAGTTGAAATTTTCACAGATGATGTATTTCTATTGCCGCTTTAACAACAAATACTAAAAAACGGAATAAAATAAATATTTATGGGGGCTCCCATACAACAAACGTGATTTTTTTGCTCATTTTTGCTCGATATTGATAACGGCAACAGGTAGACGTTTGAAATATTCACAGAATATTTAGTTATATATTCACTTTAAGAATAAATAATTAAATTAAAATAAAACAAATACTTAAGGGGGGCGCCCATACAACAAACGTGATTTTTTTTGCCGTTTTTATAGATAATGGTACGGAACCCTTCGTGTGCGAGTCCGACTCACACTTGACTAATTTTTTTATCAGAAGGTGATGTCAGGAGCCTTAGAAACCGGTAAGCGTGCATGAGAAGGGCAATGAGTATTAAAGAAGCAAGTGAGGAGTGCAAGGATCGAGTCATATGGCGTTAAGTTATAGATAGAAAGATAGATAGGTTCTGTAATACCTAAAGATATAAGTTCGATTCGCACACAATACAAATGTAATTTTGTCCCCGTATTTTGTATGTGTCATACACACGTATTTAAAAAATGTATTTACCAATGTTTATCACTCGGCTTGCGTATTACCCCTTGTACTTCACTTAATTTGGGACTAGATAGCGCTGCGTAATTTGTCTGGACATAACTATTTATTTTCGAAAGTTTACAGGGTACCCCAATACAGAGAAATTTGCACCTCTGTTCAATATTTATAAGACACAATTTCCCTCTCTTCCAGTGTCCACAGGCACTTTCATCAATGTGATTTTTTGCCAATCATTCATTAAGTCATCCACTGTTATCTTTAGAGTTAAAGTCAACCTCACCTGCGCATAATGTATTATTAATCAAGTAACGTCGCAATGGCGAAAGAGAAATAGTTCGTATCAGGCGGGCGGTATCCTTATTTTCCTTGCGAGGTTGTATAAACGAATATCTCATTGATTTAGTGTGTTTTATCCTCTTTAGCAATTATAATGTTATCGAACTCTCGATAAAATTTAAAAATAATAATAATAATTAATACTGTACTGAGCTGTTGGTGCGTAACGACACCACGGGTACCCGAGTGCTCCAGAGAGTCGATCAGGGCCTTCGTCTCCGGCGTGTCTTCGTCGGTCGGAGTGGAAACTCAAGAAGGCGCGCAGGACAATCAGCTCTGGCTTGCCTTCATTGGCCGTCCAGAGCGGAGATGATAGTAGTAGAGTCGAGTATATCGCTTTAGCAGGTGATATGCTCCAGGGGTGGAAGTGTTAAAGGGTATCCCTCCCATTGATATCTCCTAGAGCAGGTCACAGCGGGTATAATACATCAATGTTTCCTAAGGGGCCTCTACGGGTTGGATCCATATCCCCGCACACGCCTATCAAAAGACCGGGGTTAACACCCGTGACTAAAGAAAAAAAAATAAACTCATTGGGAAATACTTTAAAATATTAAAGAAGCTAGTTGGCGTTCTTGACTAAAATATGTAAGTCACTCGATAATTTCTATTACAAGCTTAGAATACACGTGTCTATAGCCTATTACTTTAACTAGCAATTCTTATACATAAATATATTTCGTGAACAACAACATGACGCAGGATGATGAACACGTTGTACCCTTCCGACCGCTTGGGTGGCTTCTTTAGAACTGTGTGCGTACACTTTGTCATTTTGCTTTGTTGTAGTACTCTTCAATCGTAAATTTTTTTTTTCTTTCACCTTCGTATCGGGACAGAAGGCATTTTAATTGATCTACTCTCTTCAACTGTAGAGATTGATATAGGGCATGTCCTGTATCGACGATAAGCGCGAGCTTCAGGTCTTGTTTTATTATACGAGACAGAGTTCTAGTGGGAATCTTCATTTCTCGCGATAATTTCTCGTTTCCTGATAAGGTTTCGGCGAATTCTGGCTTTAATAGCATTAACAGCCTTTGTAGTTCTAACAGCACGCGGTTGTCTCGATCTTTTATAGTCTTCAACAGAGGAAGTGTTGATATACGAACATACGGCTGATACCAAGCTTTTGAAGTATCTTGATAATGACCGACAGCGCCATACCCACTTTGTGCAAGGCAATCACTGCAATCCTATTTTCTTTAACACCCCAATCCATTTTGTAATTTGGTAACAAACACGATAAAAATATGTAGGTAGAACAGCAGGAAATCGAATGAAGTTTTTAACATAATGAACGCGTTCCAAACTAATTAATGAGTTGAAAAAAAAATAATAATTTATATCTAACAGTATTTATAGCCAAACTAGTCAGATAACGTTTTGCTAATTAAGTTTTCTTGATAAAATACAATTTTATACGAAAAATTTAAAAAATCGGCTAAGTGCGAGTCGGACTCGCGATAGGGTTCAGTATCATTATCTATAAAAATCGGCCAAGTGCGAGTGGGACTCGCGCACGAAGGGTTCCGTACCATTATCTATAAAAAGGCAAAAAAATCACGTTTGTTGTATGGGAGCCCCCTTAAATATTTATTTTATTCAATTTTTTAGTATTTGTTGTTATAGCGGCAACAGAAATACATCATCTGTGAAAATTTCAACTGTCTAACTATCACGGTTCATGAGATACAGCCTGGTGACAGACGGACGGACGGACGGACGGACAGCGGAGCCTCAGTAATAGGGTTCCGTTTTACCCTTTGGGTACGGAACCCTAAAAACGGCAAAAAAATCACGTTTGTTGTATGGGAGCCCCCTTTAAATATTTGTTTTATTTTAATTTAATTATTTATTCTTAAAGTGAATATATAAATAAATATTCTGTGAATATTTCAAGCGTCTACCTGTTGCCATTATCAATATCGAGCAAAAATTAGCAAAAAAATCACGTTTGTTGTATGGGAGCCCCCTTAAATATTTATTTTATTCTAGTTTTTAGTATTTGTTGTTATAGCGGCAACAAAAATACATCATCTGTGAAAATTTCAACTGTCTAACTACCACGGTTCATGAGATACAGCCTGGTGACAGACGGACGGACGGACGGACGGACAGCGGAACCTCAGTAATAGGGTTCCGTTTTACCCTTTGGGTACGGAACCCTAAAACTGTCGACCGAAACCCGTACGCTTACGTATTAATATTATATTTCGCATGTAATGCTTTCATTTTTATTTTATACTATTGTTTTTATATAGTATTATATGTGTTTGCAATTAAAGACGATATCATTTCATTTAAAAAACCCTGTATTCATTTAATAATTTTGACATCCTGAAATAGCTGTCCCGCTTTTTCTAACACGGTTTTAGGTATTTACATCGATGTCTTTTCTCAGAAAACGCGATTTTAATAAAAAAAATGTCAGCGAAGCTCAGATGCTCGGAGGTGTTAATATTATATTTAAGCAGTGAGTGCTGTAGTGTTTATTTTATACTATTGTAGTATATTTGTTTGTAGTTAATGATGATCTCATGTCATTTCAAAAAGCCCTGTTTTAGTCAATAATTCTGACATTTTGAAACAGTTGGCTCGTTTTTCAAGTATTTATATCAATTATAATTTACATTTTACTTGAATTAAACAATTTTTAACGGAAGTATCGTGTGTTTTACTTATTTTATTGAACCTGACGTTTCGAATGCTTCCAGCGACCACGGATACTGCAAAGCATTCGAAACGTCAGGTTCAACAAAATAAAACATGCGATACTTCCGTTAAAAATTGTTTAATTCAATGTGTAATATAATAATCGCGAAAACCTAAGACAATATTACATTTTACTAATTGATATGCATTATAGAACTATACGCTATGGAGAGAAAACACATTAAATTTGGTAGACAGGAAATTTGATATAAAAATTAATTTGAACAAAATTTATAGAGGTCAAAAAACTCCCTAGAAGTCGAATACGCACAAATATAAATAAAAGCGGAACAGTGAGAAATCAATTAAACTCAAACACGGAGGGTTTCGTATAGTTCTTAGGTCATTAAATTATACATCTACCACTAATATAATAATAATAATACACTAATAATACCCCGCAGGGCAGCTTGTGGCGAGCTGTTGGTGCGTAACGACACCACGGGTACCCGAGTGCTCCAGAAAGTCGATCAGGGCTTTCGCCTCCGGCGTGTCTTCATCGGTCGGAGTGAAAAATCAAGAAGGCCCGCAGGAGTCTCAGCTCTGGCTTGCCTTCATTGGCAGAGAGAAGTTGATAGAGTATATTGCTCTAGCAGGTGATGTGCTCCAGGGGTGGAAGTGTTAAAGGGCATAACGCCGCGAGTAACTTCGGAGAAAGCGCAGCCCACCTCTCGACACCCCTGAGTCACTCACATCGGTGTTGCCCCCGGCTGACTTTCTCTGGCATTTCGGGGGTCCATCTAGTGAGTGGCGAGCCACCACCTGCCGAAGTAACATCGTTTATGATAGTTATGATAGTTGGCAGGTACATTGGCAGGTGTCCGTCTCTTTTCTGTAATAGCCCAGTACTAATAATCCCTCCAGATCTCATTTCAATAGCTCAATTATTTCCGACACATTTGCAATAGTCCCAATACCTGCCGTGACCTGTTCGTGGGTATATCCTCCCATTGATATCCCTTAGAGCAGGTCACAGCGGGTATAATACATTACATATCCCCGGATTCATATCCCCGTGCACGTCTATCAAATGACCGGGATTAAAACTCGTGAAATAAGAGAAACATAAATAATACACTAATATAGTACACTTACGTTTCCGCTCAATTTTCTCATTTATTTTTAGGCTGTTTTATAGCGGGTTATTTTAACTAACTTAGCCCTGTTTAGATTATCAGTTTAATCTATTACCAGATTACCAGTTCATACGCACGAATCTATTTTACATATATTTGACTGCATAATGCCATTATTTCTATATTTAATCCAGAGGCATGCAAGCTTACGGCCCACCTGATGTAAAATAGACTTAGACGATAGACTGTGAACGCTTACAACACATTAAGTATCACTTGCTCGATGCCATCTCTGCTGCTAACACAACTCCTCCAGAGAGTTGATGTTTCGCTTTCGTTGAGGTGTAGGTACTACACCAGACGGGCTGATTAAATTAATGCGCTCTAACTCTCTTAAAGAAGTTTGCTAGTTCAGTTTATTTGTTTTACCAACATTTCTTAACGTTACTGCTTGAAAGTAAAATATAAAGAAAATAATATGGTCCTTATATATCATGAAAAAGACAACTCAATTTAGTACACTAGTTTCTACTCCTGGCTTCGTCCACGTCGCATTCTCCAGCTCCCATACTGCCTCTGTACCAATCATTATGATCCGGTTAGCAGATTAGTCGTGAAACGTAGCAAATAAACAGACTGAGTAGGGTCTAAGATTTTAAAGTTTTATTATTAAAAATATATTTTTGTATCACATTAGGACATAGATAAGCATATGATCTGTCGGAACTTAGCACTGCAAGAAGTTATTAGGTAAGATTTTATCTACGGACTGCATCTTATTAAATTATAAGTGCAACTTCACGCGGCTTTTCAAGCGTGGGTTACAGTTTTATAAATATTACACTTGAATTTTTAAGAAAAATAGCATAAACTACTCAGAATTAATTTAACATCCTACTAGTGAAGAAGTTTTCAGACTCGGATTATTAGTCCCAGAGATTTTTCTTTTTATACAACAGGAGGAATATGTCAAGTGGTTACTATAGCTTATGAACGCTTGCTATACATTAAGTATCACTTGCGCTATGGCGCCTCTGCTGCTAACGCAGCAATTCCTTAGGAACTTACTGGTGATCTTTCTCATACACAGGAACACAATTAATCTTCAGGGAGTTGTTATTTGGCTGCAGTTTTGTGAGGTGAAGGTACTTCCCCAGGTCTACTTTCATCCGCCCTATATCTCTTAAAAATACCCAGATCAAAACATAAAGACATTCATGCACACAAATGTTTGCCTTGCCACGTGCGTTGTGTCAAATCAAAGCATTACTAACTACTGTGTCACTGAGCTCATCATTACCACCTATATTCATACAAACATCACCTTATAATAATATATTAAAATGAAATTATATTAAATGTAGCTGTTATCTGCTCCTTTTCTCCAGAGAATCGTATATTCGATTATTTCAAAAATCAATAAATTTCAATTAATATCGTATTTGATTCACCACTTACATTTTGGTAATCAGTTTAAGAATTTCAAGATCCGCGAGGCACTTATCGCAATTAATATTAAAAGATAACTATGTAATTAACACTTGATTCATATTATAAGCATGTCTATAACATTAGCTTCGCAAAATAGTTCTATGTAAAGTTACAAGGCTGTGGTGATGTCCATTAAAGCCGAATGTATGCATATTTACCATTTCAAAGGGCGTAGCATTCTTAAGAGTACATTCCAAGTTTTGAGAGGCCTACAAACCTGAGGATTGAATCTGGAAAATAGCTTGGTGATTCGTCTCGTTTCCTCGCATGTTTTTTATAAAGCGATGGAAAAAGATAGGCGATAGGCCGACCAAACGCGTAAGTTGGCCAAAGTGAAATGACCGCTGCTGACCATTTTGGCAGTTGCGTCATTCATTCGAGACTTGAATTCGAAGCTTACTACTAAATATCCATGATCCAAAAAATAAGAAGCCGAATTATTGAGATCGTGACTCGAATTTCATTATATACTGATTTTGATAGTAAGAATAAATACCGTAACTGAAAATATGTGTAAAACGTGGTCTGGATACAATTAGCTAAGCAATAATTTAGCATTTAAATTGTTAAAGATTCATGTTGATAAATAACGATTTCAATCATTTTCATCACTAAAATAAACTTTGTGATGTTTCTAAATTTGGGTATTGGCGAAATTAATTTGGTTTATATTACTATTACTTACAAACATTTAAAAAACAATGAATTACAAACTTTTGTTACGCAATAAAAAATATGACAATTTATTATAATAACTTAATATGAAAGAATGCGATGTTGAAAAGTGCTCTATTTCAGTAGATGAAACCTCAGTAGTCTTTTTCCATATAGGTGGGTACGATGACGTTGAAAATTCTGAATATATAGAAGATTAAAAATAGTACGTATGTAGTTTAAAACGCAATTAATTTGCGTTACACAGTTTTTAATAACCATGATGAGCAGCTCACTATTTTAGTATCGTTTTTTACTTTTATCAAAATTCTCTTCAAATAATCAATGATTAACTCATGTGTGATGTGATGACCCATGTGAGTTTATTAGTTTTCGGTACTACGTATAGCATAGTATCAAAAACTATTAAACAAACGATGTCAAATGAAACGCAAATAGCTAACAAACAAATTTTGATTCGTGGAACACACAATAGCGTGCTATATTCAAAAACCGTGTTTTACGACATTCGCGTCCAAGTTCAAGAGCCACTGCCGCGCCGCTCTAGACATGGTTAAGGAAGGATGAAGTCGACCCACTTGTGGTTCCCTGACCTCCGCCGCAGCCTAGCATAGCGTCTTCTGTCTCCTTCATACTCGCACCTCAATTGCTACCATCTCTCTCACTCCCGGAATATTTTCGCAAGCGCGCTCGGAAAATGGCGCGGAGGCAAGTTAGCAGTGATGACAAATATTTTTTTGAGTTAGAATTGAATTGACAAGAATTTTATTTCAACGGAGTAATGACCTATGCTTAGAAAATGTGATTTAGCACAAAGTCATACTTTTACCTGAAGAGAGGAACTATGTTGTGTATATATATATCCATACATAATATAGAAATAAATAACATATTATGTTATTTATTTCTATGGTATCGTTGTACTTGAACTTGTAAAATAACACAGGGTGCATCTACCCTGTGGTTTTATTGCGAAAAGAAGATCGCAAAATGAGAGAACGAAAAAATAAATTTGTTTATCTATCTTTTAAGAACATTGTTGTTGTGTCACAATTACGATTAAAGTACATTTCCCTTTTAATTTGTAATAAAGAGGGTGTGTCAAGTAAAGAGTACTTAGAGAAGATTAATATAATCTGATGAATGTGGGGGTCTACTGCAACTGGATTCAGGAAATATCAATGGAATAATACACCTGGAGTACAATTTGTGAACCTGGGGTTTATATCCTCTCTAGACGGCCAACGAAAGAAAGCCAGAGCTGAGAATTCTGGAGGCTCACTTGCAATTACGCTTCGACCGACAAAGACACATCGAAGCCAAAGGTCGTGTTAAACTCTTAAGCATATTATTACTAGAGTTTGTAAATATAGGTATTATATAAATATAAATACGTAATATAGTACCCACGCACTTGATTATTAGTACACGATTTCCTGCCTAACCTATGTGCTTTCCTAGCTTTCAGGCTTGTTTTTTTATATACCGCCGGCAAGCGTACAAGCATTCTGCCTATCTGATGCAAAGTAGTTACTCAAGAATTTTTACTCGAGAGAACACAACAACACTCGGAGCTCGGGTGTTGTTGTGTTCTCTCGAGTAAAAATTCTTGAGTAACTACTTTGCATCAGATAGGGAGCTGTTATTTGGTTGCGGTTTATTTTGAGGTTGATGGAGGTAATATCTCAATCGGCTTCTATCATTTAGTTAATTTATAAATAGAATTGGGAATGCAGGATTTATGCACCTGGCATTTTAAGTGTCCATAAGATTCCAATAGGTTACCATTAGTGATGATGTACACTTTTTATTCACCTGTACATATATGATAAATAGACAGGAAGATAGAGCTGCTAACGAATTGGGGATAGCAGAGTGGATACATTTGAATCGAAGTCCATTGTCTTCACTTTACAAAATTCTTCGTAATTATAATAGGTACCAAGGCTCAAAAGAGCTACGAATGTTACATAAGCAAGTAAGGTTTGTCAGGATTGAGTCATATTATGCAAGGAACTTGAAAACACCCTACAAGTGTGAAGGTATAGATAGCTGAAAAACAACACAATAAATTAAAGAATAACTTTGGAAGTACCATAGAAATGGTTAAAACGTAATATATTTTAATAAATGTAATGAATTATTGACACGAATCCGAAAATTTGTTTTCAACCTCATGTCACGTTTATAGTCACGCTGAAATTTATTCTAGGTTAACTCGTGCTACTCGTATATATACCACAGCATTATTATGAGAAAGATATTCCGAGACTGTTAAACTAATGTCTCGAGTGGAAAACAATTGTAATAAACATGTTTCATCCGTAACTTCCCATATCTTCTTCTGCTTCTTCATACCGATATCCGTGTCTCATTAATTAGAATTGGCATGGTACGCTTAGCCTGAGAAATTGGCGAAAATACTGATTTTGACAAGGAATAACTATCTTCAGATCTCTACAATCCAGAGGGAGAACCGGCGATAATTAGATTAGGTTAGGAAATGTAATTTCATGGACGTGCCGGATTTCTTCACCGTATATTTTCATCGTATTTCCTACCGTCAGGTCCCTTGCGGGACATTTGCGCTAGGCAAAGAGAACCGAACTCCATAAGACGCCGTCCGTACACACCTCATAGTCTTCTTTGACATTCATAGCACTTTTCATGCACGTTCGCCAGTTCCTAGGGCTCACGAAGTCACTTTCCGATCCGAACGCGACCGATTTGGTCATGGTAGATTAGACTACCGACTCCATGAGGATAACCGGAAAAGGATAATGCTAAAAAGAAGAAGAAGTCCTCAAGACTGCCATGTAAGAAGTGGTGGTAGTAATATGGGAGTGGCGATCCTTGTAGTCCTCAGGTGGGCCGTATGATTATTAATCTCCCGAGGTTGTATAAAAAAATATTTTAATGTTTGCTAGAAACATATGGAATTTACCTATCAACGTTATTAATATTATTGATTTATAAATGCAAAATTATGTGTGGTTAGCTCATTACATGAACTGATTGTGTGTTCGTTACTTTTTCACAACGAAACTGCTCAATAGGCCGTAATTAAATATTATGTTACAAAAGTTGTGTGTGAATTATAGAAGAGTACAGCCTAATATTTCTTAGCGGTGTGGCCTCGGCGTAAGAATAGACCACCCCATCTCAACCCGTGGGTGTCGTAAAAGGCGACTAAAGGAGATCCAGGAGACGGACAGCAGCGTCCCCTTATTTTATTATATTTTAATATCTTACTGCGGTTGCCAACCCGCCTGCCAAGCGTGGCAACTATGACATAAACCCCCTCAAAAACATGAGTACGACACAAAGACAGTCCCCAGTCACTGGCAAGCTCGCTGATCCTGGCTCCGGTAGCGGTCAGAGTATCGGCGGGGCAGGGGTGCTAAGAATCCCCGGCTTCAACGCCGTAGCTACCACCACAACGGACTGGCCCTGGCAACATACAACAAGCGTACATTGAGGACCGACGAGAAGATAGTGGAACTGGAATATGAACTAAGCAAGTTGTATTGGGGTATATTAGGACTATCCAAAGCCCGTAGACAGTAAGAGGACACAATGATCCTTAAATCCGGTAACTTGCATTATTACTGGGAGTGCGACCATCTGTCCCAAAGTGGTGTCGGGTTTATCGTATGTAAGCCCCTCGTCAGTAATGTACTAAAGATTGAGGCTGTGTCGGCGAGGGTTGCGTATCTTATGCTCAGAATTACCAAACGGTATTCGCTGAAAATTATACAGGTCTACGCATCAACTTCGACGCACCCCGATGATGTAGTGGAGGCTATATATGAGGATATCTCCGAATCATACATACCTCTAAAACTCACTACACAGTGCTGATGTATGCAGTATGGGGGACTTCAATACAAAGCTGGTCACGAAACAGAACGATGAGACGACAGTGGGGCAATTTGGAATCGGACAACGAAACCAAAGGGGACAACTGCTGGTCGACATTATGGAGAAAGAGGAACTCTTTATGATGACCTCCTTCTTCAAGAAGCAGTCGCAGCGCAAGTGGACTTGGAGTAGCCAGGATGGTACGACAAATACGAGATAGACTACATCTTGACAACTAACCTGCATTTGTTCAATGTTCTGTGATCAACAGGGTGAAAACGGGAATCAATCACCGGATGATAAGAGGCATCTTGAACCTTAACATAAAGTGGGAAATGTCTCGCCTGGTGAAGTCTACCCTCCGTACATCTCGTGTCCTGATCCAAAACTCCGAAAGCTTTCAATTCGAACTTCATCTTTATCACTTATGGATTATTGGTTAAAATATCCTATCATTGGTTATTAAGCTCGAATCGCTGAGATATTAAGGCAATAAAAACTACGTATTGGTAAGAGGGGGGGAAGGGGGGAGTGGTTAATTGGTTTGTGCTAATAATAAAGCATTATTAACTCCAATACCGAGATTTTTGTAGGTGAAATGGCAGCCAGAAGCAAATTTAAAATATTTTACTACATTTTTGGTGTGTAAACGTTACGGAAAAGTGAAGTGAAAAATTACATAAACGAAATTAAGTATTAGTACGTCGACTGTTCTATGTCTGTCTCTATTTTTGTTATCAATATTTATTTCTCTTTACAATTATAATTTGTAGAGTTTCTGCAGATGATCTGTTGCCTAGGAACTCGAGAATAATCGTCGTCTAATTTTCATACGAATTGCCAGTCATATTTGACTTCCTAAATAAACTTCATCTATTCCGAATTCACCCATCCGGTGTAAATGATGCTAATGACCTTGCTCAGCGGAAACAAAACAATACCTACAATTTGATCTCACGAAACAAGTTTGAATCTCGATCCTTTACACTCTATTTGAATTATTTAGAATTAATTAGTTAGAAATGTATTCATTTAACGTATTCATAATAAATTTATTTAAAATTCGTCTGTGTGCTGATCCCACATTAATACATAATTTATTACTTGACGTTTCTTGATTTTGATTATTGGCAACTCTGTATATGGATAAAACAAATACATCACATATTAAAATTAATAGTATTATTTGATATTAATTACTGTATAATATCCAAACGTCAACGAAATAATACAGAAATTTAAATAAAATTTAGCATCAAGTATGAAAAGTCTGGAATTAAAGTAATAGGTTGCATTTATCATTTCTGTCTTAACTGCATAGTTACCCGATAATTTGATATTGTATGCAGGAACTACGACCATTGTTAATATAAAGGGCCCTTCAAAAAACCGTTTCCGGCTTTTATACTATGTTGAATGGCATACAAGCATAAGGTCCACCCGATGTAAAGCGGTTACCGTAGCCGATAAATGTTCGCAACACATTAAGTATCAGTCGTACAGCAACTCCTTAGGAGCTTACTGGTGACCTCTAACCGCTAAGCGTTACATTAGGAGGGCCGTATGCTTGTGTGCCTTTCAACGTAGTAAAAAAGTATAAAAAATGAAATTGCCAACGCAATTTGGCAGGGGACTACAGCAGTGTAAATTAGCTTCTACCTAAAGATATTAAAACCGTGACTTGCCCGTGGTCCCCCAATAGAGTCCCTCTCGAGAGACCACGAACATAAATATTTGCCCGTGGAATCCCTGCATTGAATCATTTTGTTATTAAATTTATTTTTATTGCTCGTGGCACCCCTCACAGACATTTCAATCAATGGCATAAAATTTAGTGACACGTACTGGCATGGAACTTATTATTTCCATACTTACTAGATTGAAATAATTATGTGTTAAGATTTATTTGTAACTTATTATTTAAAAAGCGAATGACATGAGAAAAACGAATTGAATTAAGATGTTTGTCAAACTGTCTGTCTGTATAAGAAAAACTTATTTGTCAAACGACAGTTCGTTTTTCACATGTCGTTCGTTTAGTAGAGATAGAAGATGGAGATAGAGATATCCATAGCGATTGTATTTGCATTTATATATATGACGATTAGCTGGGTACCACGGGCCAAATTACTTATCCACGGTACTCCTTTGCTCCCCTTCGGGGTTCCACGGGCAAGCAACAATTAAAACTAATTTGGTAAAATTTTGTACAGTAATAGTTAATAACACACTTCGAGGCGATTTTTATTATCACTTAGTATATTTTTTACGAAAAGTTTATATGTATGTGTCATATTTGTTACATGATGCCGGAGCTAATCAACTAATAAAGCTCATTTTCAGCCTGCTCGAACGCTGACATCGCATCTTCCGGTGACGACAATGGTAACCCTTTGAGCAGATTTTTTATTATCGGGAAAAAACTGAAGTCACACGGTGCTAGGTCAGGGCTATAAGGAGGATGATGAGGAGTTTGACCGGCGTGTTGTCCAGGAAGTGCCTCGTTTTGAGCGCGGAGTGCGCGGGCGCGTTGTTTGGTGGAGCAGTAGGCCGCGGAGCTCTGACTGTGGTCTTTGATCCCTTATTGCTCACAACAGAGAAAACTTCTGCCAAGCATTTGGTAGTATACCATTCGGCGTTGTGGCTTCTTTAGTTCTGTAAAAAGAAAATTGACACCAGGTAGCCAGTCAATTGAAAAAACTCGCGATCATAATCTTCCCCCCACTTCTAGATCGCTTCACTTTCGTAGGAGTTGATTCGTTTTAAAACACCCAAACCGTCGACTGGCGACGACGATAAATCCGGGACTCATCACCTGTAATGTTGTCGTAAACATACCGAGACGAGCCTGCTTCAATTGTGTTTATCATATCACGGCACCATTCCACCCGGACCTGCTTCTGAGCAACGGGGAGGTTGTGCGGCACCCAGCGTGAAACTATCCTCCTCATGCGAAGATGCAAGTGTAGAATCTCATGAAGACTTTCCGATTCAATTTGCAGTATTTGCTGAATCTCCTGCTACGTAACTTGCCTATTGTCTTGGATAATTTTTTTCACAGCTAGCACGTTTTCTTCCGTAACAGCCGTCAAAGGGCGACCTCTTCTTTCTTCACACCCCTAAGTTATACCAACGATACACGGTTGTCTTGGAAGGGCCTTCATCCATGAATGCCATTTGAAGTCTCTCGTACGATTCGTCCGGTTTCAGGCGCAGATCCATTTTTCAATGAGGCACGATAATTTCAATTAGCTCGCAAAAAATGTGAAGGGAAGTTTTGCAATTGGAACGTGCCTATTCTTACTTATAAATAATCATATTTTCAAAACAGATTAGAACTGGCCAGTCTCTCATTCAAAAAAACTTTTTTTCGCAATACTTTCTGAGTGGCCTGGTATTTACTAAAATATAGTATCAAATACCGCTTACACCGCAAGGGACTTTGCGTGAAGATATTTATTTATTTATTAAGGACCACAAACAAGTTCACAATATTTTATAATTATGAAATTATGTTAGTACTTATCTAATTATGAACCCAACACTGTTGGCCACAAATTTATCATATACATTATTATACGTGTAGATCTTATAAAAAAGTAGTCTAAGTTACAATTCATTTGAGTGTGATGGTGGTATTACATTTACACGGAATTGAGTTATGTTAAGATTTACAGAATTTATGATTAGTAAAGTAGTTTAGTGTTTTACTATATTTTATAGGTAGTGAAAGATCACTGTAGAAGTTCCTTTCAAACAAAGAAGTGATTGAAATTTCATAAATACACCTCGACTAATCGAATCCACCCGATTGCCCTACGGCGTATACATCCTTGGGTTCGATTTATTATAATGATCACAATCGGATGAATTCGACCCGCCGAACTGTATACAAGTTACACATATTCTTCAACAATTTTTTTTCTTAAGTTTATATATTCATTCATACATATATATTATATAATATGTAAATATTACAAAACCACGAATTCCGTGATGAAATTTCACAACACTATATAACCATTTGGAAGAGATCAACAAAAAGATTATAACACTACCATATAAAGAAGTACACTGGGTTTCATTTTCTAAAACCCGATTACACGGGGTGACGCAAAGCGGAGGTCGAGCGACACAACACTCGAAATCGAAAGGGTTCAACTGAAACCGAAGGGATTGATCCCGTTATCCTGGAGTGAGATGGAAAGCTTCCGTTAAAACGGAGTTCGTGTCATGCAGTAATCACGCGGAGTAATTCTATATAAATGTATGCGTTGTAACCTATAATATAATAGATGTCTTCGAAGTGATATGTTGATTCTGAGGATAATTAGTCATTTAGGCATAGTGGTGACATGATCTTGAGTTTGTTATGGATTAGTCACTGCCAGCTCTATAATATATAATAGACATATGCCAACAACGCGTCTAAGAGCTTTGACTGTGTCAGTTCATATATTTAAGATTCTATTCTAGGAGTACGATTGTTTTGGAATCCTTAAGTGCCAGATAAAAACTAAAATAACAGTAACCTGTTATCAAATTACTTGTTTGATACAATGTTAAATACACGGGAGTGACATAAGCTAACGGTGCGGTTTCATTTGTATCAGTTTATTCAATTACTATTATATTCTGCCAGCCTTTCGAAAACATCCTTAGAACCAAACGCATTTTTGTTATAGAATCACTAGAATAAAAGAAAGTCCAATGAATGAAGATTTACATGAGCTATGCACGCGGCAAGAATTTTTGTTTGTATTAGTTTATTCATTGACCATTCTTCTTATTCCACCTTCCGTCCGTCTTCCGAAAATATTCTTAACATACGCAACATGCTTAAAGTGGCAGTACTTGTGTCAACTCAGATATTTATCATTATATTCTACGAGTGTTTTGAAAACATTCCTTGTGGTCAAATGGGTTTCTGTTACCAATTACTATAATCGAATGTCTAATGTATGAAACTGACATACTAACGAGGTATCACTAGAGCTATTGTATCACTATTTGAATTAATCGTCGTGGAAATGAAATAAGCAAATGCGCGCCAAGCTATCTTATATGTATAAGTTCAAACATTTGCTACGCTGATAGAAAGAATTTCGAAATCATCCCTTCGATAGTTGTTTATACTATACGTCAATGGTTTGAAAACATTCCGAGCTCCAGTTGGTTTCTGTTATTGAGTCTTTGGCAGAATATAATGTCAAACACATGGGATTGACATAAGCTAACAAAGCATCATGTGATATTGTTTGCGTTAGTTCAAAATTTGTTGACTTCCCACGAAGAAGAATTGATTTAGACGCTAACTAGAGGTGGGCTTTATCTGTAATATTGATAATAATCTTCAGGGCTAAAACCAATTTCATCTGTACACTGTGCATCCTGCTGCCTACCGAATGAGTGCCTGGTGAAAATGGGTAGGCCAAGTATCTCCTCACTCAACAGGTCCTAAACTTTACTGAGAAGACCACCACCGAATGTCAATTACCTAGTATTTTTTTTAAATCCTGTGAGTTAAAAGCTTGAGAATGGACTGCTTTGACTTTAGGTTTTTTTTATACAATGTCGAGAGATGCAAGTGGGCCGTTTGCCTGATGTAAAGACGATACCCTAGCCCGCTCACGGGCTATGGCGCAATACAGTAAGTATTGTTTGCCAATTCCCTCAACTGCTGCTAACACAGCAACTCCTTAGGAGTTCACTAGTAACTTCTGACGAGCTCGGTGGCACCGCGGTTAATAACACTCGTGGGTTCGATACCCACACAGGAAAAACATTTGTGTGCATGAACATGTCTATTTGTCTTGGTCTGGGTGTTTTTAAGAAAGGTAGAACGTATGAAAGCAACCCGTCTGCGGAAGTACATCCACCTCACAGTGTAACAAACTCGGGAGGGTTGTTGTGTTCCTGAGTGTGGCTGACTAATGTAGCACGCGAGATGCCACCTCTTCTGCTAACACAGTAACTTCTTAAAGTTGCTGCGATATACTTAATGTATTGCCAGCGTTTATAGATTACGGTAACCACTTTACATCAGGTGGACTACATGCTTGTATGCCCCCTGACGTTGTATAAAAAGAAAAATCCTATCTCTCACAGGAACTCAACAACTCTCGAGGGAGTTGTTATTTGGCTGTGGTTTTTGTGAGGAGTGCGTTAGATATTAGATTAGAGGTACTTTCACGGTCGGGCTGCTTTGATGCTGCCACCTCATTTATAGGGTATAATAACAGGAAAGAAATATTTCTGAATCGACTTACTGCTGCTAAGACTGCTACTACAATTGTTTTACATTAGATGACCATAATTTTTCATCACTCGAGTTTTATAGCATGCTGTATTTCACCGAGCATAAAAATAAATATATAAATCAGAAAATAATTTTAATGGTATATATAAAGTATAACATCATCATGTCATGAGGCTCCAGTTAAGGAGAATGCAGGTTAATAGTTTTTGTATATTCCTCGTACAATAATTTAATTTTAAATACACAAAAATTAAATTCACTAAATTTGAAAATGAACACCTAGCTGAAATTTTCCGAAGGGACTATAGAAAGAAGCTAATCAAGAAAAGCTACTGCTAAATTATTAAAATACTACAATATTAATTAAAGAATAAGGCCATGGTTGCTGCTTAACATCAGGCAAGCCGTACGCTTGTTATCACCTTAGTGGTGCAAATAAATATATGGTACAAATCGTAAATTCAATTTTTTTTTTATTATTTTCACAATCGGCAATAATATGGCATATCAAACATACAGTCGAGTTGAAAATGTACTGTTATTTTGTTAGAAATGAAAATAAACTGATATTATAAGCTACTACTGATGATTCAGCACTACGTATGTAAAGTAATTCAGATAGTATACAAGTAACGAATTACACGTTTTATTTATACCACTAAAATCATGTGACCCATTCCATCCAATATTTGATCATTGCCCCTCATCGTGACTCATAGAATAACCCAAGCTCTGACACACTGAGCTCTCCACACAGGCCGTACCTAACTGTTGTTGTCTTACGTTCAAATCAAGGACGTTTTAACCTAACTGACCTTATATGTTTTGCAGTGTAACATACATTTGCAAGGTCTTTACATAATATCAGTTATATTATGTTTTGTTTCACTATATACATCTTTAGTAATATACTAATTGCATCCGATTTCAATAATTGATTTATTTTCAGACTTTCATAGCATTATGTAAATTGTGATGTTTCACAATGTTTGATTTTGGATGCAAATGATTTAAGATCCTATGAAGAGACAAGTTTCTTCTTACCTGCACGTGGTGCGCCCTGTGTTTTTGCATGTGAGGCTCTTAATAAGAGGCAGTATATTTCATTAGCAGAGATACCGTCACCCAACAAAAGACTGCGGCCAGGTAACAACTATCTTGAGATTTATTGTGTTCTTGCAAGTGAATATGGGTCCAGTGAGCTCCCGAGGAGTTCGTTAGCAGCGAAGATCGAAAACAATATCTACTTGTTGTATTCTAAGCGTTTATGGGTTACTGACAGTACTGATACATATGGGGATATATATGGGGACTGATAATAGCAGTACAAGTCTTTTTATTACATTTACATCACTAGTATTAATGCTAGTATTTAAACAACATATTGCGGTACTGTTTGCGTTCGTAATCAGAGCCAAATTCACATACTCATAGAAGACATGCCTACTGTGCCCACGCAATGTCTAGCTATTAATAAATATTACTAGCGGAGTTTATATTGCATATACTGCATTAGTACGTATGCTAGTATGTAAACATATCGGTACCGGTTTTTACGTTCATAACTACAGATGAATATTTCTAATACTCGTGCCTACACTATTCCTAGCTTAGTAATAAATATTGCTAGCATAAACTATATTGCGTTGACATCACCAATAGGTCCCTATACTAGTATCGACTACGCATTATGATACCTATTGTTTGCGTCCATAATCACAGATAAGCATTTCTAATACTCTTAGAAGCCATACTACGCCCGCACTATTCCTAGCTTAGTAATAAACATTGCTAGCATAAGCTTTATTGCATTTACATCACCAGTAGGTTTTCTAATGTAAACAATGCAACATGGTACCTATTGTTTGCTTTCGTAACCATATCCTAACTTTTCTAATAGTAGTCGAAGACAAACTGTGTCCACACAATTCTTTCACATGTCACATGGCATTGAGTCGTGTCGTCCTACTTAGAGTTAACGGTATCCAAGTCCTGACCAAAACACCAATACGGCCATGCGAATATTTCCGCCAATTAACCTGTTATTCACTCGGAAACGCATTACGAGGCCTTTAAACTTTACGCTATTTCCATATATTAGCTATTTGATGGGTTAATATTTGGTCAGACGTGTATGCAATGAGCCGCGTTGTAAACGGACGTATTGTGTGTTCATCATAACAAGTCTTATGGTTTTGTACTGGCAACATTAAATATTAGACTTGGACCATAATTACATAAATGTTGCCATGTTAAACAATGTAAAATTGTAAACAGGTGTTCTGTAAAATGATGATTACGTGTCTATAATGGGCCTTAACTAAAGAGAAGATGGTTAATAGAAAGAACCAAGGTTCAGTTGGAGAGAAAAAAGCTGTCAAGTGCGAGTCCGACTCGCGCGTAAAAATATTTTCTCAGATTTTTTATGCAAAAAAAAAGTATTTTTTTACGATGTAAATAAAAATTTACGGTTTCCAAATTTTTTTCTTTACTTGCGCTACATGATATTGCTTCTTACCAAATTTCATAGTTCCAGGTCAACGGGAAGTACCCTATAGATTTTTATTCCCTTGTGAGTGTCAAAATATGCGCATAAACGTGACATAAGCTAAATCTTTCGATTGCATTGACTTAGAAGTTTGATTTTTCACTGCTAGAAGGAATTACAGACTTGCGTATTTGATATTAATTGCAGCTTGATAGCTCTATCCGTTCCTGAGAAAAAGGGTCTTAACAGACAGGGAGACAGACAGACAGACGGACATCAAAGTGATCCTATAAGGGTTCTGTTTTTCCTTTTAAGGTACGGAACCCTAAAAAATGAATGGTTATAACAGAGCAATGACAATCGGCATAATCCCATTTTATGTTGAGTCGGAGTTGAACCGATCGCATCTACATATTAGGGTGGTTTTTGAGATCCAAATCATAATGAAACTGATTTCTATTTTTCCACTTGTTTTAATTCTATAAATGTTCAAGTACCACTGCGAAATAACTTTAAATACATTTATGCTCTCCCTATGTACCTAAAATGCATTTAAAATTAGCTTCGGAAGGAACAAAAAACATTATAAAGGTGAGATTGTTCAAATCCAAGTAGTTTAAGTAACCTTCTTGTTACCATAGCTAAAACATAATACACAGGGGTATTATGTTTTAGCTATGGTATTTTTATTTGACTTAATGGTAAGGTTGTCAGAAGTCCGGAGGGAGCACTGCGCTGGTAGCAAGCGATGCGTTGGCTTGTATGACACGTGAGTAGCGTTGCAAGAGCTTATAGTCTGCAAAAAATCAACGCGTTTCATTAAGTAAGCATGACGTACAGCTTACACAGTTGTTGAATATTGTAAAATTTGCATGAAAGGGAAATGGTAAAAAACAAATTACAATCATACCACTCCACATTGATATTTTGTTAACATGTTGTTCCGTTTCACAAAACTGTATCAACTGTTTAGATTTTAAATTATCAATAGGAAAATCATAATCGTGAAAAGCGTAGTAAGTATAATAGTACTAAAAATTATCTGTGTGCAGTTCCCATGCGATAGAAATGAAACCATCAAAAATGTTAACTTCAAGATAATGAGACGAATATAGAATTTAAGGAGTAGGATAATTGTAGGGTTTATTTATAATGATATTGATACCAAGTTTAATTCACGAACACTTTCTGTTGTACTTTTTACTGTCTTTTTTAGTCCTGTTTTCTTTTCTTTTTTTTTCCGATAATCATGACAAAATTCTGTATTCATTTTAGGCATACCTACTTGAAAATGTTTTTATTAAAATAATGAAATATTTATGTAAACAATACACCACGGTTTTTATGACGCCTTATACCAAGCTTCGTAATACGCGGGTGCGGACACACACGTACTAACACAAATACACCGCTCGAACCCTTTAATAAACACTGTATAATACCTTCTATCTCATCTTGCACCAATTGTTCTATAGATGTATATGGTGGTCTCTTTTTACTGTCGCTTTTTCGAGTTTCAAATCACAACGATGCTAAAGAAATTTTCACTTAAAAAATCTTCATGGTTGTTCATTGAATTCATTAAATGAAAACGCCAAACAGTGTCGTCGTAAATTATATCTGTACCTTCAAAAACTAAGAATACAATAAACCTGTACAAAAATTATCTAAATGAAAAATATAATATGTTTTTATTGTGACCTAGTCCAGAATTAACAATTAAACTTCCTGAAATAATATAAAATTACATATGTTTCCGTGTGCGACTCGAGTAAATTATTCTACTTTTAGGGTCATTTTGATCATGTTCTTTTTATGACACAATTTTCGATTCGTTACTCAATATGAGAAATCGCTGAAAACAAGCCCATTTGGAACCATAAACCCTGGACCATTTACACACAGATTAGATATTAGTTTATTATAGGAATGGTTCGATTGTAAAAACATTATTTAAATTAAAATATGTACTGTTTGATGGAATGGATTTATTTTGTATTACAATATACACTTATAAAAATATAAGTGTAGGTATTTGATGCTTGTAATATAATAGCATACAAACGTAGTAGGAAATGATAACAAAATTATTAACAACCTTCCAGATTGTAGGCCGAGAAAAATAACAAATCATATGAGGCTAGTGCTCATTTTGTAATTTATTTTTAAATATATGCACTTACTTAAAATATGTATCTGGGCGATCGAGCTTAGCTTTGCGTTTTATGTTTTTTTAATGTTAGTGTAAAATCGCGTGTTTACAGAAAATAAGTATACCTATGTAGATACAACTTAAAAAGGAAAACCTTATCTCAATACAAAATTTAATCCAAATGATTAGAGCCGTTTCCGATATACATGAAATATATTTATATATACAAGAATCACTCGTTCAAAGTAATAAGAAAAAGTGCTTATGTGTGTAGTAATAGGATAAAAGAAAACAAAAAATGTTAATAATTTTTTGACAAATAAAACAATATGCAATTTGATCTAACCTGCGTTGCGTGCTTCCGCCACCAATTAGTTAATAAAACAAATTATTTATACCTCTCTGTGCTCATTTTAATTGCAGACTATAATCGCGAAAACAGTGTCTTTAAATATTTACTTATACCAAAAAAGTATATGTGCTGGCCTCTACTAAACCTATAAACGAAATTCGAAGCCTGCAATGAATATACATCCCTGAAATAATATTTAAACCTCTCTCTCGTTGTTACGAGTATCTTATTTGGTAATGTTATATTCAAATGAGATTGATTTTAGCTCTAAAGATATACTTATTTACCTGGACCTTAATTCGCTTCTTCTTAGCGTTATCCCGTTTCCTAATCCATTAGGATTGGCGGGGTTCCCTACCTAAGTCTGTCTTTGTGGCGAATATACTGATTAAGCGACTTCTGTGGAGACCGACACCACCTCTACAATTCGGCGGAAAATATATATTTTTGGACTTGAGGCTTTCCTTACGGTGTTTTCCTTCACCGCTAAGTAACTGATAATTACTAATATGTACATAAATCCGAAAACAAGAATTTAATGGTATACATGCCAAGATTTGAAGCGAGGACCAGTTTGTCAGCAGGCAGGTCCTTTAACCATTGGGCTATCGCTTCTAAATTATATACCTACACCATAAAATACTAAATAACATGAAAAATATGCATCGTGAATCTCTAGACACGCTGCGGTTAACAATTACTTAATGGAGAAATAATTTCAAAGTGCCTTTACAAACAGAGCAAGCAAAGTTGCTTTACAACAAAACTCTTTCATGCTTACATTCCTTTCCGCAGGCGTATTCAAATTTTATATGACACCGCCATCTGTGGAAAATGTATTACATCTGAACTACTTAAGCATGCTTTATACTTACGCTGCTTCAAAGGTAAACGTTGCTACAAACGCAATTGCTATTTACTTCCGTTTTAATGTAAATAGTTCAATAATTATTTACAGATGCCGCTACTGACCTCAGTATCTGTAGGATTACCAATCAGTACAGATTTCTGTCTTCTGGAGGTAGAGTACCTACTTCCCCTGCCGGGTTGCTTTGATGGGCCCTAACCCAAATGATTGTAGTGGAAGGGTATCGAACCAACGGGCTTTGGTATAAAAGTAGCATTATTAATTACTCGGCCATCGGGCTCGCGAAACTGTATACATACCTACTCCAGGTAGTTAATAAATTGTGCAAAAAGTTTATGTTTGCCCTTAGTCTCTAGGTTTTAGTTTACTTAAGTCTAAGGGTCGGGCCACACGGTGCGCTGCGCTGCGACCCCGCACCGCACCGTGTAGCCCGAACTGATTATACCTAGATTGATTAGCTCTATGCGCAATTTACGCGTAAATACCTACACTTCTGTTCGCCACGATTGTCGAAATTCGACCATAATCACTAATGAAATTTTGTGGAAAACATATTTGAATATTTTCATACCCTTTTTTTACTGTTTTTTTTTTAATTTTTTTTTTTCATTGATATTCAACCTTAATGATCGTTGAAAATTTGTGGTAAAGAAATATATAAATTTCCATATTTCAAACTTTTGTTTCTACGTTGTCCAATTTTTTTATTGAAATAATCTACTAAAAAAAAGAAAAATAATTTGGTTGACAGTTAGAGGAGAAAACTTAGTGCCCTTTACTAAGTTTTTTACTTACCTATTTATTATATGGATTCCCAATGCAGAAAATTTGTATGTTTCACTATAATATTATTCATGCCATTCTTAACGCTGTGCTTGTACCTACGTCTAAATAATGTCAACACTAATTCGTATGCCTACCGATGTTGTATAAAATATATATCCTTCCTGTCTGTTTAATTACTAGAATAGAGTTTGATATCTATGAGTATTAAGCACTAGTTACGAATAAGAAAAAATCTTAATGTCATTGTATTTATTAATATCGAATAATATATATATTTTTTAAATTACTACCGAACATAATTAAACGGATAATTATAATAATTAAAATTGTTGATATTGACAGGGAACTAAGTTACAAACCTAATATTAGAATGAAATGAATCTCTGTGAACATAATAATTGTGGTTAGGTAGGTATATTATGTTTACATTTTATCATTAGGTATTACATATTATTCAAACTTTGCCTGGAACGAACTTTAGTTCTGAGTCGTAGTACCGATACGAGTTACCGACGACGTGACCAAGTCACGAATAATTTCAAATAAAAATTGTACAAAAAAATGTAATCAGAAGACTTTACCTATAAATTTCTAGATGTTCAGTGGACATTAAAATTATGCTATTCAAAGCAGATTGTCCAAAGGTATACCAGGAGTTGTTAATGCGATAGTGTAGATACAGAATACGAATAATTTTCAGGGCGCTGTTGACATATCCAGCTCACTGTAGTGTCTGGTGTCTTTTTCCTATAATGGCAAAAAGTTATTGCTTCTGATAATGTCCATGGTGAGAGAAGGCAGAAACAAAATCCGTAACGTAACATCTATTTGTATTGGTCCTTATTCGATTATATAATTATTTTAGTACCATATTCAAATTATATTATTTTTTAACAATAACAAAAACAAAATGATTATTTTGATTTTATTTACCGGAATTTTTATACTCTCTACACACCTTTTCCTAAAATGAACTTGATTTGCTACTGGCAAGATTTATCTAAGTTATAAATAATTGTAAAAAGGCGATAATATATCTCTTGTACCCTTAAAGTGATTGATTAGATTATTAATACATATTATTATATTATAATAAAAAAGCACGGTATAAGAACTTCCAACGATTTTATTCCCGTTGCAAAATACATACATAGTGCTCAGAATACAGGTATTCTGAGACATAGTGATACAAAGTGGCAAGAGAGGTATTCTTTATATTCAATGCATGCTAATTTGTATGTTATTTCTTTATTGTAACCTTTGAACTGAACATTGATCTCGACTATATTCAGTGCATTAAGTTCCTCATTAGTACATTACATACATACGAGTATATTAGTAAATTTATTTCAATAATTTCGTTGTTAGTTACTAAAATTATTCAATGTTATGGAAATTATGAAATTGCTGTTGCATAGTTTCATACTTTACACTCAAAATTTATCAATGTGATTCAAATTTTATTGGTGTTTATCAATCTATATATATCTATAACTTCACGACAAATCCCTTGCGGGGTAGACAGAGAGAATCGAGCGCCACGTGACTCGATCCTTACATATCTCACTCGCTTCTTTAACATTCATTGCTCTTCTCATGCACGCTCGCCGGTTTCTAGAGCTCCTGACATCACCTTCTGATAGAACACGACCAATTTGGTCATGGTAGGTACGTCTTGGCCTTCCCCGGCTCCTACATCCTTCCACTTTTGCATTGTATATCTGCTTCGTCATTCTTTCATCTTGCATTCTTTCTACATGTCCGAACCATCGGAGCATGCTTCTCCTTATTTTAACACCGACGCTCTCTTTCAGAGCAACTCTGTTTATAACATCATCATTGCGAATACGGTCTACAAGCCTTACGCCACAAATTTTGCGCAGCGCTCGCATTTCGACCGCGTTTATTCTACTTTCATGCTCTTTTTGCCATACCTAGCTCTAGCTTCCATATGTTAGCGTTGGGATCAACACTGCATTGTGTATAGCGAGTTGTGCCTTCTGGCTCAGGATTTTACTGCCAAGAAGTTTTCCCAACGCTCCATTCACACTATTCCCCGCACTCACTCGTCTTTCCACGTCTGCGGTGTACCTTCCATCCCTGCTGAAAGCGCATCCAAGATATACAAACTCATCCACTTGTTCCAACACTTCATCATCAATCGTAATCCTTACATTAGTCCTGGATTCTTCTCTTTCAAATACCATTATCTTTGTTTTCTTCGCATTCAGTAGTAAGCCTTTCTCCATACATTCGTCTTTCATCGTTGTGACCAGTGTTTGCAGTTCAGATGGTGTATCTGCTAATAGCACGTCATCGTCTGCATACAGCAGACAGTTCACCACTAGGTCACCCATGCGCAATCCCACATTCGTTGAGCTTATTCTCTGCAGACAACTATCGAGATACAGGATAAACAGCCTAGCAGATAGCATGAAACCTTGTTTGACACTGATGTTTATCAAAGTCATTACAATTGCTTCTAGATAATATTTCATCGAAAATAGCACAAATAGAATGAATCTAGTATTCATTCTATTTGTGCTATTTTCGATGAAATATCGTTTTGCTGTACGAAGTGAGAACGTTATTAAAATCGATAATAGCTAATAAGTCTATATTTTTATTAATATGTACAGTAACTTATTCAGCCAAGTAAACGTATAACAAGTTTATTAAACTGTTCGCACAATGAAGTTATTATTTACGCACAAGAAATCAATAGTTGTTTTTATAAGGTATTTTACATTTATTTTAGGTCGGCGACGCACGAATGACATCCCTGGTGTTATAATTATCCATAAGCTGGGGTAGCTCTTACCATCAGGCAAACCGTATCCTTGTTTGCCACCGTAGTGATATATAAGTAAAGTAAAGTAACGCACAAGAAGTGCCACTAAAGAGTTAATGCTTATGAAATACCTTACATTTTTCCCATTTTTTTTCAAGTTTTCAATCGTGTTTGTCATTGTCATTTGTCATTTTCAAAAAATAACATTGCGTGAAAGATGGATAAACAGACCAGCCTGGATTCCAACTAAGAACCCTACTATTTGCAATAGATATTTTAAAAGAAAAGGTTTCATATGAAGAAACATCACGATGTATTAATGAAATTCTAGATACCGTCATTATTGATTAGATGGTTCTTGGAAAAAAATTGCAATAGAAAATAGTCGTATTTGTTTTCAGCAGAGTTGTATAGAACCACTTCAACTCTGACCGTGAAATATTAATCAGACGTCTCGGAGCTAGTGGGCCAGTGAGGGAAGTGTAAGCAAAAACAAAAAAATTAAAGGTTCGCAGACACTAAAAATTACTTGATAATAGAATACTTACACATTGTTTAGAGATTCAACTGCTACAAGGAAGGTCGGCGTCTTCATATGTCGATAGAGATATAAGACTTCCGTCTTCGCTTATAACACCAATCTCTAGCTCCTTTAATTTAATATCGAGTCTAAGGAAATAGCCATTTTCGATTAAAGCAAATTATTAGCTAATTATTAATCTTAGAGCAGTCAGAACCCGTTATATACGTTTTCCCATACATTTCGCGGTCGTATACGACCACCCGGGTTTCGAAGGGTTAATAGGCAAACTTTACGAACACACGAAACGTAATATTTCGTGTGCTATAATTAGTAAATCATATAACTGTACCAGCTGTTAATTACTCATGATAAAGTATTCATAATTTTGTAGCCTTAACATCCTAATGCAGGGCAAAGGCAGATTTTATGTACTACTATCTATTACGTGCCCTCTCGTGTGAGATAAAAAGGTACAGAGCGATGTCTACAGTCGGACAGTCGAAAATCGCCAATTTAATTAAGCGTGCGTAGAAACAACAGCTTCAGGATCGTGTCCGGGTTGGTAAATTCTATGCAATGTCAATTTTTTTTTAAATGATGAGCTTTTTCTCATTCTCTAGGCCAGGACCTACATATCTTGATAAACTCTTGATTAGTACCTACTGAAACTTGATCCATAATGTAAAAGTATGTCGTGGACTAACACTAGACAGACTCCAACGTATATAATATTTATTTATGATCTCGTTTCTGAGCTGTTAATGTGTATCTGGAGTACATCCTATATCTATGAGTTTTATAAATCCTTTGAAAGAGAAGACCATGCAAACTCGAAGCTTTTAGAGTAAGTGCGACCGATAGATTCCACGTGTATAGATTCGTATAACTTATTTTATTATTTATTTATTTTAAATATGTATGTACATTTCAAATATATGGCGTAGGTACGTCTTTATTACAATGTCTTCCGTCGCTGTCGCAATAATTCAAATTATATGTTAATTAATTAATTACTGACCCGTGCCCACTTCGTAGGGCGGTAAACATTTTTACTTATGATGAAATTATGAGTGTGGTTTGGTTAGTACTAAGTGCTATGATTTATTCCTTGACTGCCAAAACGACAGGTTTTACTCATTGCTCCAATTGTTACAGCGCTCTGCTTAGCATAATCGATATTGGGATCATGATTAAAAACTGATCTATTACTGTGAGGTGCACTTCGATTGCGTATTCTAGATGTTCGTTGTCTCTGTGCCGCAGCAGTAAGCCTCTGCGAACGTTCGGTGCTAGACTCCCTATCACGTATTTCTAACATATTCTGTCCATGGTTAGCCAGTCGCTGAGACCTTTCGGTGCTAGTCTCCCTAGCACGTCTTGCAGAGGTAATTGCTCTTTAGCTGGCAAGCCGCTGTGAATGTTCGGTGCTAGACTCCCGATCACGTATTTCTGACATATTCTGTCAATGGTTAGCTAATCGCTGAAACTTTTCGGTACTAGACTCTCTAGCACGCGCTTGTGATTTGCATTCTCTCTACTCCTTACACTTTCTTCTTCCAATTTTTCACTCCTTATTCTTTCATGATCTCCAAAAGGAATACGCACTCGCCAGTGTCTCCACTCTTGAAAAGGCCTCTGAAGGCTCGTGTATCCATTAACGGATTTCGGAGACGTCCATCTCTCAAAATCAAATCAATCACACTTTTCTGTTCATTCCGTCTCCATGTGTAAGTGTGAATATCCTTGTGATGGAAGAGCGTGTACGACACAAGGAGGCTTCATTCCATACATACGTCTAAAAGTAACTTACCAACATCGTTCATTCCCTTATCTCCGTATGGACGAACACAGCCTCATAACTGCTTCACTTGGTCCCAACCCGTCCATTTAGATCACCACACATAATTATCCGTTCATTTGCTTCAGGCATATCCAGAACACCCCTTACAGTCTCCCAAAACTTCTCGAGAACCTGGGGATCAGCAGAGGTTACAGGAGCATATGCTGGAACTAAAAAAAACACGCGTAATCCCCAGTTTTATCTTAACCCAGAGAAGTCTTGGACCTATTAAATTGTAATTTTTCACACCAGCGGCCAAACGAGATGAAAGCTCGACACGTAAGCCAACGCCGGCATGAACGTCCTGGCCCACCCTGGCCATCCACAGGGCCATCATGCCACCGGGCAGATCTTCGGTGTCGCCTCTCTTTCGCTTGGTCTCTGACACACACAAAGCATCTAGGCATCTCACGTTCATTATATCTATTTCATTATATCAGTTCATTATAACTCATTCATCTTATCTTTTAGACCACCTCTCACATTCCATGTGCCTATACGACACTCAGCTCTCCTCGAACCGCTGGGATGAGCGTTGCGTGCTGGATGGCGGCCCCCATCGCCGCATGCCTTAGATTCTGCATCGACGAGGGCGGATCGGTACGTCTCGCCTCCGGGGGATGCCCTAATCTGCGCGTCTGTGCGGTTTCGGTCCAGAATTGCAGTCAACAGTATTGGACTGGTAGGGTCGCGGCGTGCACGCTTCTGGTACCGACCCCTAATTTAGATTTTATAAGAACGTTTTAAAGAAACAAATAAAACCAAAAGTAGTTCGGAAAAGAAATAAATAAATAAATGAAGCAAAATAAATAAATAAACAGAACGTTTTATTGAAACATTAAGACGGAAAGTAGTTCTGAAAAGAACTTTTATGAAAACTATAAAGAAAAAAAGTAGTTCTGATAAGAACTTTTTATTAAAACAATTCGAAAGTGTGCGTATTATGTTTCAAAAATTTAAATTTCGTCAACGCGCGGATATTAGTACAGATAGTATAGATGATGCATTTGTCTCCACCGATTCACCTAACTTACCTACTACTTACCAGTCCCTTCGTTATTATTATATTTAATTTGTATAGTCTCAAGTTTTGCTATTTAACAATATTACATAGTAATTTACGATTCTGTACCAAATAGGTGAAAAGTAACTATTACCGTGGGACTATTCAACCGTCCGTCTGCCTGTCTAGCAGCTATCGGGCTGGCTGCGCGGCTGGATGACACCTATGATTTTGTGCCTAATGTCTGCCTTTGTTCCCAGTGTTCCGACCGAATCTGCCGAAACAATTTTGACAATCGATTTTGGTTACAGTAAGGTATATGTAAGGTTTGGGTCAGGTGTGATAACACCTCTGCTGCTAGCACAGCTACTCCTCCGAAGCGTAGTCGTTTGGATCGTCTTAGGTAATACTTAAGTCAAGTTTGGATCAGCTTTAGGTTATACTTATGCCATGTTTAGATCAAGTTTAAGCCCCGATTGTGTTCGATTTGCATCAGCTTTAGGTTATGCTTGATTCAGATTTGGACCGTGTCAAGGTCAGACTAGGTATGGATCAGGACTGGATTAGGTTTGGTTCAGATTTAGATTAGGTTTAGATCACAATTTAACCAGACTTGTGTCAAGTTTCGATTATGTTTGGGGCTTGTAGAACTCGGCCATGACAGAAATACCTCTTACTGGAACTAGTTCTACCATGGATCTACATTTTTTAAGATTTTTTTTATTCAGAGATTAATGCTATTTGTAAAGTATATTTTAAGAAAAATACGTAATAAAAGTAAACTACTTATTGAATTACTATATACTTTTTTGATTTACTTACTTTTTATTGTTATAATTGAATTACTATATGAATAAACGCGAATACCAAAATAATGTCTTTAATTATTAAATTAAAGACATTATTTTGGTATTTATTACTTTAATATGAATTAAAGGGGTCATGTGCCAGAAGCGTGCTCGTTCGCGACCCCTGCCAATCAGTCGATTGCAATTCTGGACCAAAAGCGCACCGATGTGCGGATTAGGGCGTCCCCCGTAGGCGACGCGCACCGATCCGCCCCCGTCGGTGAGAATATAGCTACATGCGGCCGGGGGGGGGAGGGGGGGGGGCACCCACCACGCAGCGCCAATTTCGGTGGGACGAGGGGGCCGAGTGCCGCATAGGCACGTGGAATGTGAGAGGTGGATTGAATGATAAGACGAATGAATTGATAGACGTAATGAATGATAGACGTTTGGATGCTTTATGTGTGACAGAGACTAAGCGCAAGGGGAGCGACACCAATTATCTGCCCGGTGGGATGATGACCCTATGGTCTGGGGTAGACCGGGATGACGTCACCCTGGTTTGATGTCAAAATTGGTGTCAAACAGGGTTGCAAGCTATCTGCTAGGCTGTTTATTTTGTATCTCGATAGTTGTCTGCAGAGAATAAGGTCAACGAATGTGGGATTGCGAATGGGTGACCTAGAGGTGAACTGTCTGCTGTACGCAGACGATGCCGTGCTATTAGCAGATACACCATCTGAACTGCAAACACTGGTCACAACGATGAAAGACGAATGTATGGAGAAAGGCTTACTACTGAATGCGAAGAAAACAAAGATAATGGTGTTTGAAAGAAAAGAATCCAGAACTAATGTAAGGATTACCATTGATGTTGAAGTGTTGGAACAAGTGGATGAGTTTGTATATCTTGGATGCGCTTTCAGTAGGGATAGAAGGTACGCCGCAGATGTGGAAAGACGAGTGAGTGCTGGGAATAGTGTGAATGGAGCGTTGGTAAAACTTCTTGGCAGTAAAATCCTGAGCCAGAAGGCACAACTCGCTATACACAATGCAGTGTTGGTTTCAACGCTAACTTATGGAAGCGAGAGCTGGGTATGGCAGAAAGAGCATGAAAGTAGAATAAACGCGGTCGAAATGCGAGCGCTGCCCAAAATTTGTGGCGTAAGGCTTGTAGACCGTATTCGCAATGATGATGTTAAAAACAGAGTTGGTCTGAAAGAGAGCGTCGGTGATAAAATAAGAAGAGGCATGCTCCGATGGTTCAGACATGTAGAAAGAATGCAAGATGAAAGAATGACGAAGCAGATATACAATGCAAATGTGGAAGGATGTAGGAGCCGGGGAAGGCCAAGACTTACCTACCATGACCAAATTGGTCGTGTTCTATCGGAAGGTGATATCAGGAGCCCTAGAAACCGGCGAGCGTGCATGAGAAGAGCAATGAAATTAAAGAAGCGAGTGAGATATGTAAGGATCGAGTCACGTGGCGCTCGGTTCTCTCTGCCTACCCCGCAAGGGATTTGGCGTGAAGTTATAGATAATATGAATTAATAAAGTAACAAATTATAGAATAAATATTTATTCAATAAATTGATTACACATATGAACACAGAATAAACATACATATGTGAGCTTAAAATAAGGATCATTTTATTTCAAGCTTTTGAAGGAAATTGATATTATACACCTTGTATACTTCCGCCAGTAATTAGATTGTGCGAACTGGCATATATTTTAATAATAATGGTGGAAACGGATTCTTCTAACCAGATATATATGTTACAGGTCAAACCCGATTTTAGGATAAACGAGTTTTGGCTAGGCCAGATCAGTTTTTCCTATGCTTGATAGGAGTAACTAATGTAACCTGGGCCAAATTAGTTTACCGATAAGAGAAACCAGTTTAATCTAGATCAAACTAACCTAGGTCCTAGTTAGAAAACACACACTTTAGGCTGAACCGATTTGTCCTAGTCTGAACGAATTTCGCCTAGACAAAATAATTACGCGAGCGCCTGTCGGTGCGTGTGGGAACGGAGATTCCCCAAAATGTCTCTCGCACGCCCTTTTTGTTCGACAATTTGACCATTGCAGTAAAGCAAAAGATTTGCTTTTTCTTCTTACATTAGTCATACAAAGTTGTTGTTTTATCATGGTCGAGCCTTTGTGTAGTTATACAAGGGGATTAATGACAGTGGATAGAAAAGTTTTCAGTGGAAATGTTACAATGTGGAGACCAAAATCCAAGACAAAAAGTCTTTGTATTTAGATATGTTAACATCAGTTAAACAAACATTCGGTATAAATTAAACACAACACTACAACAAACAAGTAGAAAATGAAAGGTCGAAAGAAAAGATGAACGATTTACTGTGTTAAAAATCGGTGTTGTTATTGTTATTGTGGTTGTTGCTCGATGTGAAGGGAATATAAAATATAATAATACAGGTATCCCTTCAACCGAGCGGGTTTAAAGCATACTCCGCCACGCTGCTCAAATGCGGATTGGCGGAGCTCAGTGTTTTAAATGCCGCCCAAGGGCCACTGACTTAGTTTAACGACTGTCATCTATCGTATACAGCCGGGACCGACGGCTTAACGTGCACCGAAGCCTTCCGAAGCACAAAAAAACTCGAGATAGATAAACCCATCCATAGACAGGCTGCGGTCAACGTTGCTTAACCCGCGTGTTCGATTAGAATTACGCGCGTAACGATGCCATCGAGATGTCAATCACAAAATAAACGATAGGCCTCTATTTATCAATGTGTGATGTAAGTCAACAGAAGAACACAAATAAGAAAAGAGGTCTAGTTTCAAACTCAATTTTTCATTCGAAAATGAACAGTAGATGTCAGTCGATTTGATTGATTTTGACAACCGGACAACCGGACAACCACCCTGACAACCGGAAAGCAATCGGATAAAAAATTCAATATTATTGTATGTCAAGACCATTTATCAAAGAATATTGGTCAAAATGGACCTAAAATATTAATTGACTATTTATACTAGTCATAAGTGGAATGTTAATCCTAGACAAGGCCACAATAAAAAGATATTACATTTTTCATTTCAATATTTTCTCTAAAGAATTAATTGTAAACTTAGTTTTTTAAATGCACTGAGATTATTTAGGTGACACTGTTTGACGAAAGTACGTTTCATGTCATGAATTCAATGGACAAAACGGATTTTTTTTCTATGTAAGTGTATGTAAGAATATAATACGCCTGTCACGATTATGAATAATGTAGTAGTAAAAATACACACATCAAAAGTGTCTAAGGATCAACATATATTTTTGCAATAACTTTTCTCCTGATTGATATTAATTAAAATTTTCTTTAAGGATTCATCAAATAAAGTGTTTTCGTTTGTCTACAGTAACGATAAACCAAGTCACCTTTGCATTAATAAAGAAATTTGCCATTTTCATAATAAAGGGATTTTTGACATTTGAACCACTAACATTAAAGTTCGAAAAAAAGACTGAAATAACAGTTTTCTTTAAAATTTTATTGGGTAACTTAAACAATTAATAATCCGTGTTTCTACCGCGAACACTAACAACACAAGAACATCGGTTTGGCATACTCAAAATGAGTTCATCCAAATCACGCTGTGGAATGGCCGCCCATGTCAGTATCGGTCGACTTTGGACACGTTACCGAAGCACTGGTACCGTGGCTGAGCGCCATGGAGGACGGTATCGCTGCACCATACGGAGACAAGACCGATACATTCAAATCACAACTCGAAGAGCTCCAACAATAACCGCCATGATGTTAGCCGTGACGCATCATCACTCTTCAGGGAACTTAATTAGCGACCAAACAGTCAGAAACCGCTTGCATGAAGTGAACCTTCATTCCCGAAGACCGCTAAGGGTACCACCTATAGCAATGCACAATCGTAGGATTCGATATCAATGGGCTCTTGAACACAGAAATTGGGCAGAAGAACAATGGCGTTTCGTGTGCTTTTCTGATGAGTCTCGTTTTGGTATGAGACCGGATACAAGACGTATACGACACTGGAGAACCCCTGGACGCCAACAGCGATTAAAATCCTGCCAGGAAGTCCATCCTTATAGTGGTGGAACCATCATGGTATGGGCGGGTATTTGGATCGGCGGAAGAACTGAGTTGATTTGGATCAGAGGCAACCTCAACGCTCAAATTTATGCTGAGACGATTGTATCAGACGTCATCGTTCCTCTACAAGTGCAAATCGGTCCCTTATTTCAGTTAATGCATGATAATGCACGACCGCACACCGCAAGAGTTGTAAGACAGACTCTCGCCGCAGCTAACATCAATGTCATGCCCTGGCCTGCTCAGTCGCCAGACTTGAACCCGATTGAGCATGCATGGGATATGCTACAGAGAAGAGCTCTGCCGAATATGGAGGGTATCCAGTCGCAAGAAGACCTTTTTTTGTTGTTGCAACGAACATGTGCGGCCATTCCACAGCGTGATTTGGATGAACTCATTTTGAGTATGCCAAACCGATGTTCTTGTGTTGTTAGTGTTCGCGGTAGAAACACGGATTATTAATTGTTTAAGTTACCCAATAAAATTTTAATGAAAACTGTTATTTCAGTCTTTTTTTCGAACTTTAATGTTAGTGGTTCAAATGTCAAAAATCCCTTTATTATGAAAATGGCAAATTTCTTTATTAATGCAAAGGTGACTTGGTTTATCGTTACTGTAGACAAACGAAAACACTTTATTTGATGAATCCTTAAAGAAAATTTTAATTAATATCAATCAGGAGAAAAGTTATTGCAAAAATATATGTTGATCCCTAGACACTTTTGATGTGTGTATGTAATAATGTAGTAGTGACAATGTGTAAGTGCCCATTATCACATTCATCAGTATGGTAAATTATTTTAATTCTCATTTTTTATTGAAAATTTAAATAGTTATATAGTTTTATGAAATGGAACTACATGTTAACAAAAACTCAATTTGAAGTGGGAAGATCATTATTTAATTGTTTTCCCTTTTATGTGAGTGTACATTTTACATTATTGAACATCAGTATAAGTACGTCAAGTTTACCTACTGGAAGGCAGTTACCACAGGTCGCAGACTGTGAGCTCTTGCAATGATAGTTGCCATATGAACGTCTCGCTACCAGCGCAGTATACAACACAAAAATACATAAAGATTTCTTGGCTATGGTAACGGGAAGGTTACTTAGATTTGAACAAATTTCACTTCTATAATTCCTTGTTTCTTCCTAATCTTCCTTCAAAGGCATTTTAGGTAAATAGGGAGAGGAAAAATGTATTTGAAGTTATCTCGTCGAGGTACTTTAACATTTATAGGATTGAAACAAGTGGAAGTCGTCAAGTGAAAATCGACATCGGTTGACTGCGCAATATTCCTAACCTCAGAAATATTTCATGTAAGAGCTAATTACGCGATCAGTTAAGTCAAGTTAGGTCCAACCTAGTATGGAATTTGTCTGATGTTCTTTGTTAAAACCTCTTCGATGTTCGTGGGTTAACATCGATGTCGTTAATAGCTGAAGAGGTGGATCACCACTGGATGACATATTTCTAACAATACGCGTCGTGCAGTCTTTAATCTGATAATGGTAGAGAGTATCAATAATATTATAAGGGAGCTCGCTTGTCTTAGGCCTGAACGTAAAATTGTGCGTCGAAAACCAAGGCACAGTTAAAGTCAAGGTTCAAACCAAGTTATTAAATATAGGATATATTATTTGTTGTTTACATACAACATACAACAATCGTCTTACAAGGGATTATTCGGAATCGATTCTATCGACTTTACCATTGCGGCAAAAAATCATAAATGATATTAAGGATGAGCATGGTGAAAATTGGCACAGTAGACATTCAAATTGCTGGAAAACATGCGGCAGACAATTTTTAAAAACTAGATAAGAAATAAAGAAGAAAGTTTCTCTGATATATCCCATCCACCAGCTGATATTGAAGACAATGAGACTAGCCATTCTGGACGTAGGCAATGGCACAGGTGATCACAGGAACGTCATTGGAGAATAATGGTACACAAAAATTATGACAAATCTTTACAAAGTTGGCACCAAACATGGCGTACTGGCAACTGTATTGCGTAGTACAATTTTTTTTTATAAAATATATTAGTATACTATTGTTTAATAATAGAAAAATTTGAATTTTGATTTATTTTTTAATTTTCCAGAACTGAGTCTGATGTTTACGTTCAAAATGTTTTGATCGACCATATCAGAAGGATCAAGCCGAAGGTTTGTGGAACGCAGCTTTATTATATTTACTTCAACAAACAGATGCAAATTGAAGAAAAAATTGGTACTTTGCAATTCTAAATTTCATCAAAGAAAACTTAGCAAAAATAAATTGCATCAAAAATGATAACAAAAGTATATTATAGCAAAAAAAATATGATGATGTTAGTGTATAAAACTAAATACCAAATTCTTACGTTAATAAGCCTTTAAAAAATTGTTATTTTCCATTAATTCCCGTGATTTATTCAGTTTACCTTGAAATCTTTGCAGATATGGAAGTCAAGGTGAAATTCGTTCAGACATATATGACCTAGGTTAAACTGGTTTCTCTTATCGGGCATAGGACAAGCTAATTTGGCCTAGACAATATCAGTATTGCCTGTCAAGCACAGGATAAATTAGTTTAACTTCGGTTACACTAGTTTTTTTAGCGATTACCATAGCCTGTAGTCGCTTATAATTCATTAACTATCGCTCACTTAAAAAATTACTGGATAAAAGATTACAACCATCCAAGGAGTTGTTGTTATTTGGCTACGGTTTTATGTGAGATGGAGGTACTTTTTCAGACGGGGTGCTTTGATGTGCCCTACCTCTCTTAAATTGAAATGTTCATGTTGTCACACAATTGTTAGTCCTATCTGGGAATCGAACCCACGGGCATTGGTGTCAAAGTAGCGTTACTAATCACTACATCTCCGAGCTCATGAAAATCGTGGTTTATCCTATCGCGTGTAAGAACCGATTTAGCCTAGGCAAAACTAGTTTAGCCTAAAATTGGATTTGTCCAGTAACTTACATACATAACAAGTAGCAGTATTAGCAGGGTCAGCCTCTTCTCAATACATATACTGTACCATTATTTATAGCCATTTTGATACTGATTTGTTTATTGGTAGTGCCCATAAAATCAACCAATAGCAAAATTTTTAAGTCGCCTTATTGGCGATGCCCATAAAATTAGATTTTTGAGCGGTGTTTTCTGTCTTGCCTGTATTATTGAAGAATATTTTTGGTATAGTCTAGATAGTTACCAATCTTATCTTTAGTGCATTAATTTGTAAGTCAATTTCACAAACTTGATAGCAAGGAGTCGTTGATTTTCTCGATGCAACAAATATCATCTTAGCATTACACGACGGTTTCTCATTGACGTCATCGTATATGACACCTAAGTTGAATGACAGCCCAGGTGGTATTCGTTTGGACCGGGAAAGAGACAGATTTACGTATTTAATCTGCTCTAAATCTGGTTCCAATTTGTACAATTTAATATACACAGGTTCTAATGTAAGATTAGAAAACTTTAAATACTCTGTTGTCATACCTCCACGTTTGTATTGTATCACAAATGGATTAGGGTAAGACACAAGACTGTTCTCGCAGATGTATGAAGCAGTTTTCCTTAAAGGGCTTGAAAAATATTTAGAGATTTCAATAAATCGTTCGATTTCAGACCGGAAAGCATCACTGGCTTGTTGTTCCTGAATTTCTTTTATGACTTCAGCTTTCGTTTCATTTTTCACTTGAGATATATTTTGGCTTATGTTAAGTATCTTACTAATAGGCGATTTAGGTACAAATATTTTAGTATTTTGACTCATTTCACTCTAGTACATATTTTGAGGACAAAAAATAATACCGACGTATTCATAAAATTATAATGACATTAGATGCTATATTCTCTTTCATTTTGGATGTTACGTGAAAAAAGTATATAATACATATAACATCTCAAGGATATGTAACCTTTAACGTACGATATATAAATATCGTACGTTAAAGGTTACATGTTATATGTATTTATCATGTTATATGTATTTATATACTTTTTGTATGTATTTATATATATTTAGCAGAAATTATTATTATATCTTCACGCTAAGTTGCTTGAGGGGTGGGCAGGAGCAGCAGACGTGCTCGGTGGCGCAGTGTCAAAGTCAAAGTCAAAATCTTTTTATTCCGTAAAAATGGCTACATTTGTTTGGAATCGTCACAATTTTTTTCCCTACCGTGCAGTTTATGACTAGGTGAGCACTGATAAAAATACTGCCAAAAAACTCAGGCATCCCTCTTTTGGTGTCCAAACAAATTTACATATTTTATTAATTACATTATAATTGGATCGACTCACTCCCAGGCATTTTTATCATTAATATAGTCAGATACTTTATAATATGCCCTGCTACACAATTTGGCTTTAATAGTAGTTTTAAATTTGTTTATTGACAATTCTCTTATATTGCTGGGAAGTTTGTTATAGAACCGTATACATTGCCCCATAAAAGAATTACTTATTTTGTGGAGACGGCTTGCATGTAACACAAGATTATGCTTATATCTAGTATTTATGCTATGAGTATCACTCTTTTTACAAAATGAGTCTATGTTTTTATGGACATACAAAAGATTTTCATAGATATATTGCGATGCGACTGTTAGAATATTTATTTCTTTGAATTTTTCTCTAAGGCTCTCCCGGGGACCAAGTTTGTAGATAGCTCTTATGGCTCTCTTTTGCAATAAAAAGATGGTGTTAATGTCCGCGGAGTTACCCCAAAGAAGAATTCCATATGACATAATACTATGAAAGTAGCTGAAATAAACTATTCTAGCCGTATCAATATCAGTGAGCCGTCTAATAGTTTTCACTGCATAGGCTGCAGAACTTAGTTTTCCTGATAATTTTTCAATTTGTGGGCCCCATTGTAGTCTGGAGTCAATTGTTATACCCATGAACACAGTTGTCTCCACAGGGGCTAAATTAGTTCCATTAACATGTACATTGGTAGCCACCTGTCTTACATTAGGTGTTGAAAACTTAATTACTTTAGTCTTTTTATCGTTTAAAAGCAGATTATTAACACTAAACCAATGAATAACTTTAGAGAGAGCATCGTTAACTTCGTCATAATTACCTAACTGTCTATTAATTTTGAATGTCAAAGAGGTATCATCCGCAAACAATACAATCTCATGTTTATCCCTTACATAATAAGGTAAGTCATTTATATAAACTAAAAATAAGAATGGACCTAGAATTGACCCCTGTGGGACTCCCATAACTACAGGGGACCCCGAAGATCTTTTACCATTAACATCGACCTTCTGTATCCTATTGCCCAGATAAGAAGACAGAAGTTCGAGAGCCTTGTTCCTGATACCGTAGTGGTGTAATTTTCTGACAAGAGTGTCATGGTGCACGCAGTCAAACGCTTTAGACAGATCACAGAAAATTCCCAAGGCATCTTGCGAACCCTCCCATGCCGCGAATATACTTTTAAGCAAATGAATCCCTGCGTCTATAGTTGAACAACCTCTCGTAAATCCGAACTGTTTCCTATGAAGCAAATTATGTGCATTGAAATGTCTGAGCAACTGGCTAAGCATTAGTTTTTCAAAAATTTTACTGAGAATGGGCAGTATGGAAACAGGTCGAAAATTCGAAGGGTCCGAACTATCACCAGATTTAAATAATGGAATGATTTTACTATGTTTCATCAAGTCAGGAAATACACCAGATGCCACACAACAATTGAAAATTGTAGCTAAATGTGGAGCGATTGAAATAATAATAGAAGAAATGGTTTTGACAGATAGACCCCACAGATCTTTAGTGTTTTTCATATTTATTGATTTAAAAGCGTTCAAAACATCTTTTGGGCTTACAGCTGAAAATTCAAATATTGTGTCGCATTCTACCACGCTCTGTTTGAGAACCAGTTCAGCAGATATAGAAGAAGACATAAGATTTCTCGTAGTAATAAGAGGAATGTTAGAAAAATATTTTTCAAACTCAGTCGCAATTTCTACATCATTTTTGATATCTATATCATTTATCTTTAACCGAAAGTCTCGACTACGTACTTTCGCTCTACCCGTCTCATTATTTATCATATCCCAAACAGATTTAATAATATTTGTTGAACCATTAATTTTATTTTTTAAATATATAGACTTAGCATTGGAACAGGCTCGTTTAAATATTTTGGCATAATTTTTTACAAGTTCTTGAAAAGTCGGATTGTGATTACAGGTCCTTTCTTCATAAAGTTCATACAATTTATTCCGACTTTTGTAAATACCAGGAGTTGCCCAATCACTGAATGTCATACGGTCACTTACAGACAGTCGTTTTGGAGTAAAGATTGTATTAAATTCACTAGTGATTAAGCTAAATAACGAGCTGTACAAGTGGTCCGGAGTACCGTGACAGGGCAACAATACAATTTTTTCTGCTATATTAGACTTAAATCTTTCTAAGCGGCTTTTAGTAAATGGTATATAATTTATTTGCTTTCTTTGTATTTTTGAAGAATTTGGAAATGAAACCAACTGACCTGAATGGTCTGACTGAACTTTATTAATTATACATTGATACAAAGGTTTTACAGTGCTAAATATGTTATCAATACATGTAGCACTTGTAGCAGTTACTCTTGTTGGCTCTGTAAAAATATGATGCAAATTGTATGATTTAAATAAATTTAAAAAGTTGTAGGTAACAGTATTTTTCTCCAAAATATTTATATTAAAGTCTCCACAAATTATAACAGTTTTATGGCTATTAGATAATTTATTTAAGGCATCCTCCATGATATTTGAAAATGTTTCAAAGGGCGTGCTAGGAGGTTTATACAGGTTCATAACAATGAATCGTTCCAATTCAATGCATGAAATCTCTACAACTCGCTCAACAGAGAGGCTCACAATGTCACCCCTTTCTTTAAATTTAAGCAACTTATTTAATAATATTAAGGAGCCACCATGTATAAAGTTATCTCTGATGAATGAGCTTGCAACCTGGTGGTTATTGAAGCTGAAAATGAATTGATGGGGTTTTAGCCAGTGCTCAGTTAGACATAAAATATCAATATTGCTACAATTCATAAACAACTCCAATTCTAACTCCTTTCCTATCATCCCCTGAATGTTTTGGTGCACCAGGTTGATACAATTATTATTCTTTCTATATTCTTGACACTTTACAATTGATGGGGATATAGTCCTATTATTACTATTTACATTGCCAGAGTAAAACTCTATTGTCTTGTAACCTAATTTAAAGAATTTGGAATACCTTCCAAGGTACCATTACTCAATGTCAAATTATCTAACTGCTCAAAAGAAGCAGGGTTGTTAGCCAAACTTTTGGCTGGTTTCATAAAACAATATGATAGCGAATCTGCTATTTGTCTTTTATAAAAATTGCTAAGATAAAATTTATCTTCTGTCAAATTATAATATTTATTATTAAATATATTTATGTCAAGTATATGAAATTTGTCATCATATAATGTCAATGTATGCATTTTATCATTTAATCTATACCTAGATGCATTTTCCGCCTCGGGCAACAATTGACTGTATGGGAAAGTAAATAAAAACACTTTTCCCACATTTATCTGTTGTAACATATTAAAATATTTAATCATTATATGTTTATTTAAATTTCCTCTCCTCCCAATAAAAACAATTAAAGTTGTGTTGGGGTGGTAATCCCTCTTAACTATTCTATCTACTATTTGAGTGAAACTGGCTCCAGGCAAACAATAATTGGTAACCAGTTTTCCTGATTTTTGTAATAATAATTGGCCCATGTTTTTACCTATTTCATCACTATACATTATTATGTTGGAGTTATTATTTTCGCTATTATTATTTAATGATGATGACATCTGTTGAAAAGCACTACTATTAATGGCCTCATTCACATTGTGGCTATGTACTTGACATAGTTTCGAGGATTGAGTTACCTGTGAACATTTCATCGGAGTTCGGGTTAATTCATTCCTATTGTACAAGTTACTAAGAGACGATAATTTTTGTTCATTTTCTCTCAAGTCTGCTACTAATCTATCCATATCTACACAGTATTCTTCAATATCTCTTTGAGTGATTAGTAACGTCACTTCGACACATACACTCGTGGGTTCGATTCCCACACAGGACCGACATTTGGTCGCATGAACATGTCCGTTTGTCTTGGTTTCGATGATTTTAAGAGAGGTATCAAAGCATGGATATATGGAGAAGAACCTTCTCCTCATAGAAAATCGCGGCCAAATAACAAACAAGTGGGTGAGGTCACCAATAAGCTCTTAAGGAGTAACTGTGTTAGGAGCAGATGTGACATCGTGCGAGTAATACTTAATGTGTTGTATATAAGTATGTATGTCTCCCGAAGATGCTTTTTTTTTACTTTTTTTTTAGAAAACGAATTAGAATTCCAAAAGAAAAACGTAGGTCATGAAATTGTAAATATATTCCAATACCACGCGGTCGTAGTCGGCGGTCGCTAAAATATAAATAGCTAAATGAATCTAAAGTATAAATAAATACAAAATATACAATTTTGTGTGGTAGAAGAATTTCAAGCCGCATACAGCCTTAATTTGTGAGATGTTTTAACTGTAATAAATACTTTAAAAGATAAGCTAATAATTTACATAACCACTTAGTGCGGCGTATCTAAAATTCACATGCTACTTAGACCTTTAATATGCCCCATCGTGCCATATGTAAAGTGGGGGTTTTTCTTCCTTTCGTCTATCCCACCTATGATTTTCTCATATCAGACATGAAACGGCAAAACAAACAAGTATATTGTTAAAAAACCAAAATGAATGCTATTGCTGAATACAACGTAAAATGGAAAAGATCTGCCCCATGAAGAAATTCAAAATAGGTTTCTACCACAAAATTTAATGTTTTCTTGGCGGCTATCTATATATATACAATAAAATGAATGCTCTTCTTTCTATTTATTCATGACCCAAACACGCTTGTAAAAAATATAAAAACACTCACGTACAAATAACCCGCACGCCCACTAATCATTAACAACCTATTTATACATATACGTAATATAAACAACATTATCGCAAAATGTACTCTGTCTTTATCACAGAGATTTAGAGGGAGAAGGAACAAAAATGTTAGTTGGCGTCTATGTAGATGATATTTTGATAACCTGCCAGAAAATAAATTGCATAACGGAATTTAAAAGGGATTTATCTTTAGTTTGATTTAAAGGATTATGGAATTGCGAAGTATGTGTTAGATATTGACATTATGAGAAGTGACAATTTAAATCAAATTAAATTGCAAATACTTTTGTTGTGACACATAACAAATTAATTGAGGTGGTAGTGGGCAGGCTACATAGCTCGAAGAACTGATGGTCGTTGGGGCAAAAGGTTCTCGAATGGCGACCACGAACCGGAAAACGCAGCGTAGGATGCCCCATACGATGACAGTCGATCTAGTAAAGATTGCCAGGAGCCGTTGGATGCAAGCAGCACAAGACCGATTGCTGTGGAAGTATAAGAGAGAGGCCTATGTTCAGCAGTGGATGTATTTTGGCTAATATGATGATGATGATAGTTTTTCATCCCTCGAGGTCGTGGTTTACCTACTCGGTCCACTTCAGTGACCTACGGCTACTTTTTATTGCCTGTAATCTACCTCCATTCACCTAGGTGCACCAGGAACACTTTTCAATTCCGTGCACCTCAGTCTTAATTTCCGGTAGTCTACTAAATCAAATATAGTTAATTGCCTGAACTCTCAGTCGATGTGGATTTATTTCTAAGCGCCTGTAGATAGCCCACGTTCTATATGATGGATATAGCATTTTTATATGAGATTCCACTTGTTTGGGGTGAACCATTGACATCCTATAATTACCTGTTATTTATCATTGAGGTTGGCAATAAAAAGAGCCGTAGTACAATGACCTGAAATGCGCAGGTGAACCCCGACGTCAGAGGGTTTTTAGTTTGTTAGTGATACGCTTAGTAACATAGCACTAAGACTTCACACTCACAGTATACTTGGAGTGAAGCATGTTGCAGCGGCATCAAACATAGGCTTATTCGCACTAGACAGTAAATTAACACAATACAAACTCGTGTATTTTTCTCTCCAAAAGTTTCCCAAAGTCGAATGAACAAAAAACCGATGACAGTGGAAACAATTTGCAACGGGTTAAATGCAAGTCACAAGCATTGAGGTAGATTTTTTATTAAATATGCCTCACGCATTTAATTGGACTTCTGGTTCTAAAATAACCAGACTTACACGAACATAAATTTATTTATTAATTAAATTTATTTATTTATGTTTTAAAAAAAAAATGTGGAGTCCACACGCGATAGAAGTGAAACTTTAAAAAATGTGAACTTCAAGATAATGAGTCGAACGTAGAATTTCAGAAGGATAATTGTAGCATTTATTTATAACTAGCTGCTGCCCGCGGCTCCGCCCTCGTGGAGTAAAATAACGTAGCCTATGTGTTAATCCAGATCATAATCTATCTACGTGCCAAATTTAATTCAAATCCGTTCAGCCGTTTACGCGTGAAAGAGCAACAAACATCCATCCATACACACATTTATAATATTAGTAGGATGATATTGATTACGGGGTCGTAGGTTACAGGTTGCGTGATGGCATTACGACTAGTAAATAATACCAGGTCGACCCATGAGATACTGAATGTATTTTTCTTATTACAATAACTTATATACAGATCTAAATATTTATATAGTCCTGAAAGTAGCACGTTCCGTTTTGCGAAATTAACATCATAAATATAGATGATTATAGCTAATATTTCCCTATGTATATATAAGAAAAACACTGGATAATACACGTAAAAGGTTTATGATATTCATGCCTACAATTACAACGCTCAACATATTTTATTATAGCAACTAGGTATTAAGGATACAGTATATTGCCGCCCCACCATCCGCTGCAACCGGTAGTGACGTAGGCGACAACATATAACATTCTGAATATTTAGGCTGCTATATTGATCATACTTAAAAATAAAGTATTTATGTAAACAATATACGTATAGACCATGATTGTTATGACATCTTATCCCAAGCTTCGCAATACGCAGGTGCGCACACAAACGTACTAACAACGTTTGTACACGTACATATGTACATCACTTGGACCGTGTAATAAAAACTCTGTACAATGCCTTCAATCTCAATCTGTCGCACATTAAATCCTATAGATGTATGTGGTTGTCTCTTTTACTGTCGCTTTTTCGTTCAGTCGAGTTTCAAATCACAATGATGCTAAAGACGTTTTAAACTTCAAAATATAGTTAAACGGTTTAATTGACAAGACATAATAGTGGCTAGAAATCGGCGAGCGGGCATGAGAAGAGCAATGAATGTTAAAGAAGCTAATGAGTTATGTAAGGAGTCACGTGACGCTCAGCTCTCTCTGCCTACCCCGCAAGGGATTTGACGTGAAGTTATACGTACTATAGTACTTCGGAGACGTCTATCAATTATAACCAAATCAATCACACTTTTTTGGTCATTTCGTCTCCATGTAAATAAATACCCATCCATTCAAATCTCCACAAATAATCACTCTTTCATTCCTTTCAGCTAAATCCAGAACATCCCTCACAGACTCTCAAAACTGCTCTAGTTCTTGGGCACACGCTGAGCACGCTCCCGTAAGAGCGTATGCTGCAACCAGCAATACTCGCGTGATGCCCAGTTTTATACGAACCCAGAGAAGTCTTGGCCCTACCAAACAGTAATCTTTGACACCAGAGGCTAAGCAAGAGGAGAATATGACACCTACACCAGCACTGGCATGATCGTCCCGGTCTACACCAGACCATAGCTATCATCCCACCGGGCAGATCATCGGTGTCGCTCCCCTTGCGCTTAGTCTCTGTCACACACAAAACATCTAAGCGTCTCTCATTCATTACGTCCATCAGCTCGTTCATCTCATCACTCAATCCACTTCTCACATTCCACGTGCGTATGCAACACTAGGCTCTCCTCGACCCGCCGGAATTAGCGCTGCGTGGTGGGTGGCGGCCTCCACCGCTGCATGCACCTATTTTCGCACTGACGGGGGTGGATCGGTGCGCGTCGCCTCCGGGGGACGCCCTAACCCGCACATCGGTGCGTTTTCGGGCCTATGGAGTTATAAATATACTCGTTTACTTCGATTATAAAAACTATTGTAGCCCTTAATAATATATTAATAGTATCGACGAACTTTCTAGGCATATGTTTAATCAGAAGTTTAAAAGGCAGTTGACCATGAGGTCATGACGTCAAACTATGGAAATAAACCGACGTATAGGAGCGTTTTATTTATATCTTCGATTATTCAATGACGTGTGGCATGTCTTTAGCCAAATTATACATTCTGTTGCCTTTTTTAGGGTTCCGTGGTAAACAAAGAACCCGTATAGCTGTATATACATATTAACTATGCTGACAAATTGGTATACTACAATCTTGAAAAAATGTGAAAAATTCTTTGGTTAAGCAGGCTTTAGATTAACGAGTAATATTCGAGGAACTTATAAAATGTAGTTATTCTATTATATATAAGGCCTTATATTCATGTCCCTAAGCGTTTAATGCGATCTGGATAGTTGTACATTTAATTCCACTTTGCATTATACCTTTTTTAGATATTTTATTACATTATTTAAATAGGTACCTATAGTAAGTAATAAAGCATAAATAAAATAGTTATACTAGCATTTAATAGTTACTAACACGGCTCGATTTTTGATGTATAATATATATATATATATAATATATATAATATTTTGTATGTATAACCCTTACAATATTTGACAATGCTCAGTAACTTGGGTTTGAATGTTAAAAAAATCCAATAGGCTCGATTTCCTATCACACGATCAAATTTTCCCGCAAGTAAGCAAAGCAAAGCAAATACGGAACCCTACACAGTGCGTGGCCCGACATGCACTTGGCCAGTTTGTTTTGCTAAAGCAAACCTGTAAACACGTTTTTTACGTAATATACTAGTCAATATTATTAAGTTAATATTTATGGAATGATTCTCCCGCTTTACTCGTTTGGCTATTTATAGGATCCAAGACTTTATGCCATAAATAGCCATTAATAGCCTCAGTACATTTCATTTAGTAACTAAAAAAACCGGATAAGTGCGAGTCGGACTTGCGCACGAAGGGTTCCGTACCATTATCTATAAAATCGGCAAAAAAAATCACGTTTATTGTAGGTATGGGAGCCCCCCTTAAATATTTGGTTTGTTTTAATTTAATTATTTATTTTTAAAGTGAATATATAACTAAATATTCTGTGAATATTTTAAGCGTCTACCTGCTGCCGTTATAAATTTCGAGCAAAAACGAGCAAAAAAAATCGGCCAAGTACGAGTCGGACTCGCGCACGAAGGGTTCTGTACCATTATCTATAAAAACGGCAATAAAATCACGTTTGTTGTATGGGAGCCCCCTTAAATATTTGTTTTATTTTAATTATTTATTCTTAAAGTGAATATATAACTAAATATTCTGTGAATATTTCAAGCGTCTATCTGTTGCCGTTATCAATATCGAGCAAAAACGAGCAAAAAATCACGTTTGTTGTATGGGAGCCCCCTTAAATATTTATTTTATTCTATTTTTTTTGTATTTGTTGTTATAGCGGCAACAGAAATACATCATCTGTGAAAATTTCAACTGTCTAACTATCACGCTTCACGAGAAACAGCCTGTTGACAGACGGACGGACGGACGGACGGACGGACAGCAGAGTCTCAGTAATAGGGTCCCGTTTTAGCCTTTGGTTACGGAACCCTAAAAAAAGAGGTTAGGTTATACCAATATGTGATAGTTGCATGATATGGTATGATTATATTGATAAATGCCAAAAGTTAATAAGTCTTCACAAATGTGTGTGTGTGTGTAGGTGCGTGTCTATGTTTTTTTTTTTAATAATCACACTATGAATTGCAGTTATACATCAATTAATTACCCGCTGTTCTTTTAGTTGGTTGACAAGTGGTGGACAAGTTTATGTTATTTAAGCAAGTGCATGAAAAGAGCTATGAATGTCACAGAAGCGAGTGAAGTATGCAAGGACCGCGTCTTATGGCGCTCGGTTCTCTCTGCCTACCCCGCGGGGGACTTGGCGTGAAGATATACAATACAATACAATATACAAGTAATTTTAAAGAGTCGTAGGGCGTATTAAAACAGCCTGTTTGGGGAAATGCCTTCATCTCACAGACAATCAAATAACAACTCCCTAGACGGCCGTTGTGTTCCTACGTGTGAGTGACGTCACCAGTAAGCTCCTAAGAATTATTGTTGTTATTGTTGATAGGCTATGTATGCTTTTGTATGTATGTATGTTTGCTTATATATCATTTAAATATCATTGCTACTATATTTTACAAGAAAAAATAATTTCAAAAATCTTAATCTACTTACAACGACCTAAATGAGATTTCTCGCAAAGCTCGTTGGTGTTAAATTCGTAACATTCACGACTGCGCCACCGAGTTCTTGGGTTCGATTCTCACACAGGACAAACATTTGTGTGTATGAACATGTCTGTTTGTCTTGGTTTGGATGTTTTTAAGAGAGGTAGGGCGCATCAAAGTGGCTCATCTGGGGAAGTACCACCACCATTCAGAAGCTGCGGTAACAGCTTTACATCAGGTGGACCATGTGCTTGTATATCTCCCGACGTTGTGTAAAAATATAACTTAACTATGTAATTCCTAATCAGTTTCCCGGTGACTTCCGAGAAGGTCACTGGGAAGCTGACGAGGAGTTGAGGAGGAGGATGCATTAGCATAGATGTCAACACGCGAACGATAATCTTTGCGTTGCAATGCTCTGGTTACTTCATACACTATGGTTACCATTTCATGTGAGTTTGGGGCTAGATAGCGCTATGTCCGAAGAGTCGTCCGAAAAATATTTGTAACCTTTACACCTTCGTAGGGACATAGGCTCGTTAAGCGTATTTTACCGCCTATCCCATGGTGAGTGCTCTGAAGACTTGTTTTCCCTTATACCATCCTCTCACTAGCGTCATTGAATCACACATGCAGGCTTGCGATGTCATCATTCCACTGTTGACAACATTTCTTCCCGTAATAAAAAGGTTGGCAACTTCGATCTCTGTCGTACTATTAAACAGTGGAACGCCTTGCCGATACATGTGTTTCCTCCCTCCTTTAACATGAGATCCTTTAAACGAAGCGCGTAGAAGCACCTTACGGGCCAGCATGACAGCGTCAACTGTCAGGACACTGTAGTCTTTTGTTAGTTGCCGCTGCGACTTGGGCTCCTGTTTTCACTTACCATCAGGCGGAGCGGACCACTATGCTGAGCTGTTATAAAAAAAATTACGTAACAGCGCGTTTTACCACCGCGCTACCGAACACATGCATTAAAATTTATATAATTGATATTTTAACTAAACTACCTTGTAAAAAAACTAAAACTAGAGATAAAAAAGCCGATTAACTTATACTTATACTATTACTTTTTAAGGTTTCGTACCTCAAAAGGAAATCGGAACCCTTATAGGATCACTTTGTTGTCCGTCTGTCTGTCTGTCCGTCTGTCAAAACCCTTTTTATCGGGTACAGGTTGAGCTATCAAGCTGAAATTAATATCAAATACTCATCAACTTCCATATACTCTGCAATCCTTACGAGCAGTGAATAAATCAATCTTCTATGCCAACGCAATCAAAAGATACGGCTGTTTATACCTCGTTTATGCGCACGCAACGCGGAATTAACACGGCAGAAATGGCTCGCAATATCAATGCTGCGTTTGGATAGGAGACTGCTAATGAACGCACCGTGCGTTTTTGGTTTAAACGCTTTCGTAATGAAAACTTCTACTTGAAGAACGAACCACGTAGAAGACCGTCCACACAGGTGAATAACGCTGAATTGAAGGAGATAGTGAAAGCCGATCCGAGTCAAACTGCTCAGGAATTAGCGGAATGGTTTAACGTTACCTTATCTACAATATTGACTCATTTTCGTCAAATCAATAACATAAATAATAAAAAAAAGGTGTGCGTCTCGGGATAGTATGATGACTTAAAAAATAATCCGCGAAGCCAGACAGACTGGCGCCGTAACGCGTTACGTAACGAAGCGGTTTACCCTCCCATAAGAAGTTATCACTTCAAAAATATGAATAATTCGTGCCTCATGATTTGCCTCATCTGCAAAAAGAAACGCGTGTCGAAACTTGTATTGCCTCGTTAAAGCGGTACAGATATGAAGAAATATTGAATCGAATTGTGACATGTGACGAAAAGTAGAGTCTTTACGATAACCGTAAGCGAAAAATGCAATGGCTGACCCCAGGTCAAACGCTGTAACAGCGCCCTTAAGCAAAATTTATTAATAAAAAGGCAATGGTAACTGTTTGGTGGTCTCTTCATGGCGTTATTCACTTTAGCTTTCTCAGGTCTGGTCACGCAATAACTTGCCGAACTTCGAACGATGATGGCGAAACTAGCAGTGAAACAGCCCCGACTCGTGAATCGATCTTCACCATTATTGCTCCATGATAACGCAAGATCTCACCCTGCACGAGAAACCGCTGTAACTCTACGGGAGCTGCAATTAGAAACCAGATGTCACCTTCCGTACGCGCCCGACCTTGCTCCAACTGACTATCATTTTTTTCGTGATTTGGACAACTTTCTACGTGGTAAATAATTTTCTTCCCAGGAGACAGTACAAAATGCTTTGACACAGTTTGTCGAATTTAGATACCCAGAGTTATATCGCAAAGGCATAAATAAACTTCCAGTAATGTGTAGATAATGAGGGTAAATACTTTGATTAAATAAACATCTTAGAAAAAAAAACGAGTTTTAATTTTTTCAGTACAAATCGGCAGTTTCATACTTTAACCCCTAAATTACGCCGGGTATTGAATTGAATACTTATTTGTACGTCGAGCCTGTTTGTTCGGGAGGATATTTGTCTTTTATTATTTGCCTTGAAGACAGGCACATATTGTTATTATGGGTGCACGTGGATCATGGCGACCACATCCGAATTTACGCGTGATTTTATAGGTCCTATAGCGGTGATACAGACAATCCGTTCATTTGAGCATCTGCAAATGGCGATTGATGAAGCCATCAAGCAGTATCCCTCCGCGGAATTTGTGATTCTGGGAAACTTTCATGCCCATCACACCGAATGGCTTGGCTCTCGGTGCAATGATTCCGCGGGGAGATCTGCTCGTGACTTTGCTCTGGCCTATAGTTTCTCTCAACTGATACATTGTCCCATGGGAATTCCAGATGTAGAGGACCATGCAAGCTACTTACTGGACCTTCTCCTGAACACACATCCGGATGAGTATAACATATCAGTGAATGCGCCGCTTGGCTCAGCGGACCACTGTCTCATCCGGACCCAAGCGCTCTGCACCAGATGTGACCCACCTCCGCGGATGGTGTCGTGTATGGCAATAAGTCGACAGACTGGGATGGATTGCGAGAGTTCTACGCATCGTACCCGTGGAGGCAGCTTTGTTTCAAAATAGAATCTCAGCTTTGTTTCAAAATCGAATCCTGTGCGACTGTGATAGCTACGGCGATAGTGGGTGGCATAAAATGCTGCATTCCTGCATTTGATCGGCCTTGTTGAGAAGCCAAACTTAACAAACAGGCAACTATTCGAGGCTTGGACCACGGTGCGTGCTAATGGGACTCCGTATATATGTTTTGAAACGCAAACAGAATACTGCCTGAGATCCAGTGAGAGGATACTTGTCAGAGCAAAATTTAATTTCATCGGTACAGTTGACGAGTGGCTTACAAGCCTTGCGTCTGATGGCTCGCTAAAGCTGCCACGCGAAACTTTTGTCAGTCATCCATGAGTATCACTCGCGCGATGCCGCCTCTGGTGCTAGCACAGCAACTCCTTAGGAGCTTACTGGTGACCTGACACACACAGGAACACAACAACCCTTCAGGGAGTTGTTATTTGGCTGCGACTTTCTAACACTGGCTGTTAGAAAGCAAACAGATATGTTCATGCTCAGAAATGTTTGTCCTTGGTGGGAATAGAACCCACAAGCGTAGGTGTCAAAGTATCGTAACAGCGCGTTTTGCCACTGCGCCACCGAGTTCATCAACATATAGTAGTGTGTTAATCCAATATAGTATAGTATATATATATAGTATAGTAAATAAGTAATAAATAAATTTTGGGTATTGTGAATGCACTTTCTTCATATTCGTAAAATAAGACTGCCGGGAACAAAACACCTTGATAATCATTATCTGGGCTCTCTTTAGTTCGATGCGTTTAATTTAAAAAAAAAAAAACACATTATAAAGTGATATAATAGCGTATTGTATCGTGCCTTGTATATCTACTCGTATATCCCTATTACCTTTTGCATTGTTTGAAAATATAGACGTTTTGACATTCGTTGTGATACTCGTAAGTAGTTAAAAAATTTTTCATGTTAAGCTTTCAGTCTATTTTGTTCGCAAAATATACTATGCCAAAAGTAATCCTTTTTTTTGCATTTAAGGAGGACATCGTGTGCAACTTCGGACGGTTACAATTACGAAAGTGATGTACCTTATTTTTCTTCATGGAGTGTTAATCATTTTCATGTCAAATGTCATATGTATTTTATTGAAATAAGAAAAATTTAAGTGTCTGTTTGAAATGTCAAAACAGCAGCTATATGTACATATACACGGTGCATACACCACACCATTTTGTCTACCTATCTGTTTGTTTATCTACGAAATAGCTGAACCGAATATGACGGTACTTTCACTGGCAGATAGCTAACGTTACAAAAAGTAACTTATATAACGTAGGGTTTTTGACGAGCTCGGTGGCTCAGTCATAAATTACGTGACTGTGACGCCAACGCTCGTGGGTTTGATTCCCACACGAGACAAATATTTTTCTGCATGAAAATGGCTGTGTGTATTGGTCTGGATGTTTTAAGTGAGGTAGGGCGCATCAAAGCAGCCAAAAACCCGTCTGGGGAAGTACCTCCACCTCACAGAAAACCTTAGAGGGTTGTTGCGTTCCTGTGTGTGAGTGAGGTCACCAGTAAAACTCCTAAGGAGTTGCTGTGTAAACAGCAGAGGAGGCATCATGCGAGTGCTACTTAATATATTACTAGTATTAATAGGCTACAGTAACTGCTTTACATCAGGTGGACCGTATGATTGCATGCCTCTCGACGTTGTATAAAAAAAATGAAACCATGAAATTGTGAACAAATTTCAATCACACGCCACAAAGACGTGGGCGGCCGCTAGTTTTACATGCCTACGTCTTTGACATGTAGGTACATACTGTAGGGTCTATTATACAGCCCTGAGGTAACACAAATAGCCATCTTATATCTTACGTTCTTACCCATTTTTAAGCGTTGTGTCCTATATTTTAGATAATTACCAGAATCAGACTCTGCACAAAAGTCGTCTGCATGGGTATCTATGTCTCACCTAATTATACCGCTATTATAGCTATATGTATATAGCTGTGTTCCGGTTTGAAGGGTGAGATTTGGCAGAGAACTGGGTACTGTGACGAAACATCCTTAGGTCACAAGATTGGCAGCTTGCAAGTAGCATCCCCGTGGTGTTGCAAGAGAGTTGCGTCAATAGGCTGCGGTGACCGCTTACCATCTAATGCGGGCCGCATACTTGTTTACTAATCTAGTTGTAAAAAAAAACTGATATTGGTGATAATGTGCCTCTTACCCCTAGCTCGTTATGCTTTGTAAAGTAGTTTTTCTTACTAATTATAATAATGGGTGAGGGCCTTTTCTAGGCGACCTCAGCAAATGGAAAGGCATGGCACTAAATAAAGATAGGCTTCAAAAAGCAAAGTTTATACCGGGCGCCTGCCATGCAGTTTCTATAATATTGCTCCGAACAGTCCAGCGATGCATGAACAATTAATCTCAAGGGGAGTAGCAAGAAAACCATTTGAAATCCGATTAATGTTTTAATTTAAGCCATTGTACTCAACTAACCTCACTAATTTAGTTTTATAATCTTGTTTTAGTTGAATTTTAGTAAACTGCAATTTGCTACACCTGAACCCTAAAAGTATTAAAACATTAATCGGATTTCAAATGGTCAGACGTCTCCGAAATGTTATAATGGATACAAGAGCCTTTAGAGGCCCCACACTTGAGACGGACCACTACCTGGTGGTTAGTCGGCTTGTGGGCCTTTTTAGGAAGTGGAGGCACTGGCGAGTGCGTATCCCTTTCGGAGATCATAAAAGGATAAGGAGCGAAAAATTGCAAGACGAAAGTGTAAGGAGAACGTATGTGCATCTGGTAAGTGAGAGACTTGCAAATGCAAGCCTCTCCGACTCAGATGTGGATGATTGTTGGAAAGTTTTGAAAGAAAGTATGGTGGATAGTGCAAAAGAAGCTTGTGGATGCGCAAAGAGACGTAAAACAGCGAAAGGAGATGCCTGGTGGGATGCGGAGGTTGAATCCTCTGTAGCAAGAAAGAGAAAAGCTTGGCTGAACTACGTATCATCTTTGCCCTAAAATGAAAATATGAGAGAAAAGAAGAAAGAAATGTACCGTCAATGCAAGAATGAAACCAAGGCTTTAGGGAAAGAGAAGCGTGAAAGACAAATTATGAATGAGAAAGAGAGGCTGACGAAAAACTTCGAGGCAAATATCAAACTCTTTTGGAGAGAGGTAAAGAAGTCTCGGAGTGGTTCGTCGGCATCCAGAATGGATAAGATAAAGTCTAAAGCTGGTGTCATTCTTGCGATCACTGAGGAAGTGTTAGAACGGTGGAGTGAATATATTGAGGAAATTTATGAGTATGCCTCGGACGCTGACATTGAGAGTGAGTCGGATGCTTACTCCACGTTGACGGCGTCCGACGAAGGCATAACTATGGATGAGATCGAATGGTCGATACGAAGCTTGGAAAATGGAAAATCAGCGGGAATTGACCTGATCACAGCTGAGATGATCAAATTAGGTGGCACTTACGTCCGGGACGCCTTCTGGTACTTATGCAACCTATGCTGGAGAACTGGAAGGGTCCCAATGGACTGGAGATGCGCAGTCATCATGCCCTTGTATAAAGGCAAGGGGTCACCGGCACCGGGGTGCCGCGGCAGCGGCCGGCGAAGCGCCAGATCCGAACATTGTCTGTTCACGTTCTGAACATCCACGTTCATAACCATCAAAAAGTTACAAAATTGGAAAAATAATTCTTCTCTTACAACTAGTTATCAAACAGCGAAAGAAAAATCTTCTCTTGTAACTGGTTACGTAAGTTTAGTTACCAAAGTGGACGAAGCCGATGAAAAACGAATGTATGGAAAAAGGCTTACTACTGAATGCGAAGATAACAAAGATAATGGTATTTGAAAGAGATGAATCCAGAACTAATGTAAGGATTACGATTGAAGATGAAGTGTTGGAACAAGTAGATAAGTTTGTATATCTTAGATGCGCTTTCAGCAGGGATGGAAGGTACACCGCAGATGTGGAAAAACAAGTGAGTGCTGGGAATAGTGTGAATGGAGCGTTGGGAAAACTTCTTGGCAGTAAAAACCTGAGCCAGAAGGTACAACTCGCTATACACAATGCAGTGTTGGTCCCAACGCTAACTTATGGAAGCGAGAGCTAGGTATGGCAGAAAGAGCATGAAAGTAGAATAAACGCGGCCGAAATGCGAGCGCTGCGCAAAATTTGTGGCGTAAGGCGTGTAGGCCGTATTCGCAATGATGATGTTAGAAACAGAGTTGGTCTGAAAGAAGCGTCGGTGTTAAAATAAGAAGAGATATGCTCCGTTGGTTCGGACATGTAGAAAGATTGCAAGATGAAAGAATGACGAAGCAGATATACAATGCAAAAGTGGAAGGATGTAGGACCATGACCAAATGGGTCGTGTTCTATCAGAAGGTGATGTTAGGAGCCTTAGAAACCGGCGAGCGTGCATGAGAAGAGCAATGAATGTTAAAGAAGCGAGTGAGATATGTAAGGATCGAGTCACGTGGCGCTCGGTTCTCTCTGCCTACCCCGCAAGGGATTTGGCGTGAAGTTATAGATAGATAGATTATTTTGAAAACGGTTGCCTAGCCGATAGATTTTGCAATGGAAATATAAATTCCATAATCCCCAAGAAAAAATGGTATGTGATCTTAGACCAAATACGTGCGGCCATTTTCCAACGTGAAATTGTCCAAAATTCTAATACCCTGTCGTTCGTTTTAGCTGATTCCTGCATGGATGACAGCATTTTATACTGACTTGAAATTTACTTTGGAATTCAACATCACACGACGAATCTAAATTATGAATGGTGTGCGTCGTGGTTTGGAATGACACGCGACAGCCCGGGAAGATTTTCCTGGCCTATGGAGTAAATGTGACCCGCTTTTCTGTATTGTACATTTTCTTATCTTTTATTCTATAAAACAGTCCAACTTGACTCTTTAGTAATTCGACCCGTAGTAACTTGATTAAACTTGACTATTTAGTAATTTGGCCCGTAGTAATTTGAACTCATAGTACTTGTAGGTAACTTGCAACCATAGTGACTCGACTGAACCTTAGATTTTCTCTTGGAAGTGAATATTATCTGAATTCATCACCTTATCTAAGAAATAGTTTGCTTATAGATGAATATAGGAGTGCAGTAAGTTTTAATATAAGCCATTGTACTTAACTAACCTCATTAACTTAGTTTTATTATCTTGTTTTTAATTTTTTTAAAGTATTTTTAAAAGAAAAACCTCATGTATCATGTGAAAAAAGTTTCACTCGAAAATCTTACGCCATGAAGGTTTAATGTCTATTCAAAGTATCTATTAACATTAATCGGATTTCAAATGGTTTTCTTGCCATCTTTGGATTAATTGTTTAGATTAAATGTTCAGACATCGCTGGACTATTTGGAGCAATGGTATAGAGAGAGTATGGCTGGCGCCCGAGGTAAACTTTGCTTATTAAACCCTTTCTTTAATTAGTGTCATGCCATTCCATTTGCTGAGGTCGCCTAGAAAAAGACCTCACCCATTGTAATATTACTAGTCGAAAAGAAAAGGGAGTTCTAAAAGAGTTACAAATTTATTCACAGTATTATATATTTATATATATAAATATAAAGGTTTCTTAAAAGTTCGTCTTTAAGAAATCGCGATGGAACGATCTAGAAGTGCACTGTCCGAAGCACCCGCGAATGTAGTAAGCGGCCGCCGGCTGTAGTGGGCTGCCGACTGTAGACGGGCACGCCAGCGAACCAGCCAGCACGCAGATCCATGAGTGACTCACGGACCTCGCAGACTAAGATGCAGAAGATGGCAGGAATCGGTGGGGACTGCCTTACGGTACAACACTGCAGCGATAAAAGATGTCGGCCGCCGTAGTCCGCCGCGTAGTCAACACAGCAGGTGCTGGAGTTATTAAATTATATATAGTTAAGAAAGTATCCGGAGGTTCAGGGGATCGGTAAAGGAGAATAATATGCCGACGAGTTCACCGCGTAGCCAACACAGCAGGGGCTGGTGGTCTCAGACGCGGTACACCGTGCATTCCCGATCAAATCTTCCTGTAGACTGCCTTGTTTCCTCATCGTTCGTCTATTCATCATTTTTATTTTAAATATTTAAATTTATAAATTAATTTTTACTACCTATTTTGAAATGACATTTTATAGATGTATAAAAAGACAATAAAAAAGGTTGCATACATTACACCATTATAATAATTTAGAAAATAGAAACAAACTTTAAGCTGTAAAGTTTGTTTTTACTACTACAGCCGTCCACATAATAAACATTTTATTTAATTAAGAAATTTTTCCGATTGTATTTTTTTCATCGCTAATGCGCATGTAACCATAGGAACCACTATTTTTATCCAATATAAAAAAAAATTGCATAACTAGACAGGAAGTAACTGGTTCTCCTATTACCTTAAAAGTACCCAAATGAATATATTTGAAAAACGTAAATAATTAATTTTCTTATCTATTCTTTGTAGTACATGTAATATTTAACTATGGAAACCTGATTCAATTCCATGCCCATTTTGTTTGTAATCAATCAGATATTCTTCATAAAATTGTTCTCGTTGAATGCCTAGAGCCATGTTATGACGAGCTCGGTGGCTTAGTCGTGTATGACGCGAATTTGACGCTCAACGCTCCAGGGTTCGATTCCCACACGAGACACAGTTGTGTGAGCATGTGTATTTGTCCTGGTCTAGATGTTTTAATAGAGATAGGGTACATCAAAGCAGCCCGTCTGGGGAAGCACCTCTACCTCACAGAAAACCGCAGCGAAATAACAGCTCCCTAGAGAGTTGTAGTATTCCTGCGTATGAGTGAGGTCACCAATAAGCTCCTAAGGAGTTGCAAAAAAATGCAATTTCTAAATCCACTTTGTTTTAAATTATTTAGCCTGTGCTTTCTGAATATAAATCCGATCACCTATTATTATTGTCATATTATGCTAAGCGTAGGGTTTGTACCTACCTTGTTGTATAATGGGTTGTGTTCTGTGGAGTTGTTCGACATTATACCAACAGACTTGTTTTATAATCGCACAGCTCGCCAGCGGCTGGGAGTTCATTCGCACACACTGGAACCGCAATGTGCGGTTCACGAGAAGTTTCCTACCGAGAACTATTAAGAGGTTCTTACAGGGTCGGCAACTCAAGAGTAACAGCCCTGGTATTGCAAATGGCCGTAAGCTGCGGTAACTGCTTACCATCAGGCAGGCCGTACTCTTGTTTGCCACCTTAGTGGTATAAAAAAAAAATATCACTTACTCGTCGGTGTAAGAAAACATCGTGAGGGGTTTCCTCGCACGCCCAAAAAAATATACTTCAAAAGTCGTGTGACCTAACCTACGGAAGTTCTTGTTTTCCCTCTGGATTCTAGAGGTCTGACGACATTCGTTCTATGTCATAATCAGTGTGTCCGCCAAGTCTTTAGGCTTAGGTAGCGGTCCCGCCAATTTAATGAATTAGAAAATGGGTTAACGCTAAAGACAAACAAGGAGAGTTGGTGAATGTAGAGTTCTTATTTAAATCATATAAAATATATATATATATATATATATGTCTCAGGGTACTTGGTTCTCTGTGCTTATCCTGCACCTGACGTGGAGACGTAGATTTCACCATGGCTAAGGCGAAAGCGCAGATTTTGTGGTAAATATAATAAATACTGTACAGGCTTTATAATAAAGTTTCAGTAACTTGAAACTTCGTAGTTTGATTCCTTAGATTATATCGGCGTCCACTAAGAAAACAATATATATTATAATTTAAAACTCTTCCAATAATTACAGATACAGTGTGCTTATAATTGTTCACTTTTAATTCCAATGGAAAATTTTCATTGTTATCGTTTCGATGAACCTTACTCAATGCAATTACGTCCTAAGAAAGGCAGTGTGAGTATGTATTTAATTTTTGTGTGGAAGTTTTATGTTTTTCATCTATATATATACAGGTTGTGTCAGGCGCCATAGAAAACGCCGTGAGTTCATGAAAAGAGCTACGAATGTTAAAGAAGCAAGTGACGTGTAAAAAGACAGCCATTTTTTTATGCAACTCGGCTTATGGACTCGGCATAAAGACAGAAAGATGTAATAGTAACTATTAGTAATAGATATGAAACGGACTGATACGGAATATACATACATAGCTGAATATAGAGACTTTTTTTTATACCACTAAGGTGGCAATCAAGCATACGGCCTGCCTGATGTTAAACAGTCACCGTAGCCTATGGACATTTGCAACACCAGGGGCGTCACTCATGCGTTGCCGACCCAATTTAAAGTAATAATAAAATATAATTAAGGTAAATTCCTGAAAATGTATGGACACAAAGCCACATGTATCCCTTACTGTAGTAACAAATAGTACATAGAGCTGACATTTGCATGGCGTACTCACGCACGTTATGTCTTGTGTATGTGACGTAGATGCGATGTATATAGAGAGTTGCGCGGGAGTGCTTCAAATAGTCGACATCGTGACACGGTTCGAGTCCTTTTAGGACAGAGCAAAATTGTTCAGTTGTGTTGCTTCCAGATAGATGCGGTGTATTTTCAACTAAAGGTAGGGAAAATAGTGAAATTATTATATTAAAAATGTTTAAAAAAATACAAACAATGTGGCAGAGATACCCTTAATGTATGAAATGAATATAAATGTATGACCCATTTTTGTAAAAATAATATTGTTGAAGACAAATTGTCTCTGTGACAAAAAGGGAGAATAATATTTCACAAAATTGATTCAATTTGCGAGTATTTAATTTAGAGTTGCAAATAAAAACTTTATAAAATGCATAAAACTTGCGTACATATTATACAGGAAAAATATAAAATATTTTAAAGTTAATTATTAAGTTTAAGATCTTTCTTCTTTTCAGGTAATAATTAATATCTAACATATGAAATATTAGGTTACTTTGAAACATTCCAAGTACTTATTAAATAAGAAATCTATAAAATTGATATAGAACTAATTACACATGATTTCAAACATAGAGAGTAGTAAAAGCATATACGTAAGTATCCAGAAAAATTGAAATAATTTTTTCTTGACTTTTCCATGCCAATTAATCATATCAAAATTAGATAAGTAATGTAATGCACGTCTTTATGTAATATATGGTTTATAGCCTGCTAACTTCTTACCGCCAACGTTGAATTTAGGCATTGTAAAAAATAATCAGCGTCCTTCCCTAGCACCCAAATTACCATTGTACCAAATTTCATTAGGATCCGTTCAATGGTTTTATCCACACATCAACAGTCATACCTTCACATTTAACAGCACGTAAATGGCGTAGAGTTTGCAATGATAAAAAAATATAACATTTTTATTTTGGAGTTAGAATGTGGATTGTAATTTCAAAGTGCGGCTACTAGATCAAGTGGGTATCATATTACAGGACTTCACTTGCCCATTCCAACATAGAGTTATTTATTTCTTTATGACGTGTATTTATGACATGTGATGTAAAATGTAACAAAAATATTTGTCTTTATTAAGTTTGAAAAGCGAAAAATCAGACATAATTACAAGTGACAAAAGCCTATATAATTTTACAGAAAAAAATACAATGAAATTTCTAACTAACACAGATATTTTTAATCATACAAATTCTTCACAATTTAACTCAGCTACATAACCTATGTATAATAATAATAATAAATAATAATAATAAAAAGCGTTTATTTTCTCATCACAAATAGGATAACAGTCATTGAAGGAACATATACCGAGTTACTATTTTTACTATTTTGTGAGAGACTGGTGCCTGAAGTAGGCTTTCGAAAAAGCTTGTATGTATGTATGTATGTTGCGAATATATTGGCCACATAGAATTATATTTGGTTATAGTGTGCACCCCCCAGCGTGCACGTAAGATCCACTCTTGGCAGAATTTATTTATCCCAAATCTGCTCCCGTTGCATCCAGATAAAACATTTTGCAAATTTCACTGTTAGTTAATTCAGCGTACAATAAAGATTACTCTTTAACGATGGATAAACTTGAGAACATGCAAATTGATTATTGACCTTAATTTTAGAATTATTGTGTGGTAACCATTTTGTTATAATTTACATTAGATGCGTAAGCAATAAACATATGTAGGACAAAAACAGCGTGTCAGCGAAATTTTGTAATCCAAGTATTTGATCACATGTGCATCGTAATGGGTTCTAAGTAAATTGTTATTCATTTACATATTAATTGTGTACTTCAGAAATATGCACAAAGCATCCTATGTAAATACGTTAACATGCTAATATACGTCAGTTAGTTTCTTGTATTATTACAGAACAAAAAGTGACATATCTTGACCAACTTAGTGGTCGCAGTTAGAAATATATACTTTTACACCAAGATTTGTGGGTTTGATTTCTACATAAATCAAGCATCAGCGTGTCAGTTCGTGTTAGTCTAAGTATTTTTTATATATTATAATTGTTTACAAAAATGTATTTACGTAGGTACGTTTGTCCTATGTAGAACCCAATAAACTTTGCATAAATCGGGGCTAGCTGGCGTCGTGTTTTTGTATAAAAAATGTTCAGATACGTAATTTATTTAATATTTAGCCATTAATATTTACATATATAATGCATACTAATCTTATATATATATATATATATATATATATATATATATATATATTTTTATAGTTTATTATGTTTACTGTTTATACCGATCACAAATTCTATGATCGAATCGCCCATTCGAAAACCTTTCGATTCTCGAATGGCGACCATGAACCGGAAAACGTATCGTAATGTCCTACAAATAGGATCTAAGATCTGGTAAAGGCCACTGAGAGGTGATGAATGCAAGCGTCATTAGACTAATCATTGTGAATATCTAAGGGAGAGGCCTATGTTCAGTAATGGACGTCCTTCGGCTGACACGATAATGATGATACTCAGACAAGTGAGTACTATTGTTAAATAAGCAATGATCATATTATCTTCCTGTAGTAAATAATAGCACAGTACGTATGTATATCTTCACGCCAGGTCTCTTGCGGGGTAGGCACCGAGTACCGTAAGACTCGGTCCTTACACACTTCATTCGCTTCTTTAACATTCATAGCTATTTTCATAGCACAGTAACAGACAGAATATAGATTTTCGCTTAAACACTTCATAAATTTCTTAATCGTGTATAAGTTGACGAGCTCGGTGTATAGTTACGGTACTTTGACATCAACGCTCTTGGGTTCGAGTCCCCATACAGTAGAAATATTTATGTGGCCTCACAGAAAACCGCAGTCAAATAACAAGTCCCAGGAGTGTTATGTTCCTGCCAATGAGTGAGGTTAATAATAAGCTCTTAAGGAGTTGCTGTATTAGCAGCGAGCGCGAGTGAGTTAATGTATTGCAAGCTTTCTTAGGCTATGGTAACCGCATTACATCAGATGGACCGTATGCTTGTATGCCTCCCGACCTTGTATAAAAGAAGTCCGTATGTTTTGTTTTTGAAGTAATAAGTTCTTATAGGGGGGTAAACCACTTCGTTACGTAACGCGTTATGGATTACCTATTACTACCGGATTCATTTGTGAATCAAAACTCTTTTAAATACACACAAAAAATTCATCAGAATCGGTTCAGCCGATTAAGAAAAGTTCAATGATACAGGCTTACAGAAGAATTGTATATATAATTTTAATAATATAGGCACAAAAACAATAACAGTTATTTTTTGTTGCGATTTAAATTTTATTTGCCGTAATTGTAATTATTCACGGGTACATTTAACTCCTTTCGTGATGGTGTTAAAAATACTATATGTGGATCGTACTTGTTTGACCATTGCAAAACAATCACCAGAACAAAGCCTCTGGACAATTACTAGTAACAAGTAAATCGTATTGCACTACTTCCAACGATAATAAAATAATAATAGAACCAGTTGAGAATGAAGAAATGAAGAAAGAAAGAGAGAGAAAGAAGAAGAGAGGAACACTTGGCTCGTTAATTATATAACAATCCAATTTTTTTTTTAATTTTTCGGCCATTTTGACTAAGAATTTAGAGATAGGAACGGTGTTCCTGAAGATTCCTATTCTACTTTTTATGCTGAATCCGAATCTGAAGTTAAAAATCGAATATACGAAAAAAAGCAACAGACAAACGCACAGGCAAACATATAGCATTCATATAGGAACGGTGTTCCTGATAATAACATAGAATCTTTTTAAAATACGGATACGGTTTGGTCTAATATAAATAACAATACTGTAGACCAAAATAGTAGTTTATTTGCAGTCATTTCGTCTATCCGTTGAACACGCCAAAGGTCGAATGTAATATTTAACATAGTGATCGGTTATACATAACAAAAACTAAAATAAGGAGCGATCGCAGCACGCCGGATCGCGCCCGCTTTTTGCGTGACAGATTGTATTTAAACACTAACGTGACAAAAAAATCCCATCCCGGATCGCTGCAGCTTTCCTGCTTTTCCCGCCCCTGTGGGGTTTGGATTTTAGACTACATTTTGCTCAGAAAATATATAGGATTCCGGCGGAAATGAGTAATGTGTAAATTAATTAATTATTAATACGGGATACCTGTTTATATTCTTACTCATAGAGACATTCATATTAGTTGAGAAATTCGGGGGATATATGAATTTCACAAGCGAACTTAATGTTATGTAGATATAACACTATGTGTATTATGTGTAGTGCAAAGTTAGGAATATTTTGCATCCATACAAAATAATTTGAAAAGTGTCAGACGGCTTTTGCCTAGTGAATATTCCGTACACAGCACATATATACAACTTGTGGATAAATATAAATATTTTTATGGTTACTTAAATACGCTCAATTATCTGTTGCATTACGATAACAGTTCAAATAAAGTTTGTTATTTATTTAAAAAAAAACATAATAGTGAACAATTGTCCTTCAACCATGACAAATTCGTTCACTTATATTTCCATTTTTTGAACTAGTACTCGCTCGCTAGTTATGTATATTATATATATAATACTTTTCTTAGTTGTACAGACAGATGAACGGATAAGCGACGAGGCCATAAGAATTCCGTTTTTCTTTTGATTCGGAACTTTAAAATCATCTCATGAAATATGTATGAATATAACAACAACAATCCTAAATTTAGAAACGATATTATTTCAAGTTCATATCTAAAGGCTATTAATAACTGTAGGCTGAATTTAGATGCGAGTATTACGTAAGTTGTCAAACCAGTCGTGAACTATGCGAATATGTTTTATTAATAATTTCTCTTACACATTGTTACCTCACAGAAATTAATGTATTGCGATGCTACACATGACTTCCAGGAGTGAAAGTGTTTAAGAGCATTCCATGCATGCTTAAAGCATCTGATGTAAAGCAGATATCGTAGCCTATGAACACTTGCAATACTGAAGTCTCCTATCCTGAAGTAACTCTTTAGGAGCTTACCACCTCGCAGGAACACAACAATCCGTCAGGGAGTTATTACTTGGCTGCGGTTTTCTATGAGGTGGTGGTACTTCCCCAGACGGGCTGCATTTATCTCTCTTAAAACACCCAGACCAAGATAAACCGAATCATGTGGGAATCGAACCTACGAGCGTTGATGTCAAAGCAGCGTTACTAACCACTTCGCCACTGAGCTTGTCAATGTAGTGTAGACTTTAGAAATCAAAATTACAATGCTAAATATTTAATTTCAATTTAAACGTTGATGACAAATTAGCATTACTAATCACTGCGCCCCCGAGATCGTCAAAGTAGTGTAGACTTTTGAACAATAAAATTACTATGTTAAATGTTCAATTTTATTTAATTTCAATTTAAACGGAGAAAATAACTGCAATTGAACTAAATAAACAAAACTGTAAACAAATTTACTTGTTAACCAATAATTAATTCAATGTCGTTTTATAAATTAATTTAATTGAATTAATTTAGTGGACAGTCACAACGGGCGAATTTTGAATAAACTTATTTGCAAGTTATTCATTTTCCGCATTTTTATCATTTCTTTGATTCCGGCATGTTGTAGTAAGTTGTGAAGATTATTACAATCATGTCATATAACTTGTTTACCTTAACCAGATTGCGTCTTCCCCATTTTTTTACATATTTCACTCTGAAGAAAGGATAAATAGCATCATAAAAGGTATTTATGATGCACAGAAAAGAAGTAAATACGATGTTATCGCATGATTAACGAAACGCAATTTAATGCAATAAAGTTTAATGTGTACATTTTTGGAATGAATCTCGTATTCATATTTATGATTCTGAGACCATCCTACTAAATGGATGTCGAATTTATATGTAGAAAGATCAGTACAGCTAGTCCATTAACACTGTACATTAAATATTGAACATCCTCTTTTACCTGAGCCGTACGTGATCAAATTTCAGTACTAGGGTACTGAGAACTCGATGTATATACACTTATACAACAGCTAGATTGGTATATATAAATATTTATAACAATCCAGGTAGAGTTAAACTTCTATTAATTCAAACAAAATGTAAATATAGTTTTTTTCAATTTATTCGCTTAAACTTCATGCGATTTATAGTTTTGTCATTACCAGTTTCCGAGATACGTTAAATATAATTTATATATCTACAGGAATTGCCCATTTAAAGTGATAGGATATTGCGTGAGTACAACTATTAGGTCCTACTTAAATTCTGTTACTTGGTTTAGGAATACAGAGAAGTAAAAGTTGCGAAATAGTCCCGAGCATGAGTAATTGTTCGTATGTGCAGTCGATGTTACGTACAACACATCACATTCTGATAACATCTAAATGTCCTTCGATGTACCAAATAAAACAATCTTAATTCCAGTGCCCTTGCGTCATATGATAAATAGGATGTCCTCTATCATTTTTGTCAAGTCAAAACAAAGATGTCAGAAGATTCACTTCGAAGAGTTATCCTCAGACCATATAACCTTCACTTCTTTGATTTTATTGCTACGGTCGGCGGTAAAAGTTTGCCTTTACGGTAGCAATAATAGAGTGAGACAGCCTGTTAAACGGATCACGTTATTTTGACCTTGTTGTTTTAACGATTCTACTTCAATCCATATTCATGGTCTAACAAAATTAAATCGAATAATTTTGCAGGGTTATATATTATACCCATTACGAAAAACTATAATTTATTTTAAATAAATGTGTCAGGAAAAGCTGAGCATCAGGCGCGCTATGGCCGTTTATTTCCTAACTTAGTATGTTTTTTGTAATGGGTATACGTAAGTTGTACCCATGACGAAAAACATACTCATTACCCATGAACATTTGTCGTATCAATTTTGTTATACTCTATATATGTTATTTAGAGGTGCGTATGCTATATAGAGAAGTTGCTGCATCAATAGTGGGGATGACAAAACGCGAGCAATACTTTGTATTGCAAGTGTACATAGGATCCGAGAATTACAGTAATCTGGTGGACCGTATACATGCAGAGTCATACGTGCAAGACTCTCGATATTGTATAAAAAAATTAACAACTTACATTTTGATTGGTCATTAATATTAAAATTGTAACATTACGTGTAAAGGTAGAATGAACAAGTTATTATAACATTGCCACATATATACTTCAATCAACCCATGTTCACCGCCGAATAGCAATCCCCCTTCAATCCAATAATTTAAAGCATACTTCTTCACATTGCTCAGTTACATTTATGTGGAAGTTAGGGTTTTAAAGCCGTCTAAAGGCCACCAACATACTCGTAGCTCAACAGCCGGGATAGACAGTTTAATGAGCCTATGCTAGAACTCGAGATAAATAAACCAATCCATAATGCTGGTTTCGGATGTATTACTTAACTTGCTTCTTCAGTTAAACCGACATTTCACAATGATGCAGCTCCTTAAAAAAAGGAAGTATCAATGTAGAGCCCATTTTTATGTATGCAAACCTGATTAGTATTTTTTGTATTTTCAATATTTTTTTCAAATATTATATGAATAGTGGAAAAAGATATAATTAAATTCTTTATGATTGGATATGATAGTGGCTAGCAGAGTAGGTAGCTCAGCGATATGTAGACATAAACCAAGCAAAGGGTCAAGACATGAGTAGAATTAATGAACATACTGTAATACTTTTTCACGTTTTTTATACGAATAAATGAATAAAATAAAACCCTTGTAGGATCACCTGTGCGTCTGTCCATCTGTTATAGCCTATTTTCTAATGAACTGAACTGGTTAAACTGCTTTATCGAAAATACTCTATTACTTGAAGATTGCAGGAAAACCTATATCGAGTTTATGGTCTCAAAATAACATAGTAAATATCACAATATTGCGTGTACAAAATTACAAATACACTTGCAATATATTTGAAAATATGTTTTTCAACTACATCGTTAAATTTATTCTTGGGATAAATAGGTATGTAAAATATACATACAAGCTTTATTTTATGCAAGGTTGGGAGTCATACAAGCATACGTAAGTTGCCTATGATGCTTGCAATAAATTAAGTATCGCTCGCACAATGTCACAGCTGCTGTTAACATAGCAACTCCTTAGGAGCTTACTGGTAACCTCACTCACTGACAGGAACAAAACAACCCTCCAGGAAGCTGTTATGGGGCTACCGTTTTTTGTGAGATGGAAGTACTTCTCCAGACAGGCTGATTTGATACACCCTACCTCTCTTAAAACATCTTGACCAAGACAAACAGACATGTTCATGTACACAAATGTTTGTGGGAATCGAACAAAGGAGCGTTAGTGTCAAAGTAGCATACTAACTACTCCTCGACGTAGTATAAAACACACAAAAAAATGTAATTGTTACATTTGTTAAACAACTATATGCATTCATGTATGTTGCATTCACATAATTTATTTAGAGACTCGGCACGCGATCACTCGTTCGCTGACACCGAGCATGACCTAGATGTTTTGTTTGCTAGGCTGTCAAGACGTATACCTAGGTTTTGAATGAATACCTATCGTTGTTGCAATATAAGTTCCAGTTAAGAACGCCGTATTCTTGAATGCTGTCCTGTTATCACAGATTTAAAGACGTATTCTGCATAAAGAACGATTTAGTACCACTAGGATTTTTCCGAAAATTCCTTAAAACATCGTCTGCTATTTAAAAATTACATTGGAGTCAACAAGCGTACTGCCTGCTTGTCTTAAAGTGGGTTCCATATTCTATGTACGCCTGCAGCACAAGGAGTATCACCGGCACGTTGTCATCCTTAATACTGACAGATCAGCTATACAGGAATTTCCTGATGTTTATAGGAATCCAGGAATTTGTTACTTGCACCATGGATTATGTAATGTGGAGATACTTCCGTGATTACGGCCTGCCTAATGTTAAACAGTCACCGTAGCCTACGGATATTTGTTACACCAGGAGTGTCATTCATGCGTTACCGACCCTCTAAAAACTCATCACGCCTTTCTTGAAGAACCCCATGCTGTAGTGTGCTGTACCGTTGGGGTAACATCGACTGGGAGCTCATTCCACAACTTGAGAGTTCTCGGAAGAAAACTTCTCTAGAACCGCACAGTACGCGACCATTACGGTTCCAACGTATGAAAGTGAACACCCCGCCAACGTCCTACCTGCCTGGGATCTAGCGAGAAACACATACAACATATACTGTTGTATAAGGCAAAGCCGCGTGTAAAAGTTACAACAATATAATTGCCTTTGGAGCTGTTTGTCAAGCGAAAATACTAAGATGTATAGACAGTATCAAACTGTACTATCCGCTAATCTATAAGGCCCCTTTATAAATGTAAGGTTAGCGCCTAAATATCGAGCCTACTGCTTAATAGGAGGACATTTTAACATGTAAGGCGACGTTGATCCGTGAACTAACCAATGAGAGCTGCGTATTCTACTTTACCCCCGACCTGTAGCGGTGAGTTTAGTCACTATGCAAAATTGTGTTAGCGCTTCTCCATACGTTATTTCCTAAATAACATTTTTCATCTTTCTTTCCATGAGAAACCGAGGCGCGTCGCTAGTCTATTATATTTTCAACATCTTATTTAAAAAATATTTTATCAATTTATTAATCGCCATTTTTTATCTTATTGATCTTAGTACCTTATAGTGATTTGTTTTAGTTTTATCCTACTAATATTATAAATGCGAAAGTTTGTATGTATAGATGGATGTTTGTTGCTCTTTCACGCTTAAACGGCTGAACGGATTTGAATGAACTTTGGTACGTAGATTATGATCTGGATTAACACATAGGCTACGCTATTTGACTCCACGCGGGCGGAGCCGCGGGCAGCACCTAGTATTCACATATATGTTATCTTAGTAGTGCCTATATCTTTATAGATTGATCTGCCATTACCATCTGCTAAGATATTAATAAAAGTTTACCTATGTAGATGATGATTTTGACGAGCTCGGTGGCGTAGTGGTGAATGACACAACTTTGATACCAAAGCTCGTGGGTTCGATTCCCATATAGGATAAACATTTGTGTGCATAAATTTGTCTGTTTATCTTGGTCTGTGTCTTTTCTATGTATCATAAGCATGTATTTACAAAACTAATATTATGTATGTTTATCAGTTACCCATAACGCAAAATTCGCATACTTTGGGGCTAAATTGAGCCTTGTAATTTGTATAATGTTGTGTTTTTAAGAGAGTTATTGTCGGAATCACTCATTTAAAAACACTCAGTTTTAAATTGAGTAGGGCGCATCAAAGTGACCCGTCTGGCGAAGTACCTCCACCTCACAGAAAACCGCAGCCAAATAACAAATCCTTAATGGGTCGTTGTGTTCTTGCGTGTAAGGTAAGGGTGTGAGGTCGCCAGTAAGCTCCTAAAGAGTTGATGTGTTAGCAGCAGAGGTGGCATCGCGCGAGTGATACTAATTGAATTGCAAATCCTCATAAGCTACGGTAAATTTACATCACGTGAGCTTGTATGGCTCCCTAGGTTGTATATAAAAAAAAAGATTAAAATGAACATAGATAAGATAAATTACGAGGCTAAGTAAGATGAAGAACGAATCGACTATACTACAAAATATATATAGTATAAATGATACGTCAATATTCATATCCCACAATTAGTAATAAATGCAGTAGTGATACAATATATATTCTTATGTAGTTACCAATTACGCGGAAAACCTAAGGTATACAGGAAATGTATCGCAAATTATATATTATATGGAGATCAACCTTCCATTTTAGATCCAAGGTGTATACAATGCCTTAATTGATAGCAACAGCATTGACTTTATAGACTTGTGTTGACTCTATCATCAAAGTACATAGTGCAGCATTTCCTCTATTATCAATGTACTTTTCTATCGAATCTGCGTTATTTCTGTCCTTGAACCGTTATTCCCTAGGATATTGACGAGCTCGGTGGCGCAGTGGACGCAACTTTGACACTAACCCACGGGGGGTTTGATTCCCACACATGTAAAACATTTGTGTGCATGAACTGTTTGGCTGGGTGTTTTTAAGAGAGGAAGGGGGCTTTAACGCAGCCCGTCCGGAGGAGTATCTCCACCTCGCGGAACACCGCAGTCGAATCACTAAAGTTGTCGAGTTCCTGCGAGTGAGTGAGGGCACTAGACAGCTCTTAAAGAGTTTCTCTGATAGCAGCAGCGGTGAAGTCGCGCGAGTGATACTTAATGTATTATAAGCGTTCAAAGGTTTCGGTAACTGCTTTACATCAGGTCGTATGTTCATGTGCCTCCCAACGTTGAATTAAAACAAAACAGAAAAGAAAGCCGGTAAATTTTTAGCGATTGGAATTCTACATGGCAGTCTTTAATTCCATTAGTTCTTATTTTCACATTTAAAAGAAATAGTATATTTCATTACAAGTGCGGAAAGCCTGTCATTGCCAAGAGTTCCGACAAATGTCTACCCGAGCCGAGGCGCAGCCGAAGGTGAGGGTTGACAGTCGGAACTCTTTGCAATGACGGTTCCGCACGTGTACAATAAACTCAACTAACTAGGAAAATGGCGCCAACCGTAAAAGAATATAAGCAGAGATTTTCTTTTGTTTTCTACACCCATTCTGGGTAGGCAAAGGGAACTATGCCCATACAGCCAAGTCTTCAGTAGATATTTTTTATTGATATGAAATGAAAATGAAATTTAATGAGATGAAATGAAATGAAACCTAACCTAACTCATTGAATCAAATCATTAAATCTGATATTGAAACAAATTAGTAGCTTCTTTTTAGAAATATTTGCATGAATAAAAACTTCTATGAATTTTTTTAGTAAAAACTTCGTGGTTGGTTTTTTCTTTTTAATAGACATTATTTTGACAGTTGGGAAAGAGAACGCACGAGTTCGGAAAAGGTAAAGCTCGAGTATGTAATAGCCCACATCCCGAACGCTATACGTCCCTGCAATACGCCGCTTTTTGAGCAACTGTATTAAAAAATCATTTCCGTAATATAAAGCGAGAATAAAAAAATGTTTTCTTGCTTGTTATCTGTGAACTCGCATTGTATTCCTTGGGTTTGGAGTGGAAGAGAATAGTCTATCTCCCGTTACTACGTATTTATTTCTACTGTTTGTTACCTACCATATCCCACAATCCATCTCCATTAGTTTTTCCTTGTTTTGTACTATTGTTGCATGTTATTATTTGATTTATTGCAAATTTTTGTATATACGTTTATGACTCGTTGCTGCACGCTTCTGCATAGAGCAAGGGTTCCCAGGTTTAAATCCTGTTATTTTTTTATTCTACATAGGGAGACATACAAGCATACCCAACTGATGGAAAGCTCTTCTACTTTTAACATCATAGTCTAGTATTGACAGATTCTACATTTGACAAATTCACTTACTTACTGGTGTTTTACTGATGACCTCACTCACATGCAGGAAACAATCCTCCAAGGAGTTGTTATTTGGCTGCGGTTTTCTGTGAGGTGGTGGTACTTCCACAGATGGACTGCTTCCATGCCCTATCTCCTGGTGTGGGCATCTACATCTAAATTCATGTTTTCGGATTTACGAACATATTTTTAATTATTGAAGGTGGAGGAAAATATTGTGGGGTAACTCGCATATCCAAAAAAATATATTTCGAAAGTCGTGTGAAATAACCTAAGAAAGGTTTGGTTTTCCCTCTGGGTTGCGGAGATCTGACGGCAGTCGCTCCATAAAAAAATCACTATCATCGCCAAATTTCTAGGCTTAGGTGTGTACCCTGCCCATCCTAATGGGTTTGAAAAGGGAAGGGGAACGCTCGGAAGAAGAAGAATCTGCATACAGTTGCGTCTGCGTTATGTTCAGTATCTCTTCTCACAGTATCTCTTCGACAAATTAAAATTTCCTCAGACGTCAAATAAATATGGTAGAAGATTCTGTCGAGCCTATTTGACAGTGCAAGCTCATAAAACCGTCGCCTTCAGGGGCAGCTTTCGCTATCAGGCTACCAAATGTTGGAACAATATACCACCTCCTATCAGACATAACATCCATGTTCTCATTCAAAAAAAATATCAAATCCTTTTTACTAGAAAGTCAAAAAATTGGTATTCCAACACGGTACCTGTAGCGATTGATGTTCTTGAAGCTCGATACTAGCGGCACTGTCAATTATACTTAACTTATAATTTAATTTTATATATAATTTCACAATGCAAATTTTCAATTATTCATCGCATAATTATCGAATCGCCTATTTTATTATTTTCAATTAACTTCTATTCATTTGTAACAACTCAAGCAGATACGCACTCGTACCCACTACAGGCTGCGGCTGAAAATCAGTGTTTTGCTCTTGAGCAATCTCACCACTGAGCTGTGGCCCATTCGTATTGCTGCAGAACACACATACCTTTGTACATCATAATTATTATATTATTGTTTTTAGGCTTGTTGTGTTATTGTTTTTACATTTGTTTGTGTGTGTTAATCAGTGATCGAATAAACGTTTTATCTATCTATCTATCTATCTATCTATGTTTTCTTATTATGTTTTTGTCTTTTTTTTTATTACTTTTGGAGGCATATACGCATACAGCCGATCTGATGTAAAATGGTTACTGAATCTTATTAATGTTTAAGACAGCGACTCCTCGGAAGCTTACTGGTAACCCCGCACACTTGCAGGAACATTACAAACTTCCACGGAATTGTTTATGTCGTGTGTGGGAAACACTTACAAACATATCTCCTGTGTGAGAATCGAAACCACAAGCATTAGTATTAAAGTAACGTTGTCAACCACTCTGCCACCCGGGCTCGTCTATAATAGTCTACGAGTATATCGATAATAAATACCAGCTGCATATGTATAAAAATACTTCCTAGGTACAAACTAGACTCCGTTACAATTATTTAATGTATAGATTAGACACATGTGTAGGTATATTTAGATCACTCGTATGTCATATAAAATCAGCTAGTTTCTGGTTTATCTATTAAAGTACTCGAAACTCCAAAGGTCATCGCTATTATGTTGCAATGGTTTCCAGTAGAATACTAATCCTAATAAGCATTTTAGGTTTTATGAATATAAAGCAATTATGTATTTTATTACATGTAGCAACAACTTACACTGCATTTATTACATACTACCCAGCACCGGCGGTTTAACCCGCGCTAAGTATGATTTACACTGCTCGCCGGTAAGGCACTTGACTTCAACTTCTGATAAAACACGGCTAATGTATTGGTAGGTGAGTCTTGCCCTACATCTCTCTATTTTTGCGTTGTATTTCTGCTTCATCGTTCCTTCTATCCTGACTTCTTTCTATATGACGAGCCTGATAGTCGATTTGTTAGCAAAGGTAAGTTAACACTAAGCCTCGTGGGTTCGATTCACACACAGGACATATTTGTGCGCATGAACATCAACAATGTCTTGATCTGCGTGTTTTTAAGAGAAGTATACCGTACCAAAATAGCCCTGGGGAAGTATCTCCACTACAGTCAAAATCGTATCCAAATAACAACTCTCTCGAGGGTTGTCGTGTTTCTACATGTGAGTGAGTTTACCAGTAACCTCCTAAAGAGTTGCTGTTTTAGCAGCAGGTATGGCAACGCGCTAGCGACGCTTCATGTATTTCAAATGTTCATAGGTTATGATAACTACTTTACATCAGGTCGGCCGTGTGTTTGTATGCCTCCTGACTTTTTTAAAAAACATATGTCTGAACCTACGGAGGATGTATCTTCTTGTCTTACGCTGATACTGTTTTTATATATTTTCTTTATAATGGAGTCCGTATATCCCATATAATATATCTATTATATATTCCTAATTCTAATATTCCATGTCCGTTTCATACAAAGGTCACAGCATATTCCTATTGGGAATTAATTAAGAATTTATAAATATGCAGAAAGTTGGATGGGCGGGGAATGTTAGAACCATACAGCTTGTAAGCCTTATTAATTATGCTATTGTCATAAGTATCAAGATGCAATGGTCCAGTATTATCATTAATGTTTAAGAAGTGAGACTCATGTGAGTGACAGATTTGACACATAGCTATATCGTTCGTTTTTCTGCCTATATGAGAGGCATGGTGTGAAGGTATAGATAGACAGACGAATGTCCTAGCAATATAACATTATAACACAAAATGTTTATTTCCAGATAGTGAATATCTTCAACCATGGGGTTTGCGACAGAAAATATAACTCAAACCACAACATGGGCAGCGACGAGTCTGTTCTACGTTCTTCTTGTACCAGCTTTAATTCTCTGGTATAGTTACTGGAGAATGTCCAGACGGCACATATATGAGATGGCCGAAAAACTGAACGGACCCAAGGGTTTACCAATTATTGGAAACGCGTTGGAGTTTACTGGTGGATCTGCTGGTAAGATATAGATCTATTTTTATAAGACACCAATTGCTGTGCTAGAGATTTTATAATCGGATTAGTACATAATACGTGAGATTATTTCCTGCGATCAAAGAAACCAACGTACAAATTTTAATTCTTATAATAATCTTAGTTAAGATTGCCAACGATAATCCTAATCTGAATATCATCATGCGTAAAATCGTGTTTCAATATGCTAATGTTTGGAAAATATACCATTGAAATTGTCATAATAACATATGCTTACATGTTTCATATTTTATTACATCTTTTTACACTTCCTTAATAGTTTTATGGCAAGTAACGACTACAATTATTACTCTATTTAACGATCTAAATAACTATGTAAAAATATTATTATCGCTGAACGAAACTAAAAATAGTAACATTTGCACCATCTCACAATTGCTTGCGAACATGTGCCACGTGTAGACAGATGCAAAAAAACAGATCACTCGTTAGTCGAAAACCGTTGAGAAATCTCGAGCTTATAGCGGTCTATAATATCGAATTATTAAAAGGTTTGCCGAGGTTTTCCCAAAGGACTATGGCATGGAGGTATTCAAAAAGAAGGCGAAGCAAGACTAAGGTTTCTGTTGTTGCAAATGTCCTGTCCATAATTGTAACTGCTTACTGTCAGATATGGCTTATCGTGAATGTTTATTCAGCGTTCGATATTTAAGTATATATTTAACTTGTGCCTTTGCTGTCCCGTTTATGTGCCCATGCTTGTCATGCCGCATGTACCGGTAGATTATTGATGTATTATTCAATCAGTATTCGAATTCAGTCACCAGAAACAATTTACCTGATTCGCTTAAAAATGCATAACGCATTAATTTTTTTTAATATTATTGTGTGTAAGGAATTGTTTACCGTTTACTGTTTGCTTAGTTTTTTTTTTTGTTTGAATTACAAAACACTTTTTATTATTTTAATGATATTTTATAAGATCTAGGCACGTTTATATCATTTGTCACTGTTTTTTTTCTCTTCTACAATATTTATTTTTCATTGATTTATGTAAATTTGAAAGTAGAATGAAATGAAATCATTCAATTAATTCAGAATAATTTACATTTTTTTTAAAACTAGATTTATTTTTCCAAATACTAACTAACTACATGTATTTATTTATTAATACTAGTTACTAGCAGTCGCCCTTGACTTCGTCAGCGTGATCCAAAGATCCTTTAAGCTATATCTTTAGGTACAGCTTAAGCTAATTCCTGTAGCCTAAAAGAGGTAGCTGTACCTAAAAATGTGCCTGTGCCGCAGAACGTGGTACAGGGCACGTCAGTTTGGTCATATAATGTTCACGTGATTGAGCGTAATATAGACTTAATATATTGCAAGCGTTCATAAGCTACATCGTATGTTTGAATGCCTGTGAACGTTGCATAAAAAAATTTTTTGACAATACTTCATCCGACCATGTAAAAAACTGTTCATTAATTATTTTTGCTGTAAAATAAATGGTTATTAGTATATTATGCAGAAAAAATTAATGCTTATGTATTTACAGTTTAGTCAGTGAGTGATCATTCGCTTTTATATGTACATATTAGGTTTTTTTTTGTTCGCAGATATCTTCAAAAATCTTATTTCAAAAAGTACGCCTTATGATAAAGAGGCTGTTGTTAAAATATGGATTGGACCACGACTTCTGGTCTTCCTATATGACCCCCGAGATGTGGAACTAATTCTTAGCAGCCATGTACATATTGATAAGGCTGATGAATACCGGTTCTTCAAACCTTGGCTTGGAAACGGCCTACTTATAAGCTCAGGTAACTACTACCTACTTTTGTACTTACTAGTTACTTCCCATGTCTTTGTTTTTGTAATAGTTGCAACACTAAGATAATGATCTCAACTATATATTACATTGAACCATAGTACGGAAGTCTCAAGCTTCCGTTCATATAATCATCATTAACAAATCGAAAGAAATTTTGTGAAATATCAAAGTATAAGTAACATTTTTTATTGTAAAAGCTATTGGTTACACTATAAAAAGTTTGAGCAAATTCACCCATAATTACTATAAATTATTGGATAATGTACGTCTGTATGTACGTATATACGTAATATTTCTGTATCTTATCTCCGTTTTCCGAGAATAGTTTGTCAACCGGCAGAGAGCACTGTTCTAAATGAGAGTTTTGACGCTTTTAGTGGTCTATAGACGACATTTCAAAATAATTTCACTATACTACACTACTGGGGAAGTACTTACAGGAGATCGCAGCCAAATAATATTCTGGAAATACTTACTACTACCTGTAAGCACCAGGAAAGTTGCATTTTCATCAAATTTCGATGTTAAAAAATAATCACGATTACAAAACAATCTCCTTCTACTTCGTTTACTAGAAAATAAAAATGTTTGCTTTTATGTAAAACATTAATGAATAACAATATTGATTTTCAGCTTTGAATACTATATAAAAGTCAAAGGTTAAAGGTACAAGTACATATAGTTGTATATGCAATTGAATAAATTAATTAAGCACATTACTATTGCAAATGATATCTGCGTGTAATATTTAAATTACCTATGTTTATACACTTTACATAAACAATACATCAAATAATTTTATGATTATAACGTAACCGTAACGTAACGTATTTATTGTAAGAATGCTCGTATCGATATTTTATCCGATTACCTTAAAACCAAAAGGATGGGTTATTAATTTAGCAGTGTATGTAAAATGTTTGTTTGTATTTATTTGTGTTCTATCATAGAATCTAAACTATGCGCCGGATTTGATAACAGGGGTGTCAAATGGTGTGTTATTATGATTGAGTAATGGAAATTATATTTCGAAACACGTGTTACCACGTACCCTAAGAAAGGTACGGATTTCACTGCGGGTTGTAAATGTTTGACGGCAATCACTCCATGTTTGTATTTTCGCCAAATCCCTAGGACAAGACAGTAGACCTTCCATTTCTAATGGATTAGGAAACATTCAAATATATATAACTAAACTTGAATCCAGCTTATTTATATATACTGATAATAAACATTAATGATTTTTGTCTGTATTAACGCAATGAGATCTCATTTCTTGCAAAATTTCATGATCTTTTGTTAAACCGCAGCCAAATAACAACTCCCTAGAGGGTTGGTGTGTTCCTGCGTATGAGTGGGGTCACCAGTAAGCTCCCAAGGAGTTGCTGTGTAAGCAGCAGAGGAGACATCGCGCGAGTGATAATTAATATATCGCAAGCGTTAATAGGCTACGGCACCCGCTTTATATCAGGGCCATATGCTTGTATGCCTCCCGATGTAGTATAAAAAAAAACTGGAGTACCTTGTAGGTTAAGTGATTTTTTGAAAATCGTGTAGACAAAAGATTAAGTAGAGATTAGCGATTTTAGTAATTTTCCCTGGACTTGTACTATGAAACCATTCTCATGGCCAAATAAGGTTTCCACTTTTGAGGTACAGAACCCTAAAAATGACCTTCACTAAAATTCATGCTGCACTTTAGCTATTTTAATATATTCATTAATATCTATTATACTTCTTTGAAACTAGTTAGACTGGGCTTACATCTACACAATGTCATGTGTTGATTTATAATGGGAGTAAACATTTGCGGACCTCTTTAAACTTTTTTAGCGATTAATATTTTTACTCCAGTAGTAGTTTCACATTGAGAAATCTTCATATGACAGCAAAAATTGATTCTGAAATCCAATTTCGCTATTGCGAAATATAACAGCAATAACAAAATTAGTCTCAATCATGACGAACATAACTTGGCCTTATGATTGTCTAGATTGCTTAAACGTGATGTAGTTATCGCACAGACAAAATACTATATCACTATAGTTCTGTCTTACTATATATCATCTAACTTAGTTAAGTATTATATCTTTTCAATCACAGGCTTTTACCTTGGTCCTTTGATAGGCGTGCGCGGAGATATGAGTCCAACGCGTTGATGCTCCTTCGAAAAGATTGGTGAATGTATTATACCCGCCGTGACCTCCTCCGGGGGATATCAATGGGACAATATACCTATGAACATGTCACGGCAGATATTGGGACTATAGCTTAATATGTTGGAAAACATTGGGCTATTGAAATGAGAACTGGAGCGATTATTAGAACTGGGCTAGAAGAGGAACGGAGGGAACTATCATAATCTGATGTTACTTTCGACAGGCGGTGGCTCGCCACTCACTACATAGAGCTAAATATTATTATTATTGAATACATAAATAAAGCTTTATATTCAATAACTTTTTATCTGAATAAAATCAACAAACTATCTTAGATTTTATTATTCTTTCTGACGATTTCTAATCTATTAAGATTGGCGGGTCCACTACCTACGCCTAAGCATTTGACGAAAATACTGAATTTTAAATAGAGCGATAGCCGTCGGGTTTCCGCAATCTAGGGAGAAAGTCATACCTTTCTTAGGGCGTGACCTATGAAAAGTTTGACTTTCTCTCTGGATTGTGTGTCTTTCGAAATATAATTTATAGGTTTCCTTACGCAATTTTCCGTTATGCAATCAGTGCGGTCAATGCAATAATTTGAAACTAAGGAGGAGGAGGTACACTCTTATATAGCGGACCTCGCCAATCCTAATGGATTAAGAAATAGTATAACGCTAAGAAGAAGAAGAAGGAGATACACTCTCTCCATTAAAAAATAAACAGCCTCTAATTCTAATTCTTATGCTTTTGCAATCGAGAGAGTATCTTCTTATCTGAAAAAAAATATGCAGTGTAGCGTAACGTAAATAATTATATAGGTATAGCAGCTCAGACGTTGTCTCTCAAAATGGAAGATTCGCAAAAGCGATAAAAATAGTTGAGAGAGCTGACTTGTTAGTATTATTAGTGAAAACTTGGTGTTGTTTGGTAATGTAATTAATTATTTCGCCTTTTTATACAATAGCGCGCGTATGATCAGTCAACAGTGTTTCAGGAAAAGACAGGAATATAAATATTTATTTTATAAATCGATCGATTCAGTTATGTTTGTTTATCCATCATTCAGTCAATCATACTGAAGTTCTCATCATGTACCATCGTAACAAACAGAGTTAATAAATATTACCTTTATAATGCTCGACACTTACTAAAAGTAGTCAAATTATAGTGTAATACGTTTTTTTTCAGGTCAAAAATGGCGTTCGCATCGGAAATTGATTGCGCCTACATTCCATCTAAATGTCCTGAAGAGCTTCATCGACCTTTTTAATGCAAACTCTAGATCAGTTGTAGAGAGGTTGAAGAAAGAGACGGGTGACTTCGATTGTCATGACTACATGAGTGAATGCACTGTTGAAATTTTGTTAGGTACGTATTGAGTAATCTTAGTATTAATAATCGATTATATGATGATGAACTCTTTAAACTTGAACTCTATTGCGTATTGAAGTTTTTTTGATGAGCCCGTTGACGGAGTGGTTAGCTACCAAGGCTTCAATTTTCATACAGTATAAATATTTGTGAACATGAACTTGTCTGTCTTGGTCTGGATGTTTTTAGAGAGGTACGGAGGATGAAAGCAGCCCGCCTGGCGAAGTAACTCCACCTCACAGAAAACCGGAGCCAATTAACATTTGCCTGGAGGGTAATTGTGTTAAATGACATATGAAAACCCTTATTATGCTCTAGTTGTTTTATATTTATTATTCAATGAGACAATCGAATACATTGTTCAGACAAAAAAAGAGTAAAAAATGCTTTACAAGGTATTAATTCAAAACAGCAGGAAACATAAATCTCGGCTTATGCAACTAAATAAACACCACTGAAAAAATTGTATTTCAAGTTTGGCTAGAAAAAATACTACCTTTAAAAATACTAAAAAATACCGTCTAACCGACGTGTTGGTAGTTAGGCAGGAGTGATATCTGGTCGCAAATATAGAAAATCAACGATTTGATTCTGCAATCGTCTGTTAATTTATAATCTAAGTATTAGATAACAATTGAATAATTTAAGTACCCAACAGTAGAATTATATCTTACTGGTAAATAAGATCAATCAACATGCATGGCGGTAGTCGATCTTCACTCAATAATATAATTTTGTTGATCTCTTTTGTTTCAAACCGCTATCTCCCACATTGTAAGGAATCTCTATCATAGTTATCATTACATAGTTTTATCATAACTAAGGTCTCAGAATATATATATATATATATATATATACATATATATATATCTATAATAATAGCTTTATTTTGCATTATCATTTGGAGGTTTATGCTAGTGTAATCCTTGAATGAGAGGTGGAAATTATCTTTCACTGATTTGAAATAAAAATCAAAAGATTTCACGATTTTACTAAACGTTTTTTTTCCATTGGGCCCTCAAGGGCACTTAAACATGTCTTACATTTTTTAAATGTAATCTTATTGTATCTTATTAAATTCTCCTAGTTATTAATTTCCATTTATATTATCACGTCCTCTCTTTAAGCTAGCTCACTGTTACGTTTACAAAGGGGGTATCAAGGCCTGACATTTGATATTGCGGTTCAAGAATTTATATGGACGGGTTGCTTATTTGTGACCTGAATAAAAAATGTTTATGTAAAAAGGTGGAAAATTTGCACTAGCAAAAAACAGTAGCAACAAAAAATAAATAGACAAGAAGGCGAATGAAACATTTGCCCTAAATCTCAAGGAGTCTATGCGAAATTAACGTGTGAATAAAGAGCAATTTGTATGTACTGGCACGTAACTGGCTTTGCCGGTGACAACACAGGTCACGCTGACCCTCACTCAGAGCTGGATGGTGTACTTGAAGCGAATAACTTGGCTATTAACAGTTTGCGAAATATTGTAGCTAAAATTATACGATAATTCTGCATACCTCATATTTAGGCCAAAACTAAAGTTTAGCACTAAACTTTAAAACATAATTATTATTCTCATAGAATCTGTTTGGTATCATGCAATTCATTTATAAGTGCATAATCATAATAACATATTTCACACAGCAATCACAGTTTCAGATTCTTCACCTAACTCGATACATAATCTCGGAATATTACAGCTAATAACAGTTATTTAAATTATAGGAACCTGACGTAAATAGGACACTAAATTGCTGCACGCATAACATCCGCCATGTTTATGGTAATAATTACCTTGTTTACTTGGATCTTAACAATGCAAGTAATAATCCAGATCTAGGAACTAATTATGCTACATACATATCATAGTACTACGCAGTACGGTACATAGTACTATTCTGATACTATTAAAGAGTACTGTTGAGTTTGCCGACCCCCCACGTGTTCACGTACTGCTAATGGCCAATATTCGCCATCGATGGGTAACTGAACGTTACGAGCCTCTATTGCTATTCTAGTTATGCAATCACATTAAATACGACGGAGGTCAATAGGTCTTTCTCTTCTCATAACATAAACATGCGTAGACCCTTTAATGTAACAATTAACCATTACAGAGACCGCCATGGGTGTTAGCAAGAGTACTCAAGACCGAAGCGGATTCGAATACGCAATGGCCGTAATGAAGATGTGCGATATCCTTCATTTGAGACACACAAAGATATGGCTGAGGCCAGAGATGATATTTAATATGACACAGTACGCGAAAAGCCAGACAAAACTACTTGATATCATTCATGGCCTGACTAAGAAGGTAATAAAATTGTCACGTAGCAGGTCTAAGTCGAGCATTCTAATAGCCCATTAAAGGCGGTGAGGTTGAGGTTGGTCAAAAGAGGCGTTAATAGGATTTTACAGGGTCGGTACAACGCACGAGTGATACCCGTGATATTGCATGTATCCGTGGGCTAACTGGTTACCATCAGGCAGACCGTACGTTTGTTTGTATTTTTAAGTGGAATAAAATAAGCATATACACCAAAGATATTATTTATACTTATATTAACAAAATAATGTAATTTTAAAGAGCCATCTATCAAATTACACTGCTATAGATTGTGGTACAGAAGTAGCTCCTTGTAGCATATAACATTGCATTTGCGTAATGTACGTACAGGACAAATATCAATAGTATCATCTGATTCCAGGTTATTAAGAGGAAGCGGGACGAATTTCAGTCTGGCAAAAAGTTCTCAATCCTTGAGGAAAATAACGTAATTCCCACAGATACAATTGCCGATAAACTTCCCAATAAAACTACGTCCGTTGAAGGACTTTCATTTGGGCAGTCTGCAGGACTCAAAGATGATTTAGACGTAGACGATAACGATGTTGGACAAAAGAAACGTCTTGCATTCCTAGACTTACTCTTAGAAAGTTCCCAAAGTGGTGTCGTAATTTCTGATGAAGAAATTAAAGAGCAAGTGGATACTATTATGTTTGAGGTAAATAAATAATATAATAAATATTTAATACGAGTAGGAGACGCAATGAAATGAGTTTTAACTGATTTTTTATGTAATCATTAGGGTCATGATACTACAGCTGCCGGTAGCAGTTTCTTCCTGTCTATGATGGGAATCCACCAGGATATTCAAGACAAAGTCATTGAAGAATTAGACCAAATCTTCGGTGATTCGGATCGGCCGGCCACTTTCCAAGATACTCTAGAGATGAAATACCTTGAGAGATGTCTAATGGAGACTCTTAGGATGTATCCACCAGTGCCTATCATCGCTCGTCATTTAAAACAAGACATAACACTTCGTACGTACAAATCATGTTTTACAAATAAATATCTAAAACATCGTACCTTTAAATATTCACTTCTTAAGTTAATATTTTCGGTGTCACAAAAAAATGTAAAAAGCAAATGGTGTTGAATCAAAAAAGTTGATCTATCTCAACTTGTGTTATAAGTATAATTTAAATGAGTAAACTATTATTTGTTACAGCGTCAAGTGGCAAGAAAATCCCAACAGGAACTACTGTTGTCATAGCTACGGTTAAATTGCATCGTCGAGCTGATATCTATCCTAATCCGGACAAATTTAACCCTGATAATTTCCTCCCTGAGCAGTCTGCTAACCGGCACTACTACGCATTTGTACCTTTCTCAGCTGGACCTAGGAGTTGTGTAGGTAAGTTACACATGACAAATGTAATTTATAGAACATGTAAATATAGAATATGAAAATTGATTGAACACAAAATAATACTGGGTATTCAATTAATTTTCATAAACCAAAATCTAATCAGGATAGCATAAGGAACACCTACTTATGTTTTCACGCACGTAGCATTTTTTTAACTGTAGTCTGCCCAGAGGTTAGAACTGGAAATATTAGAAGGTAAAACCGATATTCAGCAAACAACATGATGGATCACGGGCAATAAGTGGCATGAGAAAGTTCGAAAATATTTTTTATTCAATTTTCTTCAAAACTCCATCTTAAGTTTTATGAGCTTTTCTATTTTCGCTTAGCACACGTTCCCACTGAGTTGTGACGATAGATAGTCGTTTTGCTTAAATCGCTGATATAACAATATCTGGTTATAAGTGATGTCCAGAGTCCGGAGATTATCATGAAGAGGTATGAATTTCAAAGAAGCAGGTGAGGTGTGTAAGGGCTTAATCATATGGGGATCGCGCAGGGGAACTAGAGTGAAAATATACATGCATAAACTTTTATAATGTACTATTTTACTTGAGCTTCGCCAGTGAATCGTAGGATGGCCGTAAATAGATACTTTCACGCACCCTCATTTATGCCCTCTTTCTTTTACACCTGTATACGAGTAAACGTGACTATCACACCTGCATCCACCTGTAAACCTACCCAGTATATGATGCTAATAAACGGGGTAGTTTTTATAGTTCAGAGATTAATGGGGTCAGGTAAAAGTAGCTGAAGCATTTTCATTACCTATCTCAGATCTTTTAGTTGCATATGTATTAGTGTGTGTATAATTTACATGGATGTAAACAGAAGATCGGTGATACAAAGTTATCATAATACCTATTTAATACATGTGGATAAATACCTAATTTTCACTTGTTATCATGAAGTAGCCTATGGAGAACCAATGATACCAATATTACGTAGTAGGTAAGCCAATTCACCACCACGTAGCGCAGCTAGTTAGTTTGCAGGTCAACATCGCGTCACTTATTGCTTTATTTGTTAAAATATTCTCCTTCCTCAGGAGTGGGAACGCTGGTGTAGTTACTCTTTATGTTGCAATTGTTAATGGACTTCTTTTTTTTCATACAACGAGGCCTACAAGCATACGGTCCACCTGATGGAAAACGGTTACTGTAGCCTATTAACGCTTGCAATATGTTAAATATCACTCACATAATGCCACCTCTGCTGCTATCACAGCAACTCCTTAGACCTTACTAGTGACTTCACTTACACGCAGGAATATAACAACCCTCCAGCGAGGTGTTACTTCGCTGCAGGTTTCTATGAGGTGGAGGTACTTCCCAGACGGGCTGCTTTGATGCGCCCTACCTCGCTTGGCTACAGTAACCGCTTCACATTAATTTGACGTATGCTTTTATTTATGTATTAGCCACATGTAGTACATACATAGATTATTATTAAAATGGAAAATGGTAAATACAATGTTTCTCAACCTATGGGCCTCTAAACACTGTGTTGTAAGTACACCGTCCTATAGTACGCGGCAGAACCGGCTGACACACTTTTCGATGCCGGCAGCTAACCTGAGGTATTAAAGCCGATTGCCCTATCGCCTGAAAAGTGTCTGCCCTTAGGTTAAGTGTTACTTTAAGAGTTTCTATTAAAACGTACTGAATTAAAAAGGGCTCTACATTATGATTTACTAAATTATTTAGTTTCGGAATTAATGGTCCCAATGTAATCAGTTTAATACAAATATATATAGTGTGTAAGGACCGCGTCTTATGGCGCTCGGTTCTCTCTGCCTACCCCGCAAGGGACCTGGCGTGAAGATATACATACATACATATATAGCGTTTATTTATTGTATTTAGTTATTAAAATTATATGTCACACATTTTAACAAATTGATATTAGTTTTCTTGAAAAAAATATAATAAAAATAAGAGTGTAAACTAATGTAATTTTCATTGACAATGCTCTGTAAAAATGTTAGTTTAATATGGAATCAAGAAAAGGTGCAAATTTATTGGACTATTTTAAACCGCAAAGTTAACCTGAATAAAAACACATGTATTTTATTTCTAGTATCGTCTCTAATTCTTACCTTTTGTTTTATTATCAACAGGTCGTAAATACGCAATGCTGAAATTGAAAATCATCTTATCAACTATATTGAGAAATTTCCGGGTGTATTCCGATCTCAAGGAGTCCGATTTCCAGTTACAAGCTGATATTATTTTGAAACGCGCCGAAGGATTCAAAGTTCGCCTGGCGCCCCGCAAAAAGATGACAAAAGTCTGTTAGAGCAAAAATTAATCGCGTGTTCTTTGAACGTATCCTACGCATATGTAACTTTTGTTCACTCTTAGAATATCTAGATGTTGTGATATCATATTCTGACTAAGTTATGGTTAGTATAAATTAGTATGTGTAATTCCGATAATGGTTGGACAACTCAAAGACGCAGTACGGATTAGGTGGTGAGAGGAATGCAAATTTGCTCAATACAATAACATTTGTTAGGTTAATGTTTGTAAATAAGTAGGTAAATTAATGTTCTTTATTTTTGTAATTAATGAGGTTAAATAAAAGATATTTAAAAATATTTTTTTATTAATACGTAACCATTTATTTTTACAAACAACAAATAAATACAGGCAAATTTTATGAACATACATTTTCGTATGTAATAGTACATGTATGTATAATTCATAATATGTGCGGTAAGTATATAACAATTTTTTTTTTTTGCCGTTTAGGCTCCTCGGGCACTTAGACTCGTCTTTATTTTCTAAATAAAGTCTTATTGTTATTAACTTCTCATAGCTTCGACGATTTATCTAAGCGACGATTTATCTAAGCGTGAAACGGTTTATCTAATTCTAGTAATTTTCGCAATGATGATGTAAGAAAGAGTTGCTCTGAAAGACTGGGGCAGTGATAAGATAAGAAGGGGTAAGTTTCGTTGGATTAGGATTGGATATGTATGATTGATAGAAACAATTCGGAACGAGAGAATGACTCAAATGCCACACGCGAAGGATGTCAAGGTAGCTCAATACTCAAGAAGTAATCACGATCAAACCGAAACTAGAGAATAACTTAGATTAAGAAAATTTTCTTGGTCCATGGTGACTGGAGTATGGACCAAGTCTCTACCTACTGCGCAAGAAACTTGATGTATAGGTGTACATAGCAATGATTCCGTGTGAAAAATTTACGATTGAACAAATGAGGTCAGTGTCAATTCGAATACATCTGCTAGTCCAAAAGAACTTGGGATATTCATTATATTACTACTACGAGTAGTTCATAAATCAAGTAAATGAAAAAATTACGTTTTGTAAATTGTACATTTCGAGAATTGATCGTTTAGTGACTATGTAGTTATTTTTAGCATCAGCCATTCCGCAATGCGAGGATTATTGGTTTATCAAAAATCACAACAACGATATAATTCAAGCGCGGGCCGAATGTATCCGGCCAGCAATAAATATTACTCAATAGATTTATGCCGTGCACGTGACATAGATAAACTTGCGTAGACTATTAGATATATGGTTTGTGGTTGCATCAACCCACTAAACTTCTAAGAATGTACGACAATATGTCGTGCATTGATCGCAGTAGGAGAAAATAATTGTAATGGGCGACTACGTCTGAAATATTTCCTATTTAAGGCATTAGGTTTTTGTACTCAAAGGTAAGTTGTGTACCAGTATATGCCAACGAGGAATAATTGAGAAGTTTTTTGTTGTACAAGTAGGCAAATGAAAATATTGTGTTTTTAAAATATTACAAAATAAGGTGCAAGCTTTTTAAGAATCCCAGTGACCCTACCAAAAAAAGCTTTCAAATAACGGAGTAAAACCAATTTAATTAAAGTCGATGCCTGTTTACATTGTTTTGAATTTGTCAGGTCACGTACGAAATGAATTTCAATAAGTAAATTGTACGTGCAATAATTTTCTACAACTTCCGAAGAGATCTAACTTACTTTCAGTATTTCGTAAAGCTAATATCTGTGTTTCTTGATTAACCATCATGTCTGCGGAAACGCTGGTATTTAGAATCACAGTTTGGACATACCAGTTTGAGTAACAAATCTCGTGCCAGACGTCCAAAATCCGCCTTCATTGAGGATAATATCATTGCTGCGAAACAATTGATTTTCAAAGATCGTCATATGATATATCGAGAGATAGAGGTATTATTAGGCAACTCAGGGCCAATCATTTCAAGTCTTGCAAGAGGTGCTTGGTGTGAGAAATATTGTTTTCTAACGACCATTATGCAGCACGCGTCAGATGGTGTTAGAATATTCTTCAAGAGTTCAACCAATCAAAGGGAAAGTCAAATCACGTCTATCTTAAGTCTGTGTCTATATGTATGGATATATTTTGATCTGACTCAAACAATAATTTATAATTGAGGTCTTCAAAGACGACATAAAGTCAACTAAAGATACTCTCGAAGCACTTCAAAGATGATGGTGGCCACGTTCGTTGTAAAAACCAGTCCTGGTGCAACGATTGCACTTTAATACCGTATAACGATGATTACGAAGTGGTATTCCACATTTTGTTTACCACAAGACGTCATCAATCTTCGGAAATCTTACCCAAAGCAACACATCATTCTACACCACAGAGGCGCTGACTCCGTGGGTGCTCGGGGGCTCCAGCACCCACAGAAGGGAAATAGTGGGTGCGGAGCACCCATGACGCTAGACATTATTATATAACTAAAATAATCCTCATCTCATTATCTGTTGTTCAGGTTCAGGTTCAGGATCTCATTATCTGGTTATTCTAGTAAGCGCTTGCTTGCTTACTAAAATGTGTGCGACGCGTCCTAATGGGATCTCAGTTCCCACCAGATGCTTTTGATGTAGAGCTATTTTTTTGTTTTGGGCAGGGCAATCTTTGGGGGACGCCTATGACCAGCCGTGTACGTCTTTCGGCTGAAATCATGATGATGTACCTAGTCATTAAAAGAGCATGAGCACCCACGAGGTTCTCCAGAAGCCGGCGCTCCTGCTACACCATGATAACGCAATCTGTCGCAGCCATCATCAAAGGATTCAGTATTTGAAGCAGGAAATGGTAGAAATTCTTGACTATGCTCCATGCCGCCCTGATCTAAGCCCTAATGTTTTTTTTTTATACAACGACGGAAGGCATACAAGCATACGGTCCACCTGATGTAAAGTGGGAACGGTAGCCTATGAACGCTGGTAATACATTAAGTATCACTCGTATGGTATCTTTGCCGTTAACACAGCAACTCCTTGGGAGCTTACTGGTGACCTCACTCGCACACGCAGGAACACAACGACCCTCCAGGGAGTTATTATTTTGGTTGCAGGTTTCTGTGAGGCGGAGGTACTTCCCCAGTCGGGCTGCTTTGATGCGCCCTGCCTCTCTTAAAACACCCAGACCAAGTCAAACAGACATGTTCATGCACACAAATGTTAGACCTGTGTGGGAATCGATAACCGCGTTACCGCGGCGCCACCGAGCTCGTCAACATTTATATTTACATTTCCTAAAATTAGGAATAATCTTTGTGATCAAATGTTCCAGCCTGATGAAGAAACAGTCGACGTTTTCAAATCGGCCATGTCACTAGTTGGAGTGGAATAAATATTTTAATAACGGATACGAGCGAATGGATAAGTTTGTAGTTACACTTTTTCTTCAAATGACAAAATTTAAAAGACATGCACTGTATATATTAGAACAAATACAGAAATAGCTCAAAAGAACAATACGAAAATCTGTTAAGTCATTTTACAGTCATCGGTGAATTTACTTAAAAAAATGAATGGACGCGTCTAATATAGAACTTGATCTTTTTGAAATAGGTTAAAAAATAATACTCCTCCACGCTGCTCAAATGCGGATTGGCAGAGGCCAGTGTATTCAAGCCGCCCGAGGGCCACTGACTTAGCTTAACGACTGTCATCTATCGACAACAGCCGGGACCAACGGCTTAACGTGCTCTCCGAAGAACGGCGAAACTCAAGATTGATAAACCCATTCATAGACAGGCTACGGTAGACGTTGCTTAACCTGCGTGTTTGATTAGAATGACACACGCAACGACACCGTCGAGCTAGTGTCATATGTTATTCAAATACACTGCACCGCAAAAAAACGGGTCAATAACACAAACCTCGGATATCTTTCAAAATATTGTAATAAATATAAGAAGTAGTAAAACCTTTTCAGTACTCATGTTAGTAAATAAATAAAAATATAATTAGTTTTTAAAATTCGAACAAATTCGAAAAAATTTGTATTACTAACCACTCCGCTAAATAAACAGGCTTGTCGAAATTAGGTAGTTAGGATCTAGTTTGGGTAAGACTTGGCTCAGTTTTGAGTCTAGTTTGAATGAAAATAATAAAAAATATACACAAAATAACTTACGTTATACCATTCAAGGAACGCACAGAAACTTCACAGATGAGTATTAGAAAATCCAGGAGCGACTATATGCAATTGTATAGTTGGCACCTGATAAGGAATTAGACTTGTGGGGTATGAACTTTGATTTTATCAAGAATAAGTCCGTACGTCGGTCGGCGGCATGACAGGCGTATAGAAAATAACATAAAGTTTGTACGAATAACGTATTACATGTATGTCTTCACAATTCATATTTTATATCTGTGTTCTCTCGTTGAATACAACAGTCCATAAAAGAACCATTACGAAATGAGACAAACTTTGTATGCAACCTATCGTAAAAGCACGTTTTTTCATTTATTTCTTTTACTTGAAACGTAGAAATTCAAATTGAGGTCGATTCATGATTTTGAAATATAAGTACATAATATAATAATATAATAATAATAATATTATAACTTAGGTCGACATCTATGCGAAAGAAAATGTGTACGTCATGTGTACGTGTCCTGCAACTAGCAATCGTTTGTGAATGATATCCCTAGAACCGAAAGGGAGATAGAACTCGGTAATATTTCCTACTCAATCCAAAGAACCTTTTTTTTTTTTTTTTTTTTATACCACTAAGGTGGCAAACAAGCGTACGGCCTGCCTGATGGTAAGCAGTTACCGTAGCCTATGGGCATTTGCAACACCAGGGGTGTCACTCTTGCGTTGCCGACCCTGTAAGAACCTCTTCACGCCTTTCTTGAAGAACCCCATACTGTAGTCCCTTGGGAAAATCTCGGCAGGGAGCTCATTCCACAACATAATAGTTCTCGGTAGAAAACTTCTCGTGTAGCGCACAGTGCGCGACCATTGCGGTTCCAGTGTGTGCGGATGAACTCCCAACCCGCCGGCGAGCTGTGCGATTGTAAAACGAGGCTGTTGGTATAATGTTGAACAACTCCTCAGAACACAACCCATTATACAGCCGGTAGAACACGCAAAGGGAAGCAAAATCTCTTCTCAAACTCAAGGGCTCAATGCCGTGTGTGAGTCCAGGATCATCGATAATCCTCACAGCTCGTCCCTGTATCGAGTCACAAGGTCCTAGCTGGTATCCAGGTGCTCCCGCCCAAAGGTGGCTACAGTACTCCATATGCGGTCTGACTTGGGACTTATATAACATAAGCCTTTGCCCCGCGCTGAAGTACTGTTTAGCTCTGTTGAGCACACAGAGTTTCTTGGACGCCAGCTTAACCTTCTCCTCCAGGTGACCTCGATACTGAACATCGCTGGAGATCTCGATACCGAGAATCCTAATGCTCTTAGAAATTGTGAGCGGCGTGTTCTCGAATTGGGGAACCACAGCAAATGGGGTTTTCTTAGCGGTGAACGCGCAAACTTGTGTCTTGGCAGGGTTGAATTGGACTAGGTTCAATCGCCCCCAGTCAGATACTTTAGACAATGTACCCTCCATTTCAGACACAAGTTTATCGCGGCTTTCCTCTACAAGGGAACGAGGGATGTTAGCACGGCCTGTATAATAAGTGTCCCCGGTGCTGTCGTCCGCATAACAATGAATGCTGTCGATTGACAACATGTCATTAATGTGCAGCAGAAACAGCGTCGGGGACAATACAGAGCCCTGTGGGACGCCAGCATTAATATCCATGCTATCGGAGCAACTACCGTCTATCACGGCTTTTATACGTCTGCTGGATAAGAAGCTGGCAATCCATTTGCACAAACCCACGGGCAGCCCGTACGATGGTAACTTCGATAGAAGCCTTTGCCATATCTAGGCTAACAGCCAATGCTTCACCTTGACTCTCAATCGCCGAAGCCCAGCGGTGTGTAAGATACACTAGAAGATCACCAGTCGAACGACCGTGGCGAAAGCCGTATTGACGGTCGCTGATTAGGTCGTGATCTTCTAGGTATGCTAGGAGTCGTGTGTTTATCACACGCTCCATCACCTTGGAGAGAAGGGAGGTTATGGCAATAGGCCTGTAATTCGACGGATCTGATCTATCGCCCTTTTTGGGCACCGGGTGCACATTGGCGGTCTTCCACGAAGACGGGACTTGCCGAGTGGAGTAGGAAAGCACGAAAAGGCGCGTTAGCACAGAACACAACTCAGGAGCACACTGCTTTAGCACCACTGCTGGTATGCCATCTGGCCCACTCGACCTATGAATGTCGAGGGAGAGCAACGCCCGCCGGACATCTCGCTGGGTAATTGAGATTTCCGGCATTGAGCTACTGCACCTCGGGATGGTAGGTGGCACAGCTCCCCCGTCATTCAAAGTCGAGTTAGAGGCAAAGAGATTACCCAGTAAGTCGGCTTTCTCTTTAGCACTGTAGGCCAGACTGCCATCCGGTTTTTGCAGTGGTGGCATAGACGCTTGACAAAAGTTTCCCTCGGCAGCTTTAGCTAGCGACCAGAAAGCACGGCTGCCAGACGGAAGGCTTGCAAGCCGCTCGCCAACTCTACCGACGAAATTAAACTTTGCTCTGGCAATTACCCTCTTACTGGACCTCGAGGCAGCGTTGAGTTTACGTTTCAAAACTGAGACATCAGGATTTCCATTAGCATGCGCCGTGGTCCAAGCCTCGAAAGCAGCCTGTTTGAGAAGTCTGGCTTCTCTACAAGGCCGATTAAACCACGGTCGCTTTTTAGCTCCCGCAGCAGCCACTAAGCGACTGGGAATGTAGCATTCCATTGAAGAACCTCGATTGAAGATGCCGATTGAGAAAACACTATAGAGAAATACAGTCACGTCAGACATTTGTGTATTAATAATGGGCGGTAACGTAAGTTTCCATACGTACTCATAATGACTCCAGTTTGTAATTCTCGTACCGCTCATGTCGTACACAAAGTAACATACTCGTATCTCATTTGTTGAATTTGTTGAATAAAAACATAGGGCAAATAAACTTAATATATATATATATCCTTTATTACATTACAAAGTATACAAAGTAGGTTATACAGAAAATGGTGTGCAAAGGTGAGCTTATCTCTTTAAGAGATATCTTCCAGCTGACCCTAACCTGCGTGTAGTAATTGTATTTTGGCTGGGAGTTAAAAGTTATGCAGAATTATATTTTTCATATTTATATATAATCTATAGTAACACATACATAAACACATATATACTATACATATAATATTACTTATAATGTGTAAGATAGAACTTATATGAAAATAATGCAGAAAGAAAGAATTACGAAACGAATATACAACTCAAAAGTGGAAGGATGTAGGAGCCGAGGAAGACCCAGACTTACCTACCATGACCAAATCGATCGTGTTCTATTAGAAGGTGATATTAGGAGCCTTGGAAACCGGCGAGCTTGCATGAGAAGAGCAATTAATGTTAAAGAAACGAGTGAGGTACGTAAGGATTAAGGCATGTGGCGCTGAACTCGTACATATATATGTATGTATATCTTCACGCCAGGTCCCTTGCGGGATAGGCAGAGGGCACCGAGCGCCATAAGACACTTCACTCGCTTCTGTAACATTTACAGCTATTTTCATGCACACTCGCCGGTTCCTAGGGCTCCTGACATCACCTTCTCATAAAACATGCCCAATTTGGTCATCACAGGTTAGTCTTGGTCTTGCTCAATTCCTCTTCCTTCCAATTTCGCATTGTATATCTGTTTCGTCATTCTTTCATTCTGCATTCTTTCTACATGTCCGAACCAACGGAATACATATATACATTGCAATGTATACATAACAATATCCACAACATACAATTTAAATGCAAGTCGAATGTGTACTTTATCAATTGACATAGTTTATTATAGCTTATGGAGCTGGGGCAACAGTTACTGCAGAGGTGAACAATGAAGTAGCGAATGCAAATAATGATGGACAAGTTTGAGTAAATTTGCTCCAATCGACTTCCCCTTTATGACATTACTCGTCCAGACACTATATAATGGACGAATATCGAAGCTGGAGTTACGTTTGGAGCCTTTTCATCATCCATTATACTCTACTTCTATTTATTAAATATACTCTACTTGGATTTATTCTATTTTATTCAGAATTTAAAAAACTTTTTACGGGTAAAATTTTGAAATATGATCAAACGGTCAAAAATGGCATCATCTCATAGCTATCCGCAGGATTTCTATAGCATAAAAATCAATGAATTTCTATTCAAATAATAAAAGTAATGGCCAATACTTTGATAAATTAGATGAACATTTAAAATTGGTTATTTTTTCTAGATAAAATGACAATATAGTTGTAAGAAATTAATATGACGTAAATAAAATACATACATACATTATCATTAATAAATTCTTGTTTTAAAATTATTTTTTTGTTATCCTGTCGCCGCTACGTTATTTTGAGAATTTCTATCCTGTTGACAATTGCTTCTAAGTGTTTGTATATCTTCTGTTGTGCTAACTCGTTGCAAAAATGATGCTCCACCTTCTGAAAATTCTGCAGCAATTTTCTCATCTAGCAGTCGTGCATCTAGTTTCATTCTGTAAATAACGAAATATATTTGTTTTTCATATACAACGCAATAATTGTTGGCCTAAAATAAACATAAGTTATCTTATTTAAGCTCAAAAAAGAAGATTATTACATTCCAGTTGTTCAGTTTTTATATTTTGAACGTAGCTTCATTCCTTGCTAAAAATAGATTTACAAATCGAAAGCACTGGCTACAAATATTTTTTTTAATAAGAATAAAAAACACTGAAGAATGATTATGAATGTAAGGAAATAAAGAATAAGAAGAAACGTGTATTAATTTTATTTGCACGAAAAGATAAGACTAGATCTATCTTTTAAACCGTCTAACTCCGACATGTCAATTCATGCTACTTCGGAATGTAATTCTGGTCAGAATATACACTAATATGAGGTTAGCGAGTCCCCTGGAGGTAACGCTCATCCACCTGCCCCCGTTCGGTACGAATATATGCGCATGCGGCGGTGGGGCCGCCACCTGACACGCCACGCCGCGTGTATATGTATATGCGTGTATATCTCAAATGGAGCGTACCGCACACACAATATAAGAGAAGGATTGAAAGATAAAACGAATGTACTGATAGATAAAAATCGGCAAAGTGCGAGTCGGACTCGCGCACGAAGGGTTCCGTACCACTATCTATAAAAACGGCAAAAAAACACGTTTGTTGTATGGGCGCCCCCCTTAAATATTTGTTATATTTTAATTTAATTATTTATTCTTAAAGTGAATATATAACTAAATATTCTGTGAATATTCCAAGCGTCTACCTGCTGCCGTTACCAATATCGAGCAAAAATGAGCAAAAAATCACATTTGTTGTATGGGAGCCCCCTTAAATATTTATGTTATTCTATTTTTTAGTATTTGTTGTTATAGCGGCAACAGAAATACATCATCTGTGAAAAATTCAACTGTCTAACTATCACGGTTCGTGAGATACAGCCTGGTGACAGACGGACGGACGGACAGCGAAGTCTCAGTAATAGGGTTCCGTTTTACCCTTTGGGTACGGAACCCTAATAAAAAATGATTCGGTGACTGAGAGATATAAAGAATGATACTGTAGCGGTGTAGCAACGTATCCTAGGCAAAAGTAACCGTTTCTCATCAGACAGGGTATATCAGAGATTGTTATTCGATATCGTATAATAATAAGTACCGTCACATATACATTTCCCAAGATACCTTAGCACATCTAGCGGAGTCCTGTTATGTTCCGGGCACAGACAAGGCAAGAAGTTATGGTTGCGTCTCGCCACCCACCATATAGCACGCGATAGCTTCCATTCCATGACCTTCATCTTCGCTATTGAACAGATACCTGCTTCTCTTATCACATTAAAGTAGGAAGCCATGTTTTCTTGACCTATTTCATTAAAAATAGAAATAGATATTCTGAAATACAAGCTAAAAACCAGCGAGTGAAATGTTGACTTGAGTTATGAATGATAATGAAGTGAGCAAGGTAAGAACAGAGTCATGTTGCGTTTAGTCTAGTTATCTGTCTAACAAGGTACCTACTTGAACGGTTTTTTTACACGGTGACATAAATTCACTATGCTACGAATAAATGATTGTTTATGGTTTCAACTGGTGATCTTCTAGTGTATCTTACACACCGCTGGGCTTTGGCGATAGAGAGTCAAGGTGAAGCATTGGCTGTCAGCCTAGATATGGCGAAGGCGTTCGATCAGGTCTGGCACCGGAGTCTGCTATCGAAGTTACCATCATACGGGCAGCCCGAGAGTGTGTGCAAATGGGTCGCCAGCTTTTTATCCAACAGATGCATAAAAGCCCTGGTTGACGGTGGATGCTCCAATAGTATGAATATCAATGCTGGCGTCCCTCAGGGTTCTGTACTGTCTCCGACGCTGTTATTAATGATATGTTGTCAATTGATAGCATTCATGGTTATGCGGACGATAGCACCGGGGACACTTATTATACAGGCCGTGAAAACATCCCTCGTTCCCTTGTGGAGGAAAGCCGCGACAAACTTGTGTCAAATGGGTGGTACTCTGGCTAAAGTATCTGACTGGGGGCGACTTAATTTGGTCGAATTCAACCCCAAGAAGACAAAGTTTGCGCGTTCACCGCTAAGAAAACTACATTTGCTGTGGTTCCTAAATTCCAGAACACACCTCTTACCGTCACTAGAAGTATTAGGATACTTGGCGCCGAAATCTCCAGTGATGTGAAGAGTGATGAGAAGGTCAAGCTGGCGTCGAAAAAACTTGGTGTGCTCAACAGGGCTAAGCAGTACTTCAGTGCGGGGTAAAGACTTATATTATATAAGTCCTAAGTCAGACCGCACTTGGAGTACTGCAGTCACCTTTGGGCGGGAGCACCTGGATACCAGCTTAGACCGTGTGATTCGATTCAGAGACGAGCTGTGAGAATTGTCGACAATCCTAAGCTTACACACGATATTTTCTACCGATTGTACAGCGGGTTGTGTTCTGAAGAGTTGTTCGGAGTGATGTCGACAGCTACTTTTTATAACCGCACCGCTCGCCGACGGCGGCAAGTTCACCCTCACACGCTTGAACCGCAAGGATCGCGTACTGTGCGGTTCCAGAGAAGTTTTCTTCCAAGAACTCTCAAGCTGTAGAATGAGCTCCCAGCCGAGGTTTTTCCAAGGGGTAGTCCCTTAACATGGAGTTCTTCATGAAATGCGTGTAGAGGTTTTTAGAGGGTCGGCAACCCATGAGTGACGCCCCTGGTGTTGCAAATGTCCATAGGCTACGGTGACTGTTTAACATCAGGTAGGCCGTATGCTTGATTGCCACCTTAGTGGTATAAAAAAGTGGTGAAAAAATAAGATATAGTAGAAGAATCCAGAACTAATGTAAGGATTACGATTGGTGATGAAGTGTTAGAATAAGTGGATGAGATTGTATATCTTAGATGCGCTTTCAGCAGGGACGGAAGGTACACCGCAGACGTGGAAAGACGAGTGAGTGCTGGAAATAGTGTGAATGGAGCGTTGGGAAATCTTCTTGGCAGTAAAAACCTGAGCCAGAAGGCACAGCTCGCTATACACAATGCAGAGCTAGTCCCAACGCTATCTTATGGAAGCGAGAGCTGGGTATGGCAGAGAGAGCATGAAAGTAGGATAAACGCGGTCGAAATACGAGCGCTGCGCAAAACTTGTGGCGTAAGGCTTGTAGATCGTATTTGCAATGATGATGTTAGAAACAGAGTTGGTCTGAAAGAGAGCGACGGTTTTAAAATAAGAAAAGGCATGCTCCTTGCTGCTGTTGGTTCGGACATGTAACAAGAATGCTGGATGAAGGAATGACGAAGCAGATATACAATGCAAAAGTGGAAGGATGTAGGAGCCGAGGAAAGCCAAGACTTACCTACCATGACCAAATTGGTCGTGTTCTATCAGAAGATGATGTCAGGAGTCCTAGAAACCGGCGAGCGCGCATGAGAAGAGCAATAAAATTAATGTTAAAGAAGCGAGTGAGATATGTAAGGATCGCGTCACGTAGCGCTCGGTTCTCTCTGCCTACCCCGCAAGGGATTGGGCGTGAAGTTATAGTAGTATAAAATTATTATAGTTCCTGGATCGACTACAATCAAATCTAGTACAGTACAGATATTACGAAGTTGTGCAGTAAACCTTAAAATATGCCTGAAATTTGCTAATAACATAGGACTGATTGATTCTCTCGCCAGTCTTTCTTGCCTAATATTTAACAGCTACCACCAAGATTAGCTTTTTAAACTGTAAGAATCTACGAATAAATAATAAGTCAGGAAATGTAACTCCACTCAATAAATGACCCAACGAAAATCGTGTACAAGTAGGCGGGGCTTAAAAGTCGTGTACACGCGTCGTTTAGTCGAACATTTGTCACGCAAGCGAGCACATGTCAAATCTTTGTGTATGTTTTAATTTTTATCACTGTAAATCAACTAAAAATCATCATGATAGGTTGTGTTGTGAAGTGGTGAAGGTTTTTTTTTTTTTTTGTCCTGACTATCTAGTTAGCCCCGAGTGGGCTGTCACTACGTCACCGGACTAGAGAGGCGGGCGTGAGGCGCCACAGCCTAGAAAACAAAGTTAAACGACAGCCTAAGGGCCCCCGAGAGGGGTCGGACCTCGGCTCAGGACGTCATTGGAGAATCAAATCGAACACGCGGGTTCGTGCCTGAAGGGCCTGTCGGAGAGAGGCGCCCAGGTACCTGGGCTACCGGTACCTGGTGTATCGCGTAGAATTCCTTACTCTTCGCGCCCGGAGCCGCCGAGCGCGGTGTGTGCCTGGAGTGTTGGGGTTGGAGGGGGAGAGGTAGGGGTCGTTGGCAACAGTAATGCGATCATCGAGATCAAAGAGTGAATTTCGCGGTCTGCGCCGGAACCCTCGGGTGTCGATCCGCGGGGTGTAATTGACAGTGGTGCAGGAGGCATACAATATTTAAATGTCCTGGGATCACTTTTCACTAGTAATTGTTGTCAAATATAATTATAATCAAAAATGTTCAAATATGATATGAAATCGAGATGGTCAATATTATGCCAAATGAAGACAGTCAATTTTAGACTTTAGTAGGATCTTTTTTTCCTCTTGATAAAATATTTAAAACCATAAATTTATCAAATATATTTTTATAACTAATACATTTTGCTTATTTTGTTCACTTTTAATTTTGCTACCGATTTAATTCGTCAAAATAACTGGATAGCTGCAGTTAGGCTAGAAAGACATCAGACGTCAGCTACAGAGGTTAGACCATAGATGGCAGAAGGGCCAGACGGTAGTCGCTCCAATATAAGCTGGACTCTCGTCACATCAATATGTAACTCACTCCAGTATAGTATAAACAAATAAGTAGGCCGACTCGAGCCCCGAGCGAACGATAATAGCCTAAACACGTAGGGATGTCGTTTATACTCGTAGTTTATACAATCGTCAAAAATGCATAGTCTATCTATATTCAAAACAATTTTCCCCGGTAGGGGAATCATCAGGGATCTACAATACAAAGTTTTTCTTAATTATTTTTTGTACATAGACCAGGAGCTGATAACAATTTTTTCTTTACCTACGTCATGTTACCTGTTTAGTGATTTGAAAAATTACAATCGAAATAGGATTAATTCAAACGTGGCTTTACTGAATCATGTATTTATTCAAATAAAATTAAATGATTATGAAATTGTATTGAAATTAGACTTCTTTAGGCGCGTTGTGAAAAAATGATGATTGAAATTTTAAGATACTGTAACACAAAAGTTTGAAGCTGCCCTGTAAAAAACAGGTTAAAGCTGCCCGCTAAAACGCTCATTAAGTCACGAAAAATATGCCCAAAACTGCAGCCAAATAACAATTCCCTGGAGGGTTGTTATGTTCATGCTAGAGAGTGATGTTACTACCTCACAGAAAACTGCAGCCAAATAAAAAATCCCTGGAGGGTTTTGTGTTCATGGGAGTGAGTGACGTTACCACCTCATAGGCAACTGCAGCTAAATAACAATTCCTAAACAAGTTTTCCATGAGGTAATAACGTCACTCACTCGTATGGACACAACAACCGCCCAGGAAATTATTATTTGGCTGCAGATTTCTGTGCGGTGGTAACGTCACTCACTCGCATGAACAAACAAGCATACGATCCACAATATTCTGTGTTGTGTTCATACGAGTGAGTGACGTTAACACCTCACAGAAATCTGCAGCCAAATCACAATTCCTAAATAAGTTGTCCGTGAGGTAATAACGTCACTCACTCGCATGAACACAACAACCGCCCAGGAAATTATTATTTGGTTGCAGATTTCTGTGCGGTGGTAACGTCACTCACTCGCATGAACAAACAAGCATACGATCCACCCAATTTAAAGCGGTCACTGTAGCTGTTTATGCTTGCAATACATTAAGTATGCTTCGCGTATTGCCACCTCTGCTGCTAATACGGCAACTCCTTAGGAGCTTACTCGTGACGTCACTCAGATGAACACAACATCCTTCCAGGGAATTGTTAAATGACTGCAGTTTTCCGTGAGGTAGTAACGTCACTCACTTGCATGAACACAATAACCCTCCAGGGAATTGTTATTTGGCTGCAGTTACCTGTGAGGTGGTAACGTCACTCACTCGCATGAACACAACATACCTCCAGTGATTTGTTATTTAATGATGCCAGAGAAGTATAACTTTCACACGCGTGCATAAGTACACACCCATGTTTTTTTTACAGTAAACTATTTTTTAATTTTTAATTTAGTACACTTATCAAAATTACAATCTTTGTTTGTTTGTTTGTTTGTATAATCTTTATTGTACTACAAGAAAAAACAATAATACAGATAAAAATTAAATTTTTTTTGTACAATGGCGGACTTATCCCATCCGGGATCTCTTCCAGTCAACCATAGAATACCTGATAGGAAATCTCAATTTAATGAAGTAGGTATGAGCACAAAGTCATTCACACTATATTAATAAACAAACAAAACAATATCTGTTACACATATAGATAAACGCAAACTTATATAAATATCATACATACAAATACTAACATATTCATCTTCACACACATACACAAATACATACAATACACATAAATACCAGTACATATACATATCAGATACTAGTAGACTATTAGCTAAAATTTTTAGGTGCATCAAACCAGAGCTTAAACAATTTTAACTTAAAAGATTGGACAGACTGGGCCATTTTCACATCACCTGGAAGTGAATTCCAAAGACGTGCCGCCTGCACAGTAAAAGATTTCGCATAGGAATGACAATTGTATGATGGAATATCCAATGTCAGATTTTTGCTAGGACATAAACGATCATCCCGTACACGGAACTCGAATCTCTCCGAGAGGTAATTTGGAGCTGAGGGATTAAATAGGACCTGGAAAAGCAACTTGAGAATGTGCATATTTCTGCGATGTCTGATAGGTAGTAAATTTAATTTGTGACGAAATTCAGTTATGTGATCAAACTTTCGCAGACCGAAGACATATCTGATACACATATTTTGAATGCGTTCTAATTTGTTAAGTAGGTCTTCAGTAGGATCTAAATATGCAACATCCGCATAGTCAAGGATAGGGAGAAGTAGAGAGCGAACAAGCAAAGCTTTTGTACCCAGAGGAAGAAAATACTGGAGGCGTTTTAATGAGTGGAGCGATGCAATAATTTTACGACTGACTTCACCGATTTGAGGGGCCCAGGATAGAGTTTGGTCAATGGTAATGCCCAAATTCTTGACAGTGGGTGCCAAAGGAATAATGTTCCCATCAAGGACTATATTTGGGCATACCACACTTTGCAGCTTTGATATGTAGTATGGACTGCCTACAACAATGGGCTGAGATTTTAATGCATTTATATTCAACCCGTAATCATTGGTCCACTTACTAATGACGGATAGGTCGTTATTGATCTTAGCAATAGCCGAATCAATGTCATCAAGCGAAGCAGATGTGTAAATTTGAAGATCATCAGCATATAAGTGATAAGAAGAAGAAAGAGACGTTACAATGCCATTGATGAAGAAGGAGAACAGAATAGGTGAAAGCACTCCCCCCTGAGGAACACCAGCCTTGAGTTCACACCAATCGGACTTAGAGTCTTCAGTTTTTGTTAACTGCTTTCGGTTAGTGAGGTAAGACTTAAACCATAAATGAGCAGTGGGTGATAGGTTAAGGGTGCGTTACATACCAAGCAATATATCGACGTCAACTGTATTGAAGGCATTCGTTAAATCAAGTAAAACAAGGATTGTTATTTTTTTGTTATCTATATTGCCTCTTATGTCATCAGTGATTTTCACCAGTGCCGATAAAGTACTGTGCCCAGGTCGAGACCCCGACTGATGCTCACTCAGTAGGTTATGCCTTCGCAGATAATTAGACAGACGCTGATACACAAAGTGCTCCAATACCTTGGACAAGACGGGTAGAATTGAGATAGGGCGGAAATCGGAAAAGGAAGACGGATTGGATTTCTTGGGGTGGGGTATTATATGAGCTTTCTTCCAGGCTAAAGGAAAGACTCCATCAGTAATTGAGCAATTTAGAATGTTTGCCAGGTAAGGAGCAATTACATATTTTATAGGTTCTAGCATATCAATACTAATGTCATCGTCTCCCACAGCCTTGGATTTGATGGTATCTAGTATTTTGAGCAATTCTTGCAGGTGTTATCTCTCCAAGGTCAAAGGAATCTGCATTGAATGTTGGCAAATCATTAAGATATGCCAACATAGAAAGTTTATTAAGAGGGTTGAAACCAGCTGGTGGCGAACTGAAATGAGCATTTAGGTTGTTAATATTCACGGTACTACAACAGCCATCAGTTTGTTGTTGCTTGCCAATACCTATTCCCTTCAAATACTTCCAGAGCTTATTGGGCGGACAGCTATCAATAGAGGAATGGATGTGCCTACGTTTGGCCTCTCTACACATTTTACTGCATCGATTGCGCAAAGTGACGTATAATTCACAGTTGGTCTCGTTAGGATTATGACGCATCTTAATTTTAGCCCTATCCCGCCGAGACATAATTTTTCTTTATACTCGGAAATTTAATATTTTTACAGTAGCCTAAAATGATAGGCATTAAAAGTACTTTTTTCTGTAGGAAAAATAAATTGTGAATTTTTAACAAAATTACACATTTGATACAGAAAAAAAAATCTTTCTACTTTTTAGCTATCTTACGAATTTGCCGTTAAATTAGGTAGGTAGGTACACGTATAAATTATTACGAGCGGAAGCGCAGCGGGGCGGAGCATGCGTGGGCGCAGGCGGTATTACGCACGGCAGCGTAGCCATGACTAGCGTACCTTTAGCAGCTATAAATTTTGTCAGTGTGTGCGTGCGACGACGCATACGTACGGGCGGGCACACATATAAACCGCATTCGGTACGTATCTATGAAGATATGCTACTTATTTGATTTTACTATGACTCCAGGCTCCGTAGTGGATGCAACCGCGATTTACCGCTTGAAGAAGAACGATATTTAAACTCATCGTTCAAATAACTACTTAGCCAGGAATCAAACCCAGGACCTATGCGTAGAAGATAGCTACACTGCTAACTAGGCTATACGGGTTGTCAAAATAATATTGTCATTAATAATTATTCGTAGTGGAATTCCTATCATCTATGTTATGTTATGGCTGGAATGTAGGGAAATAAGTCCGCCATTGCATTTAAATTATATTGTTTGATTAGTTCTGTTTATTTTTTTTTTAAATTGATTAAATAAATAAATATTATGGCCTCATCATTTCACTTTTCCATTTAAATACCAATTTAGAATCCATTCGTATGTATAACAACTTATCAAATAATTGTAAATAAAACATAACAAAAACAAACTATTTATTTTATAGCATAAAAAATATTATTTTATTATATATTTATTCCTTTTCACTTATAGCATAACATCATCCACGGCGCTATGGCTCAACTGCTACCATTGACATTGCAGTCTGCACGCGGACCAATCTGTGCTTTTGTTTTGAATTTAAACCAATCACTAGGGACGTGTATTAGTGTAACCTAATTGATTCGTAATTTGAACATACGTCGTTTTGGTTTCACGTTGCGCCACTTTTTGTGTGGAATTTGTTCTGAGTTACAGTTCCTGACTTATTATTTATTCGTAGGTAAGAATGTAAAAACTTTCCTACAGATTCGTCAACTCGGAGTTGCCGACCATGTTACAAATGGTGTTTGAACTTAGCAGAATAAGTGGTATTAAAAATCACAATTAAAATAATTACTATTCATGACATTTTCATCGTACCATACTCAAGTCATCACACATTGTATTATATTGACTGGGAAAGTGAAAGGTGAAGCATAACAAAGTGAAAGGAGTTAGATTATATATAATTGAATGTTTTTACCTTCCTAAAGTTTGTTTATGAGAGGACATTAATTATAATATTATACCATTGTACAAAAACCAATGTCTTAAGTAACATTTTATACATAATAAATAATATGCGGTGTAAGTTGATTATCTTAAATACAAATATTATAGTCGTCACATAATTGAATTACTTCACAAACTATTCCGACTTTTATTCTATAAAGCATTAACGTAGTACTGCTCGCTCAATCTAAATTTAATAAAGAGTAAGCGAGCAAGTATTTTATTTACGTGAATTAAATTATTTCGTTGAATAAACGAGAGCTGTGTTAGTCAATAAGAGAGCATGAAAGGGTAATAAACGTCATTGAGATACGAACGTCGCGCATAATCTATATCGTAACGCTTATAGATCGAGTTCACAATGTAAATGTAAGAAAGAGAGTTGGTCTGAAAGAAGTATCGGTTTCTTATTAAGACAAGAAAAGGCATGCTCTGCTGGTTCAGACATGTAGAAAGAATGCAAGAGCAAACAATGACGAAAGAGATATACAACGCGAAAGCAGATGGATGTAGGAGCCGAGGAAGGTCAAGACTCACTTCTGATTACACACGACCAAATTGGTCGTGTGTTGTCAGGAGGTGATGTTAAAATGCTAAAGAAGCGAGTGAGTAGTATAAGGCCGAGTTATGTGCCGCTCGATTGTGTCTCCTAGTCCTGCAGCACGTGAAAGAGAATTGGATGTAGTAGTATGTAGTTGTTAATAAATACCCAAAATGATATGCAAATGACGCAAATAAAGTGCCTATGTAATATTGATAAAATTATTGTAATTGTCAAAAGGTGAAATTTTAGTTTTACGTTGTGAGCGTATCTTTACTAAAAGTTTTACAGGATTAAGTATTAGCAGTAATAGCTTTAAAATGTCACGCTACCTGTATTCGATCACGTTATTAAATTAATTTAATTTATGGGATGTACATGATATCCCAACACAATTCACGTACGAAATTCGAACCCACACTATTTGTGTTCTAACATAACTAAAGCATTGCCTTGTACAATAAGCTGTCAGTACAACTGACTCCAAATTTGTTTTTGCGCTCACCCAAATAATCTCCATCGTAACAATTTTTTTGCAGAAACGATAAGGAATTACCCTACTCTTGAATTTTATGTAGAAGTTGTCGCAGCAAATATCTTAATAGGAAATCTACAGTGAAATATGAACGTATTAACTTCTACCCGCAGCGTCGTTGGGTTCAAGAAACAAGTACTTAGACTTTCTTTTCGTCCAGATCCCAGGTCACCACTTCCCCAAATCTAATTACTATTATTTCAGAGGTTTAGTCATGATAAGGTAAATACGGAAGGTCAGGGTTATTTTCCTGTTTATATCTTTGTGTGTAAGTTACAAAATTCCTTCTAAGTGACTGGAGTGATTTTGACGATTTTTTTCTGTGCATTTGAGTGAGTCACTAGACGGTTTAGATTCATATTTGGGCCCAGTTGATGATGCTGCATTCGGGGTCTAGGATTTATTATAATATTATTGCAATACAAGAAGTATCGTCCGCGTATTGCTACCCCCGCTGCCAGTACAGCAACTCCACGCACATGAACACTTGTAACTCATGAACTAAACAAGTTAAGTGCAAAATTATATTTTTATTGTTTTTGAAATATTTTTCTTTATGCCGGAAGTTTGAAGAGAAGTCCTTTATGCCAAACCCGGTCAAATGCCTTGGCGATATCTAGGCTGACTGCCATAGATTCGCCATGTTCATCATTTTCTTCCCCCAGAGGTGCATCACATACGCTAGGAGATAACCCGTCGATTGTTTCGGTCTAAAGCCATGTTGATAATCATTAATTAAGAAGGGATCTTCTTGGTAATGGATCGATTGATTGTTAAGGATCCGTTCCATGACTTTGCACAACACTGAAGTTACGGCAACGGGGTAGTAATTTGATGGGTCCGAACGGTCTCCCATTTTGGGGACCGGCTGCACATTGGCCTCTCTCCAAGCCTCCGGAACACAACCGGTCGTGTACGAGAGACTAAAGAGGCGCGTCAACATCGGCTCCGCCGCACATTTTTTCAGTACAATCGCTGGGATACTATCAGGACCACTGGTTTTACAGACATCGAGTGACTGTAACTCGAAACGCACATCACGCTGCCTGATGTGAATATCTGGCATAACGGGACTACAGGAGGGTATCGATGGTGGTTGCATTTCACAGTCATCGATCCGGGACTTAGCCGCGCCAGTGAGCCGTCGGGGCATCTCAGCAGAGGCAGCGAGGGCTGGCAGAAGATGGCCTGCACGGCTTTGGCTAATCGCCAGTAGTTACGCAACCCAGTAGGGTACGCCACTAGTCCCGTGCCGACCCGTGTAACGCGCTGAGCGTCCGCTCTTGCGTATTGCGCGTATGTCCTCTTGCAGACCATTATATGTATAGATGTACAATGATGATAACCTGTATCCAATCTCTCGTGAAGAGTACAAAAGAATGTTTATGAAAAAAATAGTAAGTATAATTCAAAAGTGATACATTTTTGTATTCGCAAAAATTCATCAGAAATTATAATATTTTAATGACATTTGTCGTCTGACATCTTAATATTTAAGTATTAAAGTGCATGGCTAGAAATTATAGGTAAGATAACTTCAAATACTTGGCTTTTACTACGAGTACGATACATTAGTATTGTATTATTCTGTATCTCCTAATCAGTAATAACGTGTTGTCATAATAAGGATGAATCTTCCGGTGCTAATTATGGAACGCTAAAGTAAAAACTGGGCGACACCCGTCTAGAAAAACTGATGATCTCAAATGATCGGCTGCAAGTGACTGGACGTGAAAAATTAAGTTAGATCCTCTATTACGCAACAATACAAGAAGATAAACAGTACATAAATACATGCTAATGGTGATGATGGCATGTTCATTTTCATGTACATAAATGAACATCTCATCAGCATCATTATCGTTACAAATTATTTTTTTGCATCTACAGATAAGGAAATCCTAGCTTCGCAGCTGATACATTTGTGTAAAAGAATTAGTAAATATAAAAGTAACCTTATGCCCATAAAGTTACTTTTATATTTACTTAACTAATTGATGACATTGTCCAGGTATTTCGCATAGTTGGAACCGCAATGGTCGCGCACTGTGCGGTTTACGAGATGTTTTCTACCAAGAACTATTAAGTTGTGGAATGAGCTCCCTGCCGAGGGTTTCTCAAGGGACTACAGTATGGGGTTCTTCAAGAAAGGCGTGAAGAGGTTCTTACAGGATCGGCAACGCAAGAGTGACACCCCTAGTGTTACAAATGCCCATAGGCTACGGTAACTGCTTACCATCAGGCAGGCCGTACGCTTGTTTGCCACCTTAATGGTATAAAAAAATAGTTCTGTTCAGGGAGAACGACGTAGGTACGAGTAGCGAGGTACAGTCGCTCGGCCGTTGTAGTCTCGCAACAGGGGCGAAATTACATCTCCCGCGAGGTAAACGGGATATAAGCTACTCGAACCACCGATTAATCAAACTGAGATAGAAATGTACATGCATGAATAAAAAACATAATGTTATTGCCTAAAATATGCACGTGGCCATTATTATTATTTTGTAAAGTGTATGGTTAGCATTTCTGTTTAAAATGGACATTCAATCTGTCGCTAATTTCTGCAACATAGGATGTAGTATACATTAAATATGTGCCTTTAGGAGTTGTGAAAAACCGAGCTTTATATTCTACTAGCTACCCGCCCCGGCTTCGCACGAGTGACCCAATCACTACCAAATTTCACTGGATCGTCCGTCGGACTAATCTGAAGATTCCCCGAAAATTTCATCTACATCGGTCTAGCCGTTTTTGAGTCCATAGAGGACATACAGACAAACATTCATTTTTATATATATAGACTAGTTATCCGCCCCGGCTTCGCACAGGTGATATGATCGCTACCAAACTTCACAAGATCACCTGCTGGGCTAACCTGAAGATTCACTGAAAATTTCATCAAAATCTGCTCAGCCGTTTTTGGAGTCCATAGAAGACATACAGACAAACATTCATTTTAATATATATATATAAGATGTAATTTAAGACTAGAGCCAGAAATTTATGTTACTATGAAAATGTCTATTATATTCTCCATCATATAACGGTACCTGACCTTGATTAGAGGGTACTGTCATAACCCTTGAAAACGAAATAGGAAATGAAGAAAAGGTTCTTAAATTCAAGTCGTATAAAATCTAGTAACGCATTTACCTGCCGATACTGCCATCATAAGCCTCGACTGCTCCGCCTCTTCTTCATATATCTCGATTTCTTTTTTCTGATATATAAAGCATCCTTCGGTGTTGTCTTCATCTAATTTGAGCCATGATTTTGGCTATAATATTGCGATTAAATTCGTTATTTTTTTAACAGAAATTCATATACTATATCTACAGGATAAGCATTGGAATAATGAGATTCTTAATTATTATTTTTTATTTACTTATGTCATTGAGAAAATACCTCTCCATTTTCTAATATTTTACCCACTAAAAATAAAGCGTCTCATCAATATACTTTAACAAGATTGATTTAATACTGTGTTCATATACATAAATTAAAGTATAACGCAGATTCAAACGGATTAGAATCCACGTGTTCGCCATGTTGTTTTATCATCAGTGCGCACACCCGGCGCTGTCTCGAAACCAAGTCAACGAGCTTCAACTCGACAGAACACACTACTGACTGGTATGACATGGGCACTGACAACTACGTTTTACAACTAACAGTTGCGTCTTGTGTAGTCTATGGCGTCGAAACGATGTTGTCATTCGAATAAATAACTGTTGAAATAAATGGCGCTATATGTACGTGTAAATTATAATCTCTGACAAGTATATACCTACTATATATCCTATATAGGCTAATTACAGGTGAAATTGATGAAAGTGAAAACGAGGCCACAAGTTGTATTAAAAACCCCTTTTCAAACTAAATTTGTACAAGTTATCCGTGGTGACACACGTAACTGCCTTGAACTTTCATTATACTCGTATGTTTTTTTATAATCATTTCAGCATAATTCAAATGAAAAACTGTCATTTCTGCGCACTCTAAATACTTGAATAATATGTACACAATATGATTAGCTGTCGATATATTTTCAGATATATAGTGTGCATAGAACTTAATATTTCATAGAATATATAATAATAAGTGTAACAACTTCGACTGCACGACTACGTTTTCAAGCAGTCCCTGACACCCGTACTGTTCCCGTTCCCGATAATATCTAAGATTTAATATTTGAAGCTATTAGATTTAAATAAAAGAGGGTGAAATCTGACGAAATGCTGTGGGAGGCACAGGTACGGATCAAGTTTTCTCGCTCCGCAATATCGTAGAGAAGCATCTGGCCATAGACCAGAAGGTTTTCTGCGGTTTTGTGGATCTTGAGAAGGCATTTGATAGGGTTGTGCGAAAGGAACTGTGGTGCATATTGCCGAGATATGGGATTGACGGCTCACTGCTGCGTGCTGTGCAGTCCACCTACAAGGATTGCTCAGCATGTGTGCGAATAGATGGCAACATGTCACCCTGGTTTGATGTCAAAATTGGTGTCAAACAGGGTTGCATGTTGTCTGCTAGGCTGTTTATTCTGTATCTCGATAGTTGTCTACAGAGAATAAGATCGACTAATGTAGGATTACGCATGGGTGACCTAGTGGTGAACTGTCTGCTGTATGCAGATGATGCCGTCCTGCTAGCAAAAACACCATCTGAGCTGCAAACACTAGTCACAATGATGAAAGACGAATGTATGAAGGAAGGCTTGCTATTGAATGCGAAGAAAACAAAGATTATGGTATTCGAAAGAGAAGAAACCAGAACCAATGTAAGAATTACGGTAGATGATGAAGTGTTGGAACAAGTGAATGAGTTTGTATATCTTGGATGCGCTTTCAGCAGGGATGGAAGGTACACCGCAGATGTGGAAAGACGAGTGAGTGCTGGGAATAGTGTGAATGGAGCGTTGGGAAAACTTCTTGGCGGTAAAAACCTGAGCCAGAAGGCGCAGCTGGCTATACACAATGCAGTGCTGTTCCCAACGCTTACTTATGGAAGCGAGAGCTGGGTATGGCAGAGAGAGCATGAAAGTAGGATAAACGCGGTTGAAATGCGAGCGTTGCGCAAAATCTGTGGTGTAACGCTTGCAGACCGTATCCGCAATGATGAGGTTAGAAGCAGAGTTGGTCTGAAAGAGAGCGTCGGTGTTAAAATAAGAAGAGGCATACTCCGTTGGTTCGGACATGTAGAAAGAATGCAGGATGAAAGAATGACGAAGCAGATATACAATGCAAAAGTGGAAGGATGTAGGAGCCGAGGAAGGCCAAGACTTACCTATCATGATCAGATTGGTCGTGTTCTATCAGAAGGTGATGTCAGGAGCCCTAGAAACCGGCGAGCGTGCATGAAAAGAGCAATGAATGTGAAAGAAGCGAGTGAGGTATGTAAGGATCAAGTCGCGTGGCGCTCGGTTCTCTCTGCCTACCCCGTAAGGGATTTGGCGTGAAGTTATAGATAGATAGATAGATAGTTTTATTTGAATGTTTTATATGAATTGTTACAAATTGTACACATTTTTTATCCAAATCGAATTTGCTTTTCTTTTAAGAAATAATTGCGATTATAACAGTAAAGTTACATTTAAGTTAGGTTTTACCAGTTACTTTTTAGTTTCGATTAAATAATAATTATTCGTTAAAAACTTTTACAGATTCATAAAAATCATATTTAAAATGGTTAATTTAAAAGCTGGATTTAATTTTTCGAAATGTGTCAATTAAGTGGAACTACTGTGTTAGAGTGTACTAGTCACATGATCCTTTTAGGTATTCAGGTCTAGAAATGAATATACGTACTCCTTCTTGGAGAGCCATTCCCATAAAACAAAAGAACGCTTCGGACAGATGTTGCGTCCCAAGCTCGGGTCTTTCTCTCCTCAGATGTAACTCTCCGAGTAAATGAAGAGCTCGTCCCAACTGCCTCCGGAGGTTGTGCTTCATTGCAAGTGCGCCCATTTCTGTGAGTAGTTTAGCTGCCCTCTCATATTTTCCTAACCTATATATATGCAATAAATATTTTATAGCCATGTAAAATCTATTGGAAACTACAACATCAACTTACAAAAAACATTCGAATCTGAACTCTCAGAAGTGGTTAAAACTATGTACGTAGTAGTGCACAAATGGTGGAAATTATTGTACCTGGTACCTGTATGAATATATATATTTCTTATATATAAGCTCAGCATAGTGGCTCTGCTTTTCCTGATAGTAAGCGAAACAGGAGCCCATCGCAACGGCACCTGACAAAAGACTACACAGTGACCTATCAGTTGACGCTGCTATGCTAGCCCGATGCTAAGATGCTTCTTCACGCTTCTTTTTGAAGAAACCCTTATTGTAGGAAGGAGGCATGTGCAGGCAAGGCACTTTTTAATAGTACAACAGAGATAGCATTTGCCGAATTTTTAGGCATGCGAAGAAATGTTTTCAACAGTGGGATAATGACATCGCAAGCCTGCATGTGTGGTTCTATGATAGAAAGGACAGGGTGGGATAAGGTAAAACAGTTCAGAGCACTCTCCATGATAAAGGCGAGTTGAAGAGGTTTTAAGTTTTTGGTGACCTCTTTGTCGTCGATTATGCGGATAGCCCGTCGCTGCAACCTATCGAGAGCCTCGAGAGGATACTGTGCGCCTGTCTATTAGAGATGCGAGCAATAGTCCACGCAGGCCCGAACTTGAGTCTTATAAAGCAGACAAACCTGGCCCAACGTGAAGAACCGGAACACCTTGTTCGGGACTCCAAGTTTTTTAGAAGCTGCTGATATGAGGCTTTCGATTTACTCGTAGTTTTGTTGGTTAAGGTTGCAGCGAACATGCGTACACCATGCTTAGCATAAGCCATCTCGCATACTGAGGGAAGTGCCCTGAAGACTGGGAGTGGGAAGGAATGGGGACACTTTTATTGTAAACGCGCACACCTGAGTTTTCTCGCCATGAAACTAAATCAGATTATTGGAACCCCATTTACTAATGAGATCCAAAACCCGATTCAGCTTAACGACAAGACTCTCACGCTTCTCATCGATTTATGTCCGGCAAGCACCAGGCTGACCGTAATATCGCCCGTAGAACCTTACCAAATGACAGCATGTCATTGGATATGCAGAAGAAGGAGGGACGGCGATAGAACGGAGCCCTGTGCGACACCGGCATTCACTGACATGAACCGCGAAGCGCATATATCTGCAAGGACACGGATTTTACGCTCATGCTGGAAGCCAGCAATCCAATTATAAAATTGGAAGGGCAGACCGTATGCCAGACGTTTGGAGAGAAGTGCTTTGTGCCAACCTGATCAAATACCTTGGCGATATCTAGACTGACTGCCATGGATTCGCCATATTTACCAATTGTCTCTCCCCAGAGGTGCGTCACATATGCTTGAAGATCACCCGTTGATCGTTTCAGTCTAAAACCATACTGACGATCATTAATTAGGAAGTGATATTCTAAGTAACAGGTCAATTGATTGTTAAGGATCCGTTCTATGACTTTGCAACACAACACAACACTGAAATTGCACATTTTTTTTAGAACAATATACCATTCTGTGTGACTGTAGTTCAAAACGTATATCGCGCTGTCTGATTTCAGCGAGTTAGTATTCGGATCTTTGAGGGCGCGACATCTGGTCCAAGTACAATACGCCACCTATTTGTTACTATTTGTTGTTTGTTCCAGCGCACTGCACACGCAGCGATTAAACCAAGGGCGTCTCTGCCTTTGATGACGACATCAATGTGAGGAATGTAGAATTCCATCCCGAAACGCCGATATCGTCAACGATGGCCGCAGCACTCGCGTGAGATCTTTCTCACAACACAGCGCTGCCCCGATGGGACAGAAGCAAAGTAGTCGCGTATGCCCGTCCGAATCTGTTGACGAGTAGTGCCAGACACGGTACTTAACCTCCGTGAGTCATGGTGAAACTGCGCTTGGCACTGTTCTAGTAGTAGTCAGATGTGTCCAAGGGCGTCCCGACCTCAACCTGGTAGCAGGGTGCATGGCCAGCGATATCTGATATTCTGGTAGGTTGGTCTACTAATTGTACTAGTCTCTAAAATTAATCTACCAACTAGAAGTCACGGTGAGAGTTAAAGTCCCCCAAACACACCATCTCCGCAGTAGGTAGTGGGAGCGGTATTCTGCAATTTATCTAACGCCCTACTCATGTATTCAAAGAGCCGAGACGTAAGAGCCGAGTCGTCTCCGTGTCCCGTGTAGGCACATATAAATACGGCTCTGAAGGCCCAGCTTTACATGTAAGAGAGGACAGGAAAGGAGAAATCTTCTAGGCAGCGCTGACGGGACAACATACATCTTAGTAGACAAATAAACAGACCCCGGCTTTCGCGAGAAAATTCTCCTCAAGGACGTAACCAGGGTACTGAAGGTAGGATGTGTCCGCTGGACGCTGGATCTGTGTCTCCGTCAGGAAGAGAGGAGGCGGTGATTTTTAGTATTCTGTCACCACACGGATATTTTTTTTTTTTGCAAAACGTTTATCATGGTTAAAAAAAAACTTCTACAAAACTAATTTGTCTAACTTTTTATCTAAATTTGTCTGACATCGTTAGCTTTGCACTATAAAACACATTTATTGCAAACCAATAAGCCACTTGTCTGCGCACGAAGGCACCCCGCACTCAACAAATACTTTTTGCTGAGTGGATCGCGTCTTATGGCGCTCGGATCTCTCTGCCTACTCCGGAAGGGAGCTAGCGTGAAGATTTTCATACATACATAGACATTTTTAAATTTTTGTGTGTATATGAGAGTCAAATCTGAAAGGAATTATTATGAAACTACCGTTAACCGTTAGTATAATACTATACTACTTGAATAGCAAAAGTGGAAAAATGTAGCAGCCCAGGAAGGCCAAGACTTACCTACCATGACCAAATTGATCATGTTCTAACAGAAGGTGATGTCAGAAGCCTTAGAAACTGGCAAGCGTGAATGCTAAGAGCAATGAATGTTAAAGAAGCGATGAGGTGTGTAAGGTTCGAGTCATGTGGCGATCGGTTCTCTCTGCCTACTTCGCAAGGGATTTTGTCGTGAAGTTATAGAATAGCAATTTCATACAAGATTGTTCCTCAAATGAAAGGGCCCGGGCGCAGTTAGGGAGAGCAAAACTTGAAGTAACGAAAATACGCTAATCTTTATTAAACACGTTACGTGTAATTGACATAGAGTTATTGTTGTCAAAACTTTTCAAAAAAAAATTGAAGAGCTAAAGATAGACTTTTCTATTTTATTGAGTGACAACAAACATAATTATTTACATATTCATGCAATTAAATTGAGTATTTTTGACATTATTTACACAATTGTATACTCCTGAGTTCGCCATAAATTATCAAAGACTATGCAGATAAAGTTACTACCGTCAAAATGTATGCGAGTTTATTATAGTCCACTACCTTAAACTAAACAGAGCAGCACTGTGATAGTTCTGAACAATAAAGTACATAGTAACATAGACCTCACTGCATTCAATACAATAACATAGGTAGGTAATATATGACACAAATTGATATTCAATGTCAGGGAGCAATGCAATGCAAAGGACAGTATTCTAAATACGTACCTACTAAGTGGTGAAATACATTATTAACATTTTATTCATACATGAATGCAATAAACATGCGAGTCTAATTTGAAAATTCAAATATATTATGATTTATGTTCATTCGTTAAATTTTTCTTTAGTACAATAGGGACCCTTTCTGGTGCAGGTGTAATCCGTGTAATAACCAAACCTGACAGTTTGGACGCAATTAAAATTAATAGGATTCCGTGTGTTATATCAAAGTTCCATAAGCATAATAGAAAGATATAATAAATGGAATAAACTAATAGGGATTGTATAAAGTAGTTTCTAGGTCAAAGTGGAAGGCCAAGACTCGTCTATTACAATCAAATAGTTTTAATTATAAATATATAAGGGGAAATCGAAGAGTGTGCATGAAAAAATAGGAATGATGGAGAAATGAGTGATGTAAGAACGGAGTCATGAGGTGATCAGTTATTTCTGCCTACCCGTAAGGGACTTGGCATGAAGATGTATATAGATAAATAGAATATCAACGCTCGCGTTAATGCGTTAAGGGTTGTCTTTGTTATGCCCGCGATCAGTAAACGGCAGGCAGCGGAACGGACAGGAAACATAAACGGGTTCGGTAGGTTCACCGCGCCAGCCTCTACTACTGATTTGCATATAACGTAGTTAGCTCGTCTTTGTGTGAGTCCGACAATTTATAACATTTATTTAAACACATCAATTATAAAAAATAAAAATAAAACAGTTGCCGCCGATAAACTTTTTAATAAAAACTGATGATAATAAAATAATGTTTAATTTAATCCAGAAAAAAAATGCACTACGCAGTTTTCAGTCACGTTAGTAAGTACTTATGCGTAATACATCACGATTGGTAAATCGTAAATTTTTTTTTTGAATAAATTGAACACTATTTTAATGCTCTTTTTTATACACCTAAGGATAAAAGCGAGAGGTCACTGTAATCCAGAGCTATCAAGGTGAAGTTAATAACGCGGAGCTAAATAAGTTAAAATATTTGTTGGTATCATGTAGCTTTGCTCTTGCACCTGAATTTCATTTGGGCTTTCTATTAACTGGGTGAGGGTGACTACATTCTTCAAATATGCTATTTCAAGGCAATGTAAACAAAACTTTAGGCGAAACAGACTTCTCCTTATACTATAAGATGTGCGGGAAAATAATGGTGATCTATATGCAAAGCATGTACACTTACGATCGTTGACATTCAGACCTTTATAATGGCCACTTCCGTATGGAAAATACGTGTTAAAATATTAAGTAACTAGTCACTCGCATCGACATCCCCTCAAAGTTTTCAAATAATTTATTACGAAATAAGTTATTTTAGAAATAGTTTATTAATAATACTGATTTTCAAACCTTTGCATGACTGCTGCAAGGTGCATTTTCGTTTCGCACAAACCCTCGATGTTGTTACTGTCCAGCTGGATTTTGTAGGCTTTATCGAACGTTTTCTGCGCGTTGTTTAAGTTATTCAGAGCTAATTGGCAGATGCCAATCTCAGTTACCGCTTCTGCAGTTTTGTTTCTCACATTTGCTAAAAATTATTGTATATAAATAGATAACAAGTAAAATATGCGCGGACAAATACACTGCATCACATGTTCTAAAAAGTATACACAAGTGTGTAGTTTTGAAAATAAAGTATACTATGTCTATATTTGACTCGCTCAACGCTTTAAATTAGGGTAATTTTATAGTAGGCCTCACTTAACCTAAAACAAAAATAAGTGCTCAATGCTCAAATTTTTATGACCGCTTGGGCACTCTTGAGTCAATATATCTTGAATGTTAATCAAAATTAGATAATTATATTCTTGTCAAAATTTCTGTTCGGTTACAAGACACTTAAGTTAAATTAAAATGAAAATATTACCATGTCTTCTTTACTGTTCTGTACTGTTCTTTTATTTTACACATGACATTACATAATTCGTTTTAGCACAGTGTAAACAATACCACCATTATGCGCGACGTCCTTTCATATCCACAGTATAAAAAAATCTATTCATAAATCTGTTATTCATAAATCAACTATCTGGCCATGTAAAATATTGTTTAGTAACATGGTTATGTACTCATTGTTATATAAAATAAAATGTGGACGTGATAATATATTTTTTTAATTATTACGTTATTAAATAAATAATATAAACATTTAATGGTTTAAGGATCATTATGCATTATTCATTATAGAAAAATTATAAAACATATCTGAGAAACAGCGCTTGGGGCCCACTGTGATGTGTAAATGTTCACTGCCACTGAAATTTCAGTAAAACACATACTAACGTGTACGTACCTACTAATTTCAAATGCAATGGAAATTATTGTATTTATACTATTTATTTATACAATTCTAAGTCCTTTTAATTGTAGAGTTGGGTAATAGTAACAATAAAATTCATTCGCCAAAATGAAGAGTAGCTGCTGTTACCGTATTAGTTTATAACTACGAGTATATATTTGCGTAATGAGATCACGAAATTATATGATTTGTTCAATCAAATGTTTTCATTAGTTTTATTTTTCAATGAAGCGTAATTTTTATTGATAATAGATTTTAAAACGAGTAATTTTAGTCATTTTTTTATGAGCAAAATTCTTTACACTGCATGTTATAAATATTCTATCCAGTTGATCTGGAACTTATACATAAAAGTATCTATTTATTTTTCAATTTTCTGTTCCTTATGGAGGACAATATGAATGACGCGACTTTGACACCAACGCTCGTGGGTTCGATTCCCACAGGCAAACATTTGTGTGCATGAACATGTCTTTTTGTCTTGGTCTGGATGTTTTGAGAGGTAGGGCGCATCAAAGCAGCCCGTCTGGGGAACTACCACCACCCCACAGAAAACAGCAGCCAAATAACAACTCCCTAGAGGGTTGTTGTGTTCCTGCGTGTGAGTGAGGTCACCAGTAAGCTCCCAAGGACTTGCTGTGTAAGCAGCAGAGGACGCATCGCGCGAGTGATACTTAATATATCGCTAGCGTTAATAGACTACGGTACCCGCTTTATATCAGGTGGGCCGTATGTATGCCTCCCGACGCAGTATAAAAAAAAATTGAAGCTCTGTTTTAAAAATACAATTGTAAATACAATTGTAGAGTGATCCTAATAGATCAACCAAATCGTTGATCCGTTAAGAAATAAAATAGTTGATCAGTTTTCAGTTGATCAGTTTAGTTGGTTGGAACGGAATAAGGAATAAATCTGCTATAACACTATATACACACATCAAAAGTGTCTAGGGATCAACATATATTTTTGCAATAACTTTTCTCCTGATTGATATTAATTAAAATTTTCTTTAAGGATTCATCAAATAAAGTGTTTTCGTTTGTCTACAGTAACGATAAACCAAGTCACCTTTGCATTAATAAAGAAATTTGCCATTTTCATAATAAAGGGATTTTTGACATTTGAACCACTAACATTAAAGTTCGAAAAAAAGACTGAAATAACAGTTTTCTTTAAAATTTTATTGGGTAACTTAAACAATTAATAATCCGTGTTTCTACCGCGAACACTAACAACACAAGAATATCGGTTTGGCATACTCAAAATGAGTTCATCCAAATCACACTGTGGAATGGCCGCCCATGTTCGTTGCAACAACAAAAAAAGGTCTTCTTGCGACTGGATACCCTCCATATTCGGCAGAGCTCTTCTCTGTAGCATATCCCATGCATGGACACGGAGACAAGACCGATACATTCAAATCACAACTCGAAGAGCTCCAACAATAACCGCCATGATGTTAGCCGTGACGCTTCATCACTCTTCAGGGAACTTAATTAGCGACCAAACAGTCAGAAACCGCTTGCATGAAGTGAACCTTCATTCCCGAAGACCGCTAAGGGTACCACCTATAGCAATGCACAATCGTAGGATTCGATATCAATGGGCTCTTGAACACAGAAATTGGGCAGAAGAACAATGGCGTTTCGTGTGCTTTTTTGACGAGTCTCGTTTTGGTATGAGACCGGATACAAGACGTATACGACACTGGAGAACCCCTGGACGCCAACAGCGATTAAAATCCTGCCAGGAAGTCCATCCTTATAGTGGTGGAACCATCATGGTATGGGCGGGTATTTGGATCGGCGGAAGAACTGAGTTGATTTGGATCAGAGGCAACCTCAACGCTCAAATTTATGCTGAGACGATTGTATCAGACGTCATCGTTCCTCTACAAGTGCAAATCGGTCCCTTATTTCAGTTAATGCATGATAATGCACGACCGCACACCGCAAGAGTTGTAAGACAGACTCTCGCCGCAGCTAACATCAATGTCATGCCCTGGCCTGCTCAGTCGCCAGACTTGAACCCGATTGAGCATGCATGGGATATGCTACAGAGAAAAGCTCTGCCGAATATGGAGGGTATCCAGTCGCAAGAAGACCTTTTTTTGTTGTTGCAACGAACATGGGCGGCCATTCCACAGCGTGATTTGGATGAACTCATTTTGAGTATGCCAAACCGATGTTCTTGTGTTGTTAGTGTTCGCGGTAGAAACACGGATTATTAATTGTTTAAGTTACCCAATAAAATTTTAAAGAAAACTGTTATCATAGTCTTTTTTTCGAACTTTAATGTTAGTGGTTCAAATGTCAAAAATCCCTTTATTATGAAAATGGCAAATTTCTTTATTAATGCAAAGGTGACTTGGTTTATCGTTACTGTAGACAAACGAAAACACTTTATTTGATGAATCCTTAAAGAAAATTTTAATTAATATCAATCAGGAGAAAAGTTATTGCAAAAATATATGTTGATCCCTAGACACTTTTGATGTGTGTAGTATAGTATGAAATGGCGATCAGGTCTGAACCTTTATAAAAAAAATAAGAATTCAGAAGACATACTGTCTCTGGCTCTTCTTTCGGCTAATCGTGAAAGGCATTCTGCTTTTCCAGGGTCCTGTTTCCGAACGATTCTTGCTTGACACAACAATACTTTGTGCAACTCGCTAGATGCAGCTGCGAATACAGTATCTGGTGGGACTTCATTACCATCCTCCAACTCACACTCTTGGTAAAGCGGCCAATCCTTAAAAGGAGAAAGTATTTCATTCGTGACCATGAAATAAACTATGAAAATAAAAGTAGTACAAGTAAATGAATTTATGTATGAGTAAAGCTCACCATACCGTTATTCTGGGTCTATTAACTCCAACATAGTAAGTTAATGTTGTGAATCATGGATATGGCAGAAGAATTATGAAAGTAGGGTCAACGCTGTGGAAATGAGAGCTCAAAGGAGTTTGTGTGGAGTTAGTTTTAGAATAAGAAATACCACGATATGAGACCAATGTGACAAAAATAATAAAAAAGAATATTTTGAAATGGTTTAGATATTTGGAAAAAATGGATGACAAAAGAGTTACAAAAGAGGTATACCGAGCAAGAGTGAGTAGAGATATCGGCAGGGGCCGCCCTTAGACGCATACACATGTAATATCTGGTGTGCTAATAAGGGTCAAATCAAAACCACCCAAAACCATAGGGCGTAGAGCATGTAAGAAGAAGTTGATGAGCGTGGCAGAGGTAAGGTATATAAGGTTTGGAACGCAAGACCGCAAAGGCAGACAGGCGTGATGATATTTACGTATGTATGAAAAACAACAGTATATCTTTACGACTTTTAGTACGACTAAGTTGTCAAACTGGTGTGCAACATACGTAATTGTAAACTTAATGTACGCTTATAATATCAGAAACTTTATTTGAGCTATGCTCATTATGTAAATCCCTCTGATGCATTCCATAAACGATTCAATGCTGTAACCTCTTGGGAAAATATTAGCTTGTTGTTTGCTCTACAACCTGAGAGTTTAAGGGTAAATACCCTTCTTGATCTGCACTGTATGTGACCATTTTTTTTATTCTAAGATGGTGAGCATAATATAATAAAATGCAGTAAGCATGAAGTAACTCAGTTACCATATACTATAGACGCTTACATTAATTACACGCATTAACATATAATTACATTGCGCGCGCATTGCCAATGCCAGCAACTTCTCACCAGCGTTTTGTAACCCTACTCTCTCTTAAGAACATAACAACCCCAGGGAATTGTCAAGTGGTATCGTATATTTTATGAGGTGACTCTGAAAACTCAAGGGTTGTCCAAATTGATTATGATATTCATATCTAAACATAGAGAATCCACAATTGAGCCCAAGCACCTGCATACCGTCCACACATCACAACAAATGTTGCAAAACTTTACATTGAAAATAATATTACCTTGCCTATAGCGCTCTCTCTGACATCTGTTAAAATATTGAATGATTCCTCTAGATCTCCTCCTGGAACTAATATAAATGTAATACTTGTGAAAATACTGTCTACTTTAGACCATTACTCATTACCTACTAATACGAAATAGTAGTAAGTCATGGTAATATTTAACATGCAGCTCTACTGGAGACACTTATTCACCTTGCAGAAGACTACAATCAAATAATGTTCTGGAATGTTATTGTGCTCCTATGATTTCATCAGGTCAAATAATCTTCTAAGATGAGAAGAGCTTCACCAACGAGCCCGTATCGAAGGAGCAATAGCATGTCACGGTAATTGATTTACATCAGTTGGTTTAGTTTCCGTTGTTGTACAAATGGCCTCCAAAAAAGAATTATTTTTACGAAAAGTATATAAGTTTACTAAAAGTATTCTGCTACTAAAATTAAGTGATGATAATGGATTGGTCACTCTATAACTTACATTGTCACATGTGATTTATATAATTTTACTGCAGTAACATTTTTATTAACTACACATATACACACGTCTCGTTTCTCGCGGGGGCGATAAGCGGCCCATGGAGAGCCGCTTCGCTACGTTGAATGTAAGAGGAGAAATGGACGGTAAGGTAGATGAAGTATGTCAGATGATGGATGAACGATGCATAGATATTCTGTGCATGAACGAAACTAAGAGGAAAGGATGTGACACCACGGTTCATGGTCCCTACATGGCATACTGGTCGGGAGTCCCCCAAACCAGCCGAGGCTGTCAGGGAGTTGGTGTGATTCTGTCCTCTCGAATAGTTGAATGTGTGATGGAGCATGAATGTGTAAGCCAAAGACTCCTGTGGATTAGGTTAAAAGTCGGACTCACTCGCTTGTTTATCCTTGGGGTCTATGCACCGACAGATCTGCGCGGAGGTGGGTCATTAAAAGCCCAACAAGAGAGAGAGGAATTTTGGTATAGCATGAGAGAGGTCTTGAATAAATGCGGAGAAAATGAACGGATCATGATGTTAGGGGACTTTAATGGGTAGGTTGGAGTAAAGCGTGATGGGTATGAAGGAGTTCTGGGTACGTTTGGGGACGAGAAAGTGAATGACAATGGGAGAAGCCTGCTTGAAGTATGCTTGGAATGGAATCTTTGCCAACACAATGTTTGACCACAAAAATATCCATTTGTATACAAGAGATGAGGGTGAGTCTAGAAGTATGATTGATTTTGTAATTGTGGATAAAAGACTGAGGAAGAAAGTGCTAGACACTCGGGCATATCGCGGTGTATGCCTTAACACAGACCACTTTCTGGTCATAGCCCGAATGCGTGTCCTCTTTAAACGGTGGCGACATCGAAGGGCCGAGCCTACGAGTGTTTTGGACAGAGTAAAAGTGGAAAATCTACAAGAAAAAGAAAAGAAAGACGAGTATGTAGAGAAACTGAAAGAAAGTTTTAAAGGCATAGAAGAGATAGGTGTGATTGAAGATTTGTGGGAGACATTAAAGGAAGGGATAGTGAATGTTGCTATTCAGGTATGCGGGGTAGCTAAAAGAAGGAAAGGAAGAAAGAACTATAATGTGTGGATGGATAAAGATGTGCAAAGGGCTGTGCAAGAAAAGAAGAAAGCATGGTTGGATTGGTTAGCAACAAAAGCTAACCAAAAAGTTCAAAAGGCAATGGATGACGAGATAAAGGAATCAAGAACGAAGTATAAGAGATTGAAATCAGCAGCGAAAGAAGTTGTGTCTAGAAAGAAAGAAGAACGAAAGGATGATTTTGATAGGAGGCTCACTGAAGATTTCCAGATAAACATCAAGTTTTTCTTGAAATCCATCAAAACAGCCAGAGGAAAAACTTCTACCTCGGAGCTGAGTACAATCAGGAGTCAAGATGGGATCATTATAAAAGGAGAAGAACGTGTGTTAAAGAGATGGAAAGAGTATTTTGAAAGTTTGTTTGAAAGAGAGGAAGTGCAGGTACAACATCCGGCACCTTCCATGGTAACTAATATAAATGGTGATGAAAGTGAGATAAGCATGGATGAAATAGTGAAAGCGTTGAAAAGTATGAGATTAGGTAAGGCCGCATGGTATGACAGGATTACCGTCGAGATGCTGAGGGCTGGACAGGGCATAGCGGCTAGCCAGCTGTACCGCCTTTTCAATTTGTGCTGGCGAAATGGGCATGTACCGGGAGACTGGTGCAAAGCCGTAATCATGCCATTGTATAAGGGAAAAGGGTCACGGCAGGACTACATAAATTACCGCGGTATAAGCCTTCTCAGCGTCGTCGGTAAATTGTAAGCGAAAGTGTTGATTGAAAGGGTTGTGAATGAAACAGACGAAAAAGTATGGGATGCACAAGCGGGATTTAGAAAGAGAATGGGATGTACGGATCAGGTCTTTTCCTTGCGGTGCATAGCCAAAAAGTGTTTAGCTAAAAACAAGAAGGTCTATTGCGCGTTCATGGATCTAGAAAAGGCCTATGATAGAGTGGTGAGGAATGAATTGTGGTCAGCATTGTCTATGAACGTTGTGAGCAATATCCACATACGAGCATTGCAATCTCTTTATAGGGATTGTAGTACTTGTGTAAGGAGGATAAACGGGGCATACACTGAATGGCTTAATATCGAAAAACATGTTAGACAGGGATGTATAGCGTCACCGTGGCTGTTTAATCTGTTCATGGACAATTGCTTGACAGATTTAAAAGAGAATAAAAATGGGTTGTGAATGAATGAGTTACTCGTCAAATGTTTCTCTATGCTGATGACCAAGTATTACTTGCGTCTTCGGCCGAGGAGTTGCAGGAGATGGTAAATGCTATGAGTGGAGCTTTTGTTAGAAAGGGAATGAAGATGAATGTAAAGAAGACGAAAGTGATGGTGTTTGAAAGAGATGAGGCAGTGACAGACTGCAATATCGTGATTGGAGATGAACAAATTGAATAGGTGAATGAATTTGTGTATCTGGGTTCAAAGTTTTCAAAAGATGGAAAGTGTGAGAGTGATATTGAAAGAAGAGTGAATGCAGGAAACATGGTGAATAGAGCTTTGCACTGTATGTAAGGATCGTAGCAAGTGGAAAGAAGTGGTCTCTGCCTACCCCTACGGGATAGAGGCGTGATTATATGTATGTACATATACACACGCAAGCACATATACTCGCCCACAAGTATACACACGACTCAAGTACCTACTCAAACATTTAAACAATATTTTTATTTTATTTTAAATAACCCTAAATAGGCCTACATAGTGTGCCCCATATATATTTTGACGAGCTCGGTGACGCAGTGGTGAATAGATAAAGATAAATACAAAAATTCTTTTTTTTGCCATTGGACCCTCGCGGGCAATTAGACACGTCTTACATTTTTTTAAACATAATCTTATTGTATCGTATTCAATTCTCTTATTTTACTTTTTTTTTTTAATTACGCGGCTTTAACACCAACGCTCAATTCCCACACAAGACTAACATTAGTGAGCATGAACGTCTCAAAGCAGCCCGTCTGAGGAAGTACCTCCACCTTACAAGAACCCGCAGCCAAATAACAACTCTCTAGATGGTTGTTGTGTTTCTGCGTATGAGTAAGGTCACCAGTAAGGTCTAAAGCAGTTGCTGTGTTAGTAGCAGAGGTGGAATCACGCTAGTGATACTTAACGTATTACAAGCGTTCATAGGCTATGCTAACCGCTTTACATCAGGTGGGCCGTATGCATGCCTCCCGACGTCGTATATAAAAAAATATAGATCTTTTAAATTCTAATAAATAAGGGGGAGACCCCCCTTATTTATTAGAATTTAAAAGATCTATATTAAACCTAACATAGATAAATCTTACTAGTACAAGCCTCCAGACACAAGTCAATGTAACTATCTGAAAAGTACCGAATAAAATTTTTAACGCATAAGATTTTACCTAATAATGCTTTACATCAAGTGGACCGTATGCTTGTATGCTTCCCGACAATATGCAGAACAAACCGAGTTCCACATGATCCGGTTCTTAAACATCGTTTTTGCTTTGTCTATAATAGTAGTTGTTTTCATGCGCTTCCGTTGGTTTTTTTATCAAATTTATTAAAATACGAATCCTATCTACTATCACACAACATACTGCGAAAGAAAAAGCAAGTCTGACTGGTTAATACTTCAGCCTTATATAAAAAAGTTGCAAGAAACCATTCTCTATGGAGGAGTACTTCATTTCATCCTTACTATCTATGAGATATCATATAGATTCAATGGAAATATTGGGCATATTTCATTCACATTTGATATAAATATTCACACAGAAGGCGGTGCCCATTTTGTTATTTAAACTAATAAATATAACGCTTGGTACATATTATAAACTAATAATTTATTACAATACGTATCGAGCATTTTGTTGTATTAAAACTTCACTCCTGAACTTGCCTACATTGACTTGGCCTAATATATAGAAATTATGATGAAACTATTGGTTGTGTAGTTGTGTAGTAACATCAAAATAATATAAAAACGAAAAATACAATAATACGAGTACATCGAGACTTACATTTGTCTAATAAGAATTTGGCGTAGTGATATTTGCAGCACGCTTTCTGCCTGCCTCCGTCTAATAAGTATTGGCTAGAGACTGCTATGGATGCCAAATAGAATTTCTCAGCGAGCCATAGAATCCCCTTTCCTTCTTCCGCGTAATGTATCGCAAGGTAAAGCAGCTCCAAGCATTCCTTTTTCTTCTCTCCTAAAAATACATCAAGTAGAATACGAAAATTATGTTAATACAAATATTACCGTAACTTTCAATTCATTTGTACAATGACATTCTAAACTAGGTGATCTACGTAAATGTTTATAATACTATAACATACTTAATCAAAATCTTGCAATTATTTCAGATTATAAAGTATCTGTTAGATTGTTAAACATTTCATAAAGTACAAATTAATTGAATTAAACAATTTTTAACGGAAGTATCGCGTATTTTATTTATTTTGTTGAACCTGACGTTTCGAACGCTTTGCAGCGTCCGTGGTCGCAGGAAGACTAAGGTGGTATTTGTCTTACATTAGTTATTCAATTATTACATCTACCGACATGGATGGATTAATTATATATGTTCCGATTCACACAAAAATCGCTCACAGTGTCCGAACATTTTTTAGATCTTTGGGTTTGGGATTTGATCATTTTTAGGACTGGATCCCAAGCAGGTGGTACTTGCCAACCATCTTCTCTATTGAAATTGGGGTGTTTTCTTATTTCAATAGCCTCGCGCAACATTCTCGGCATGTAGCGATTCTCCTTGGCGAGGATGTGTGGCAAGGAGAATCGCTACATGCCGAGAATGTTGCGCGAGGCTATTGAAATAAGAAAACACCCCAATTTCAATAGAGAAGATGGTTGGCAAGTACCACCTGCTTGGGATCCAGTCCTAAAAATGATCAAATCCCAAACCCAAAGATCTAAAAAATGTTCGGACACTGTGAGCGATTTTTGTGTGAATCGGAACATATATAATTAATCCATCCATGTCAGTAGATGTAATAATTGAATAACTAATGTAAGACAAATACCACCTTAGTCTTCCTGCGACCACGGACGCTGCAAAGCGTTCGAAACGTCAGGTTCAACAAAATAAATAAAATACGCGATACTTCCGTTAAAAATTGTTTAATTCAATGTGTAACAATCGCGAAAACCTAAGACAATACTACAAATTAATTATTAAATTTCATAAATTTTCATACATTAAGAACGAATTACGAAACAGATATACAACGCGAAAGTAGAGGGATTTAGTAGCCGAGGAAGACCAAGACTTACCTACCATGACTAAATTGATCGGGTTTTATCAAAAGGTGATATCAGAAGTCTTAGAAACCGGCGGGCGTGTATGAGAATAACAATTAATGTTAAAGAGTAAGATGTGCAACGATCGAGTCATATGGCGCTCGGTTGTCTTTGCCTACCTCGCAAGGGATTTGGTATAAATTTATACATACGTACATAAATATTTTACAAGCACACAGCCAAAATACAACATTACGTCCTTGTACAACATTACAATGTGACATACTCATAATATTACAGCTCAGTAATTTTTTTATCGTTTGCTAAATCGTTAAAAATAAGGTGGTTCATCTAGCAGGTCAGTTTCCTATCCTTTTTTGTAGTATATTAGCGAACACGTGATGGAGTTATATATGGTGGTGTACCTCGATCCCTCCATTTCTCAGCTTTCTGAAGATACGTGCAAATATGTTCCAAATAATCGTTCCTTTTTCTTAAATCCACGACAATACCAATTTCGTCTTCTGCCATAAGCTGTAAGTTATCATATATAAGGTCTTGAAGGTACTTTGATGATTCAGTGTGACCGTCTTTGTCTAATTCTTTAATTAGGCATTCATGTAATGGGAATTTTTGCCTAAAATCAAAACAATTATATTATACGTGTATTTACTACATAGAGAATTCGAAGAGCATTTCATCAAACGGACAAAATATTTATTTACATATGTAAAAATAATAAATTTGGAGTTGAAGCTGCAAATTTATGTTTTTATATATGACAATAAAGAATAGTCCAACCTCTGGTAGAGAAGCATTATAGTTTTCTTCTTACATTTATTTTCTTACATAATACACATTTACAAGATAGTTTTTTCCAAAGCTGTACTTTGGAACCAACTGCCTTGTACTCGTAGATACGAGTACCTACATTCAAAAAGAGATAAACTACTTTAATCACAAATAATTTCATTTAATAATTAAAACAATGATTATACATTATGTAATTTTTATTTTAATATAGAATTAGCTAAATTTTATTCTACATTATTTTTTATTAGCCCTAACTAAAATAAAACTCGTATTATCACGCCACCGTTGGTTGAAAGAAATATTTTAAAGACATAATCTGCTTTTGTACACATTTGTTAATAAACATAGGATCTTTTTTTTTTGTACTGATTGTAATATAGTTAACGAAATCTTGACGAGCTCGGTGGAGCGGTGGTGAAACGTGCTGTTACGCTACGTTGACACCAACGTTCGTGGGTTCGACATAGGACAAACATTCGTGTGCATGGACATGTCTATTCGCCTTAGTCTCGGGTGTTTTAAGAGAGGTAGGGCGCATCAAAGCAGCCCGTCTGTAGTACCATCACCTCACAGAAAAACGCAGCGAAATAAATACACCCTAGAAATTGTTTGTGTTCCCGCGTATAAGTCAGGCCATCAGTAGGCTCTTTGGTGGGGTATTAGCTATGAAGGAGTGACTGAGCCATACTTTTGTGAAAAAGGTATCATTATAATCATAATAAGAGTCTCATTGTACCTATTAATATTATTATAGTACACAAACATTTTACTAATACTAAGCGTATGGAGAGTTTTAAAAATTGCATTTGGCTCTCTTTATTACCCCACTCCATTTTAATATCGCAAAATATTGTACAATGTATTGGCGCCAAAATGAGAAAACTCAATGAACAATCATATAAAAATGACAGATTCCAAATTCAAATGTAATATTTTGTTTATTTTTAATTGTAACAGTATTTATGGCCAGACTAGGTATATATACCTATATATTACTAATCATAACATACAGACTTTGACTTACGGAAAGACAGCGGAGTCTTAGTAATGGGGTACCGTTGATACTGAAAAGGAGCTCTTGTACAATTTACCCTTTACTCTTTTCCAAAAAAATATCACTTCATTTCGTGGGATATTTTCTCGATTATTATTATTCACATCTGGTTTTTTTTCCCAGATATGGGCTTGACGGTGACCTGCTCTGTTCTGTGCAATACACTTATAAGGATTGTACAGCATGTGTGCGGCAGCTTGTCGCCCTGGTTTGATGTCAACTTTGGTGTCAGACAGGGATGCGTACTGTCGGCTCGTCTATTACAGTTGGCTTCAGAGAATAAGAAATATGAATGTAGGAATGTGAATGGGTGACTCAGTGGTTAACTGCCTGCTTTATGCAGACGACGATGACGAGAATCACCAACCGAACTGCAAACACTAATTACAACAATAACAGATGATTGTATGAAGAAAGGCTTACAATTGAATGCGAAGAAAACCAAGATAATGGTATTTGAAAGAGAGACGACCAGAACGAATACTACGATTACGGTTGATAATGTAATGTTGGAGCAAGTGAATGAGATATATCTTGGAAGCGCTTTTAGCAGCAATGAAAGGTACACCGCTGATGTGGAGAGACGAGTGAGTGCAGTGAATAGGGTGAATGGAGCGTTGGGTAAACTTCTAGGCAGCCGAAATCTAAGTCAGAAGGCACAGCTCGCTGTACACAACTCGGTGCCCAACGCTAACTTATGGAAGTGAGAGCTAGGTATTAGGTATGGCAGAGAGAGCATGAAAGTAGACTAAATGCGGTCGAGATGAGAGCATTGGGCAAAATTTGTGGCGTAACGCTTGCTGACCGCGTTCGTAATGACGACGTGAGAGGAAGAGTTGGTCTGATAGAGAGTGTCGGTGTTAAGATAAGAAAAAGCATGCTGCGTTGGTTCGGATATGTAAAAAGAATGCAGGATGAAAGAATGATGAAACAGAAATACATTGCAAAAGTGGAGGGATTTAGGAGCCGAAAAAGATCGAGATTAACCTACCATGACCAAATTGGTAATGTTTCATCAGAAGGTGGATGTCAGGAGACCCAGGAACCGGCGAGTGTGCATGAAAAGAGCTATGAATGTTAGAGGAGCGAGTGAAGTATGTAAGGATCGCGTCTTATGGCGCTTGGTTCTTTCTGCCTACCCCGCAAGGGACCTGGCATGAAGATATATATACATATAATATTTATTAATTAAATATGTCAAAAACATATTTTCACCGTACATGTTTAATGTAGTCAAAATTTAAACGTATAACTATTATTCAGTAGTTAAATATATTCCGTAATTAAAAATATTATTCAGTATTTCAAACAATATACACCATCTAACCACGGTTGGTCAATACATTTGATAAGAAAGAGACCCACTATCGTTTCTTTTGAATCTGAGACCAAAAATATTATTTTTTCTTGTTCTGAGTTTTGAATATCTCAAAAGAATTAATGAAAAAAACCAAAATTAAAAATTATCAATAAATTTGTTAGCTGGATTTTACAAAAATACTGAAAAGCTTTTTCTTTTCGTGTGTTTTTCAAAATAGTTCTATTATATTATTACGTCGTAATGTTTATGAAACTCGATGAGGATAATTCCATTAATTAGAAGCTATTAACTTGTCTCATCTAAAGAATCATGCATAGTTATGTGTTTATAACATTTCCATTCAGAATAATTACAAAAATAAATGAGCTAAGGTACTTATAATGCTCCAAGTATAGAGCGGCCTGCTCACGTCAGTACATTCCCGATGACGTACTAAATAACCTTCAGGAGGATTGTTGACACGATGTCGGTGAAGGGAACTCACCTTATGAGAACCACATACTAATAAATTATTAACTTATGCAACTTAATTTATGCAGGATCTGGATATATTTGATTTGTAAAAGGGAAGTGGGCATCAAAGATATTTTACGTTAATTTCCATTGTAGGTACATTGTAAAAAATGTAAGATAGGGAAATTGTAAGAAATTCCATAGTAAGAAAAATGGTATACGATGTATTTAATTTTTTTTCCAAAGAATATAATACAACAGTTTCTCAGAAAAAAATAGCAGAAGCTACAAACACATCGGTTTCAATAGTGAAAAGGATTTTATGAGAAAGCAAAGCATCAGATTTTGTAGTTGTATTTAGAAACCCTGGTAAGAAGAGACGGCAGGCAAAGCCAATCACGGGCATTGACGATTTTAATAAAGGTGTAATAAAACGATATATCCACAATTTTCACCTTACCGAAAAAGAATTACCGACGCTGGGTGAACTTCTTACAAAATTACGTGCTGATATTAATTTTCAAGGTTCTGAATAAAGTCTTCGCGCATTACTTGAACTTGGTTTTAAGTGAAACGCCACTGAAACGAATCGAAAAATTTTAATTGAAGCTATTCGATTATTAAGAATAAATTATTTACGAAAATTACTACAGTACTGACGATAGAACAGACCTATGATATATACCGATGAGTCATATGTTCATTCCACCCACACAAATACAAAGGGCTGGACAGGCGGAGCCACTGCGGGCTTAAAAAAACATTGTCCACGTCGGATCGGACGCTGGATTTGTGCCTAACGCCTTATTAACTTTCAAGTCGGGAACTAAATCCGGCGACTACCGAGACGATATGAATTTCATCAACTATGAAAAATGGGTCCGCACTCAGTTGATACCAAATCTTCCTCCGAAATCAGTGGCGGCAATAGATAATGTCGCATATCATAACAAGGAATATGAATCGGCTCCAAACACGAGAAAGCCCGAAATGCAAGCTTGGTTAATAGATAACGCAGTCACCTTTACGCCTGATAGGCGTAAACCACAATTTATGTGAATAAGTAAAAGCCAACAAAGCCTGTTTGAAGAAGTTTTATATTGATAAAATTTTAAATGAACGTGGTACTTCGCCTTCCGCCATTCCATCATGATTTGACTGCAATAAAGGAATATGGAATATGGTTCGTATCATTGAATTACTAAAGGAAAAGAGAATTTCAATGGGGTCAGCCGACTGGATTTTTTTTTTTGTGATAAAGTAAAATCTATTGAAGAAGCGTGTGTTAGTCAAAGTCAAAGTCAAAATCTTTTTATTCCGTAAAAATGGCTACATTTGTTTGGAATCGTCACTATTTTTTTTCCTACCGTGCAGTTCATGACTAGATGAGCACTAATATAAATACTGCCAAAAAAACTCAGGCATCCCTCTTTTGGTATCCAAACAAATTTACATAATTTATTAATTACATTATAATTGGATCGACTCAATCCCAGGCATTTTTATCATTAATATAGTTAGATACTTTATAATATGCCCTGCTACACAATTTGGCTTTAATAGTAGTTTTAAATTTGTTTATTGACAAATCTCTTATATTGCTGGGAAGTTTGTTATAGAACCGTATACATTGCCCCATAAAAGAATTGCTTATTTTGTGGAGACGGCTTGCATGTAACACAAGATTATGCTTATATCTAGTATTTATATTATGAGTATCACTCTTTTTACAAAATGAGTCTATGTTTTTATGGACATACAATAGATTTTCATAGATATACTGCGATGCGACTGTTAGAATATTTATTTCTTTGAATTTTTCTCTAAGGCTCTCCCGGGGACCAAGTTTGTAGATAGCTCTTATGGCTCTCTTTTGCAATAAAAAGATGGTGTTAATGTCCGCGGAGTTACCCCAAAGAAGAATTCCGTATGACATAATATTATGAAAGTAGCTGAAATAAACTATTCTAGCCATATCAACATCAGTGAGCCGTCTAATAGTTTTCACTGCATAGGCTGCAGAACTTAGTTTTCCTGATAATTTTTCAATTTGTGGGCCCCATTGTAGTTTGGAGTCAATTGTTATACCCAAGAACACAGTTGTCTCCACAGGGGCTAAATTAGTTCCATTAAGATGTACATTGGTAGTCACCTGTCTTACATTAGGTGTTGAGAACTTAATTACTTTAGTCTTTTTATCATTTAAAAGTAGATTATTAACATTAAACCAATGCATAACTTTAGAGAGAGCATCGTTAACTTCGTCATAATTACATAACTGCCTATTAATTTTGAATGTCAAAGAGGTATCATCCGCAAACAATACAATCTCATGTTTGTCCTTTACATAATAAGGTAAGTCATTTATATATACTAAAAATAAGAATGGACCTAGAACGAAATGGACAGATGAATTTATTGTACAGTCAGAGTCAGATTCCTCATCAGACACAGATGTAGCTGCAAAACCCGGTCCCAGTTCTGGCTCCATGCCAATCAATAATTATATTGAACGCGTCATATCCATAAGTGATAGTGACTAGGTATTTATTTTCCATTTAATATTAATTAAATCTCTACGTATACTCTTGTTTAACTTTTCATATAATAACACATGTTTAAAATTATGTAGTGCCGACCGCCATTTTAGGTCAACTTACGCGCCGATATTTGTACCAAAAATATAAAAAAATATTCATTCACCCATACAATGTGATAGACGAGACTGTTTAATATGTACGGAGAACTTTTTTAGGTTTATGACTAAGGCTGCTTTGATAAATTGTTTCAGTTTTATAATTCGAGCTACAACAAACATTATAGTTAGAATGAAATCATTACACTTAAACATAGACACCCGAAGCATTGAACGTGCATCAACCTAAGTCAGAAACTAAAATAATATCCATGGTGTAGTTTTATAAATGAAAACTTAAATGTAATCCTCAATCAGGAAATTCTCATTGTAATTGAATTAAAAACTAACTTGCGCGAACAAATTTCCGTTGAAATAAAATTCAATTGTCTAATAAAATCATGTTGCAGGTTTTTGATGATATGGAAAACTAGCGGAGTCGTTAGTGAAAGTCTAGCTCGGAATTTCTTACAAATGTGTTGTTGCAAAATCCAAAGTGATTGTAACTTTGCGTTGGACAAACATACGTCAGGTTTGTTGCACGTCAGATATTGCGCTGCAATAACTGTCACTATCTCGACGGTTTAAGGACGATTTGTCAAGTAATAGTATAAGTGTATAGTCACTACATATTATAAAACGAAGTCCCCACGTCGCGGCTGTCTGTCTGTCTGTTCGTGATAAATTCTAAAACTGATTTTCATGCGGTTTTCACCAATAGACAGAGTGATTCTTGGGGACGGTTTAGATGTATAATTTGTTAAGGTTTAGGGTGTAAATCGGTTGAAATGTAACGATAATTGTTGAAAATGTCGAAAAAAGTCTGCCTAGAAGCTTTCATTGGATATTATACAGATATATAGTAGTAATCCCTATCAACTTAAATACGTTAGTTACCTTAAGGTATTCATTCCATGCACATTATCATAAATCCTTTACACCATATAAGACAGACAGATGCGGCGTGGGACTGTGTGAGCATAATATGGTCTAGTACCCGTGCGAAGCCGGGGCGGGTCGCTAGTGAAACTATAAGCCCGAAATTATAGTGTTCTAAGCTATAATGTAGCCTTGCAAGGACTAAGAAACCTTTGGGTAAAAGTTCAACACGATAAAATCTTTGCTAACTTGAATGATACATTCAAGTCTACCTATCAATAAGTTCACACGCCTAATAAAGAGGGAACCAAGCGCCACATGACTCTGTCCTTACCTACACACCTCACACACTTCTTTAGCATTCATAGTTCTTCTCATGTACGCTAGCCAGTTTCTAAGGCTCCTGACATCACTTTTTGGTAAAACAAGATCAATTGGTTATGGTAAGTCAGTCTTGGCCTTCCTCAGTTTCTACATTCTTCCACTTTCGCGTTGAATATGTCTTTCACAATTCTTTCTTCCTGCATTCTTTCTACATGTCCGAACCAACTGAGCACGTCTCTTTTTACTTAAACAACGATACTCTTTTCACACCAACTTCGTTTCTCACATCATAATTACAAACATGGTTGACAAGCGTTACGCCTCATTTGGTCAGAGAGTCGCCATAGGAGATTTTGCACACCGCTCGCATTTCCACAGATTTTATCCTACTTTCATATTCTTCTAACGTAATCTTGAATTCTTGTGAAAATATTCTTTTCTCCTTCAAAAACCTTGAGGTTATTAAAGATGTTGATGTTAATAAATCAAGAAAGGTTCTGCATTGCAAGTATGAAAATAAGTGCATTTTTCAACATGTCATTTAGTTACCTCTGCAGTGCCTTCTCATCGAGGATATCCAATTTGAACAAGGCTTTGTTCCTAAAGTTTATTAAACTACTTTTTGTCATGCACGCCATAAGTTTTGGCAAACGCCTTTTTTCTAATGGTTCATCCATTTTCTAGTTCGAATAAATTATATTTTCTTCAGAAAAAAATATCAAGCTATCTTAGCAAATCTTAGTCCTATTTTGAGTTTGATGTTGACAATTCTGAGATCTACTCTACGCATGGAGTATTATTGTGATTTTGAGACTTTGTCTTTTTGTGATAATTGTAACTTGCCAGTAGTTGACTAAATAGGTCATGAAAAAAGGTCTGCACAGTTTAGTAATTGATATTACGTACACCGGTCATAAAATGTGTGTGCTATTATCGCGTAACCCACCTGAAGTAAAAGCTTCTCTTCCAGGCGAACACACGGGTATTTTTGTACAACGTAAGGTGGAAAGACGGCATATGATCTAATGCTAAGCAGTTACCGTAAATTTATATTGTATGTACCACTTTTGCAATTAAATATAATTTGCCTGACTGCACATACTTTTGTCTGGGTTCATTACATGATTCAATTCAGATATAAATTTCAGAATTTTAAGCAAATATTTAACCGCAAAATATGAAATATTTTCATAAATTTTTGTATAATGAGGTTTCTTACATGTTGTTTACTATTGATGATAAGATGTCATTCGTGGTTTGTTCGCACTATCTTTATTGTTCAACATTAAATAAATTACAGAAACACTCAATACTACTACATACCGAAGTAACAATTAAGTTAATCTATCTATAATTTCACGCCAAATCCCTTAAGTTAATAAGTATTAAATAAATAATACAAGTTGATATCATGGAAGTGATTAATAAACATATAGTATACATAAAATAATAAGGCATACTTCATTGGTTGGGGCATGATGAAATAATGAAGAAACAAATGTACAATGCAAACAATCCTTTAATTTCCTCGGTACTCTCTGCCTACACCGCAAGAGAACTGGCATGAAGACATAGATACTCGTAGATAGATATATAAAATGCACTCGCATTTGGCTACTGTTTATTTGTCCAACGTGGAATGCTTTGTAGAACGTGACAATCCAAACTCCACTCGGGTGATTCCGCACAAGAATTCAGTTGTAATAAATTTTGTAGCTTTTGTTCCCGAATTTGTGAGCACAATGTAAGTACTATGTGAGAATAACATTGTTTGTATGTTTAATGTGCTTTTCTGAGTATTATTATTATCACGCATAAGTATTATATAGTCATATGTTTATCAATACAAGAAAACGTTCAAATTAGGCTAGTAGATTTTATTTTCGTTTAATTAGAACGAACGGAACAAAAACTGTCATCTGTTTGAAATCAGGGGCAAGTCCTTAAATACTTAGTCTGGCCATAAATACAGTTACAATTAAAAATAAACAAAATATTACATTTGAATTTGGAATATGTCATTTTTATATGATTGTTCATTGAGTTTTCTCATTTTGGCGCCAATACATTGTACAATATTTTACGATATTAAAATGGAGTGGGGTGATAAAGAGAACCGAATCGCTGTGATAACATTACACAAAGTAGGTATGGAGCCAAATCCAAGTTTTAAAACTCTCCATACGCTTGGTATTAGTAAAATGTTTATGTACCGGGCTATTAATAGGTACAATGAGACATCCTCTGTTTGTGACAGAAAAAGATCTGGCCGTCCACGTAGTGTTCGTACGAAAAAGGTGGTCAAAGCAGTAAGGGAAAGAATTCGAAGAAATCCTGTCTGAAAGCAAAAGATTTTATCTCGGGAGATGAAGATAGCACCTAGAACCATGTCGCGTATTTTAAAAGATGACTTAGGACTTGCAGCCTATAAGAGACGTACTGCTCATTTCTTAACTGATAATTTAAAAAAAAATAGGGTGGTAAAATCGAAACAACTACTGAAGCGGAAGGGAACGCAAAGGGAGGTCACTGAAAAATTTTGTTTACGGATGAGAAAATGTTTACAATTGAGCAACATTTTAACAAATAAAATGACCGTATTTATGCTCATAGTCTAAGGAACCTTCCCAATTAGTCGACAGAGTGCAACGTGGCCACTATCCGACTTCAGTGATGGTTTAGTGGGGTATTTATTAGCTATGAAGGAGTGACTGAGCCATACTTTCGTGAAAAAGATATCAAAACATCGGCACAAGTGTATCAAGATACCATTCTTGAGAAGGTAGTGAAGCCGCTTAACAACACCATGTTCATCAAGAATGGTCCTTCCAGCAAGACTCGCCGCCGGGTCATAAAGCTCGGTCTACGCAGTCTTGGTTGGAAACGAACGTTTCGGACTTCATCAGAGCTGAAGACTGGCCGTCGTCTAGTCCCGATCTTAATCCGCTGGATTATGATTTATGGTCAGTTTTAGAGAGAGATAATTTGGAGTCCCTAAAACAATCCGTACGATTGGCAGTGAAGAATTTTCCCATGGAAAGAGTGCGTGCTTCTATTGATAACGGGCCTCAACGTTTAAAGGACTGTATGGCAGCCAATGGAGACTACTTCGAATAAGCTTTTTATATTTTAAATTGTTTTATATTTATGTATTAAACTAGCACACTGTAAAAGTAATAAATGTTATTTGCAATAGAATTTTTTTTTTCTTTGTTTAAGTATTAATGGCAAGACTAGGTATTCATCATACAATATTGTTATTATCTTCGATGAACAGACACACTTTTCTGTTGCAGATTTACACTGTAGTGTAGATTATATTTCGTGTGTAATATCCATTAAAGATGATGAAGAAAAATGATATGGATAAGAAGAAAGAATATTTGAATAGAAAGAGGAATTAGTTGCTACGTAATATGACTACGGAGATAAAAAAGGTACCTAGGGTATCGTAGTGTATTCCCGTATTCGTCCATATGGGGTGCACACAGTAAATTAACAAACAAGGCTCAGCCCTAATTTCAGCGGGTACACCTGTATGTGGATAAACATATCTTAGAGGACTCAATGGCGGGAAGAGGAAATGGAGGGGGTCGTGTGGCCTGATGCGAGCAGCAAAGGCCGCGCTCACTTTACTTCGTGCGCTCAGACGTGACGGACGTGTTCTTTAGTAGATTTAGAGTTTCAAGATTTTTGTTATTTACTTAAATAAAATATCAGTTGTTGTTTAGTATTCTCTTTTTTTTTTAAAGGTAATATGCCTTTTGATTTCTAAGACATATTTATTTGGGAGGCGAAGCTTGATTTTGGGTATCAATTAGTAAAAGAATTTGATCTTATGGTATGGTAGTACCTACGGGAAACTTCCTATATATTTAACTAAATGACTTGAATTAACTTATTGCAAGCTTTCATAGTGCATGGTAACCACTTCACATCAGGTGGGAACTATACTTGTTTGCCCCCTAATATGAAAAGAAATAAAGTCACATCGTTCTGCGTGATTGGCATAGTATACTCGTATTATACCAGCGGCGAGTCTAAGATGCGAAAGCAATCGCGATTGAATTGAGCAAATTGCTTGTCCTAACTGTTAAAGGTTCTCTCTCCATGAAAAATCTTAAGAGCAATAAGATAATTTTGAAATATGCTTCGACAATTATCGCAGGCGTATATACGCCTGCGAAAATTATCGCGCGCATCAAGTCAATCCGCGTAAGTGCGAAAGTTTTTTTAACAAGATCTTGGTAAGTAATTTTCTTTGAGATCAATGAAAAGATGACCTACACCTAAATTGTATATAATATCGTGAAGGACCTATGTACAGAAATAAGTCAGCAAAGTGCGAGTGAAACACATCCAAGGAAGTATTTCATAATTATACAGGTAATATGATATGATACCAATTTATTTCGGCAGTTTGACACGTATATATATATATTTTAATTTGTTAACATAAAACTTCTGATCTACAGAAGAAGATTTTGTAATTCATCCTACTAAACTGTTCGGTGATTATACGTAGATATTTATTATTATTATACATAAACAACCAGTGAATGATGATGAAATACATGAAATCTGTATTCTGTAGATTAATTATAATAACTGACAAATAAGATATATGTTTTCATAACAGAGAAAATATTATTGTTTAATTGTCAAATTAGTAATACTCAAAAAGATCGGTATAACAGTGCCGTCGAAAACCAAACTGGGAAGCATCATTGAGTTCAATTTTAAAATAAAGTGAGAAGTGTCTATTATAATTGCCTGTGATTTAGCTGCGTTAATTTTACGTTACGTTAATGTCACCACGTTGGAATCTTTGAGAAATGGCAGCGAGATCAGAATTTATGGCATTAATAACTTGAGAAATATTAGAAATAGAGGTAGCCGTTTATATTTGAAGATCGTCAGCATATAAATGAAAGGAAGGATACAGTGGGGGAGTAATATCATTAATAAGCATAGCGAATAAAACTGGCGATAATATTCTTCCACCGGTAGTCGTTTAAATTATGACCCAATCCACATTAGCAGCGTGGATGAAAGGTTGAAAGTTTTAATAAGAACAAGTAAAATATCAAAATCAGCTGAATTGAAAGGACTAATAAAATCCACAATTTTATTGAGACAATACTAATATTTTTTTGGCTTTTATTAATTTAATTGGCTCGTAAAGTGTTAGTATACAAAACATTTCAACACTTTTGATAGAAATGAAAGGATAGAGATAGGACGATTTGAGGAAAAGAGAGAAGGATTACGTTTCTTAGGGAGGGGAATAATATCTCCTGATTTTCGCAAAGAAGAAAATAAACCTGAGGCAAATCAGCAGTTAAGCACGTCTGAGGCAATTTCACATTTTATTGGGTTGATCATATCCAACGAGTTTTTATACTCACCCTACATCTCTAGACTAGATAGTATTAATAATTTTTCACAAAAATATATTAGTATGCCTTAAGTTTATATTACTATTAATCCGTAATTAATTCATACGCTCCTTGTTGTGAGTCAGATTCAGAGTGTTTCGAGAATATTGCATATTGTCTATCGTGCACGTCTATATTTCAGTTTACTTCTGTTAATAATAAAATACATGCAACTATCTTTTACCTACCTATTATTATAGCATTTTAATCTTTTGTTATAACAAAGAAATAGAAATAGTAAATATTATGCGAAAAAATAGTATTAAAAATATACCTCTATGAAATGTACAAAAATGTGCCCCGATACAAATGCAGAGTGTGCCGTGCCTCATTCTGCCGTCATTTAGAGCCTAAGGCCAAATCCTTACTAATATTATAAATGCGAAAGTAACTCAGTCGGTCTGTCGTGCTTTCACGCCAAAACTACTGAACCGATTTAAATGAAATTTAGTACACAGATAGTCTAGACCCTGGAAAAGGACATAGGCTACTTTTTAATGTAAAAAAGGGCTGTAAGGAGTTGAAAGGGGAGATGAAAGGTTATATGGCAGTATCGTCATTTTTAAAGGTAGAACCTTGAAAATTAATATTAGGCTGTTGATTAAATATATTATAAATATGACATTCAAAGTTTGTCAAAATTTTACCCTTGAGGGGGTAAAATAAAATAGGAGATGAAAGTTTGTATGTAAATATGTCATTTTTGAAGCTAGAACGATGAAACTTTTTTCTTTGGCTTTTTTGAGTTTTCTTTATTTGGGTCATTCTTTTGCGAGTGAGATATGTAAGAATCGAGTCACGTGGCGCTCGGTTCTCTCTGCCCACCTCGCAAGGGATTTGGCGTGAAGTTATAGATAGGTTATTTTGTTTATTTCAATCGTCAAAAGTAGATTACTTTCGAATTTAGTTAGATGTTATTACGTCATTATTATTTGTTGTACATTTGGATATTACTCGTAGGTAGGTACTTAAGAACGGTAACGCCTTTTGTTTATTTTGTAAATACGAACAATCTCAGTACAATTTTTCTTTTTCTTAAGCTAATTTAAATAAAGTAACTAGATTTTTGTTTGTTTTTGTGAATCATACGTTAAATACCATTGTTGTCATTAATTTTGTAGTTGGTTTACGTGTGTATTTTCGTAATACGTATTTGTCATAATTTATTGAATTATTTGTGTTCTTAAAAAAATTAAGTAAGTGTATTGTGCTTTGATTACGTTCTTAAATTAAGTTTTTTTATCTATGTTTACGGTCAAAAGTAAAATAAAGTGTAAACAGTTATAGATGTTTTGGTAATTTGTTTTAATAATAATACTTTTATAATCAAGAGGTTAACATTTTGATTCGTGTGTGTTAGGTAGAAGATTTTCTTTCGTTTAAGTTTTTCTTTTGTTTTGGTTAGAAGATTTTATTTTGTTTAATTACGTTGTTTTTAATATAATATATGCCTAGAAAACGCAAATCTAATCTAGCGCGTAGTTCTAACGGAGCTCGCGCTAAGAAAATTGCTAGAAGCCAAGAGTCTGAAGAGCATACTCAAACCCGTTGGACTTTAGATGCCGAGCGCCACGCATCTCGAAGAGCTGCTGAGACTGAGGAGCAAAGTCAAGCGCGGCGGTTTTTAGATGCTGAGCGTCACGCATTTCAATAAGCTGCTGAGACTGAGGAGCAAAGTTAAGGGCGGCGGTTTTTAAATGCTGAGCGTCACGCATTTCAATAAGCTGCTGAGACTGAGGAGCAAAGTCAAGCGTGGCGGTTTTTAGATGCAGAGCGTCACGCATCTCAATAAGCTGCTGAGACTGAGGAGCAAAGTCAAGCGCGGCGGTTTTTAGATGCTGAGCGTCACGCATTTCAATAAGCTGCTGAGACTGAGGAGCAAAGTCAAGCGCGGCGGTTTTTAGATGCTGAGCGTCACGCATTTCAATAAGCTGCTGAGACTGAGGAGCAAAGTCAAGCGCGGCGGTTTTTAGATGCTGAGCGTCACGCATTTCAATAAGCTGCTGAGACTGAGGAGCAAAGTCAAGCGCGGCGGTTTTTAGATGCTGAGCGTCACGCATTTCAATAAGCTGCTGAGACCGAGGAGCAAAGTCAAGCGCGGCGGTTTTTAGATGCTGAGCGTCACGCATTTCAATAAGCTGCTGAGACTGAGGAGCAAAGTCAAGCGCGGCGGTTTTTAGATGCTGAGCGTCACGCATTTCAATAAGCTGCTGAGACTGAGGAGCAAAGTCAAGCGCGGCGGTTTTTAGATGCTGAGCGTCACGCATTTCAATAAGCTGCTGAGACCGAGGAGCAAAGTCAAGCGCGGCGGTTTTTAGATGCTGAGCGTCACGCATTTCAATAAGCTGCTGAGACCGAGGAGCAAAGTCAAGCGCGGCGGTTTTTAGATGCAGAGCGTCACGCATCTCAATAAGCTGCTGAGACCGAAGAGCAAAGTCAAGCGCGGCGGTTTTTAGATGCTGAGCGTCACGCATTTCAATAAGCTGCTGAGACTGAGGAGCAAAGTCAAGCGCGGCGGTTTTTAGATGCTGAGCGTCACGCATTTCAATAAGCTGCTGAGACCGAGGAGCAAAGTCAAGCGCGGCGGTTTTTAGATGCTGAGCGTCACGCATCTCAATAAGCTACTGAGACTGAAGAGCAAAGTCAAGCGCGTCGGTTTTTAGATGCTGAGCGTCACGCATCTCAATAAACTGCTGAGACTGAAGAGCAAAGTCAAGCGCGTCGGATTTTAGATGCTGAGCGTCACGAATCTCAATGAGCTGCAGAGACTGAAGGACAAAGTCAAGCGAAGCAGCTTTAAGATGCATTGTGAAGCACTAAAATGGAAAGAGGAAACTCCGGGTATGTGTTGTTCTGGTGGTAAAATTTCACTTCCATCCCTTGGTGAGCCAGAGGAACCTCTAAAATCTTTACTTTTGTAGGACAGTAATGAATCACGGCGTTTTTTGAACAGAATAAGGATATACAATTGTTGTTTTCAAATGACGTCGTTTCGAGTAGGAGTTGAGTAGATAATGAAGTTGTTATGCCCGAATTTTCCACTACGTTTACAATCCAAGGACAGATCTATCATAGGATTGGTTATTTACTGCCTACAGATGATCAGTCAAAATTTTTGCAGATTTACTTTATGGGAGACGAAAATAGCGAAGTTAATCGCAGGTGTCAAAATATTCAAGGAGTTATAAGAGATATCGATTTAAAAATTCAAAGAATGTTGCACGATCATAACAACCTCATCGACACTTTCAAAACTGCGTTAGAAAGAATTCCGGGAGAAGAAACAAGTTGGTCATGCACCCTGACCGTACGCCATGTAAGACAGTATAATGCACCATTAATCAATGAAGTCGCAGCCGTGGTATCCGGCGGACAGTTTGCTTTCCGTGATATTATTTTACACACCCGTAATGACACATTAACCAGGGTACCAGACACACACAAATTTTACGACGCGCGGCAATATCCGCTAATATTTTTTTCCCCTGAAAGCAGCATTTGCAATAACAATTAATAAAGCTCAAGGACAGACGCTTAAAGTTCCAGGAGTTCATTTAGAAAAGAAATGTTTTTCCCATTGGCGACTCTACGTGGCATGCTCACGTGTATCAAATCCGCAAAATCTTTATGTTTTGGCAACAGATGGGAAAACATAAAACATAGTTTACAAAAATGTACTTAAATAAGCTCATATATACTTTATACATTATATTTTAATGAGCTCTTGGCAGTGAAACACTGCAAATAGCTTATTAAAGTATTTACACGTATGTATCTTATTTGTAAAATAATTAGCCTAAATAATTAAAAATACTATCCAAGGTCACTATTCCACGCGGACGAAGTCGCGGGCATAACTAGTAACCTATATACTGTGCAACCTGCCGACTAATTGAAGAGCCTCTGATGAATACGTAGTAGGGCACTGCGATATTGACTTGTACAATATACGAGTAGCAAACGTTCCCACTAATGTAGTAGACTTCTTTTTTAAATAATATTTAAAATAGGTTTTATTTTAAAATATAGTTTCTTGAACATGGGTGCACATTCACACATATTCTTTACTTTAACCGCCGAGCAAGTGATAATTACAGATATGTACACCCGAAGAGACGTATTTAGTTGTACATACTTACATCAGGATTCGAACAAGGAACATAGGTTAACAGGCTGATACTTTATCCACTGAGCTATCACTGTTGCGTATTCATGTCGCTATTTGATAAATCTATCTATCTATCTATAACTTCACGCCAAATCCCTTACGGGGTAGATTATTTGATAAATAATGTCGAAAATTCAGTAAAATAAAAAAAAAATAAGCAAAATTACAGCACTTTTTGAAGGAAAATGTCTTAAATTGCAAAGATTTTCGAGTTATTAAATATCTTTGATATTTAATAATTGACGGTTCGATCGGGTCAATTTAATAAAGGATTTCTACGAATTAAACAGCAAATAATGTCACCAGCTTAGAGGCGTTTTGTAAGCCCATGGCCTTTGATTACTGGTCGAGTACTCTTAATGTCTACTGGTAATCCTCCTTTATAAAAGTATTAACATTGCCAAAAATATTCTTAAAGTTGATGTTACCAAATATACCTATTTATACCAGAACTTTGTAAATTTGTAAGGAACAATCCGAGTTTTTATCGTACTGTTAGTGATATTCCGTGCCGTTACCAATCACGGAAACCTAATAATTTAATGCAAATATCATATAAACTAAATCTCCATAGTTACGGACCTTACCCAATGTCTTTTCGAGTATATAACAAATTGCCCGGAGATGTAAAAGACGAAACAAATGATAGATTTTTTTATAATACCCTTAAAAACCTTTATTGAAATACCCAGCTATCCCGTCGCTCAATTCCTAATGTCAACCTCGGGATCTCGACCATTGCGATGCCTGACAAGGTGCATATATATCTAATTAAATTAAATTAAATCATGTGTAATGCAATGTTGAATTGAAATAAATGAAATACATGAAAGTAAAACACGAAGTCAGTAAAAAAACCTTAATATATCTAGCGGAGACCTATTGTGCGCGGGGCACAGACAGCCGAACAAATCATAATGGCATTTCTTCTCACCAGCCGGCACCTAAAAACATCCATTCAATTATCTTTGCTATAGAATATATTTTCGCTTCTTTTAACATGCTAATGTAGGAAGCCATTTTTTCCATACAAACGTGTATGTTTATTAAAGAGCTATTACAGTATAATTTCGCCCCTACAAGCTGTGCTTAATGCAGGAAATATGTTGTGTTTGGTAATGCAATCAAGTTATTTTCTATACAAACGTGTAACGTGTGTCAATCTAATTGAACACGCAAGTTAAGCAACATCGACCGCAGTTTGTATATGGATGGGATTTATCTCAAGATACTCCGTGCTCGCAGGACATTTTAAATCGTCGGTCTCGCTCGTATTCGAAATCTTTTCAGTTAGGTAACATCGTTCACAAATGTAAACATAAAATATACTATACATAAATATAATTATGTGTTATAAAATGTCACATATTTTATTGAATCGTCAAAAATAACGAGCTATATCTAATAATTAATTTATGTTATTTTCTATAACATCTGGTGTAGGTGAGATTGGCATTTTACTTCGATTTTATTTCGTAACAATAGCAATTGCTATTTCGGGGCCATGAAGATCAAGACATCGAAACTTGCAAATGCACATATATTTATATAACTTGTTGTTTTAAATTCGTATCTCGTTGTTTCGCCCCTCCATGTGATGAGGCAATCCTATTTATTAACTTTAAACCGTTGCCTGATTAAAATACACCTTACAGCGCAAGATAATATTGACGAGCTCGGCGGCGCAGTGGTTAGTAACGCTACTCTGACAGTAACGCTTGTGGGTTCGATTCTCACACATGACAAATATTTGTGTGCATGAACATGTGTGTTTGTTTGATAAAACACGATCAATTCGGTCATGATAGGTAAGTCTTGGCCTTCCTCGGCTCCTATATCTTTCTACTTTCGCGTTGTATATATCTATTTCGTTATTATTACCTTCTGCTTTTTTCTACCTGTCCGAATCAACGGAGCATGCCTCTTCTTATTTTAACACTGACACTCTCTCTAAATTTCTTTAATGGACAATCTCGAACAAATAATGATTATGGACAATGAATTTTCTAATCTTTATTTAATAATAAATATTTCAAATATAAATTAATTTGGAATAATATTTTCATTAAATTAAATTTTGAAAACATAATTATTAACTCATAAATAGGGGCAAGTATACCAAACCCACAGAAAAATACAGCAAAAACACAATTCTCTGGAGGGTTTCTGTATTCCTGAGTGTGTGAGTGACGTTACCAGCAGACCCGCAGTAGGACGCGCAGCTCTCATTGGCTCTAGTTTACGGATCAGCATAGCGTTACTTGTCAGCTTATTGGTTAAAATATCCTCGTATTCGTCAAAAGACTGGAATCGCTGAGAAATTTTTGTAATAATAAAATCAACCATCACATTGTATATACATCTTAAGTGAAATTATATGTACTACTAGCTGCTGCCTGCGGCTCCGCCCGCGTGGATTCAAATAACGTAGCCTATGTGTTAATCCAGATCATAATCTATCTACGTGCGAAATTTCATTCAAATCCGTTCAGCCGTTTAAGTGTGAAAGAGCAACAAACATCCATAGATACAAACTTTCGCATTTATAATATTAATAGGATTAACTTATAGTTTTCTATCTTATTACTTTAAGGTTTTGCTTTTTTATTTCATGATCTATACGTGTCTTTCTTGAAAAAAAAAACGCGATTATACAACATAAAGTATTAAACTCCGAATCGTGTTAAACACTTGTGTAAAATCGTGTTTTTTTATACCACTAAGGTGGCAAACAAACATACGGCCTGCCCGATATGGTAAGCAATTACCATAGCTTATGGACATTTACAACTCCAGGAGTGTCACTCTTGCGTTGCGGACCCTAAAATTTAGCTATTTGACATTATGATTATTATACACACATCAAAAGTGTCTAGGGATCAACATATATTTTTGCAATAACTTTTCTCCTGATTGATATTAATTAAAATTTTCTTTAAGGATTCATCAAATAAAGTGTTTTCGTTTGTCTACAGTAACGATAAACCAAGTCACCTTTGCATTAATAAAGAAATTTGCCATTTTCATAATAAAGGGATTTTTGACATTTGTACCACTAACATTAAAGTTCGAAAAAAAGACTGAAATAACAGTTTTCTTTAAAATTTTATTGGGTAACTTAAACAATTAATAATCCGTGTTTCTACCGCGAACACTAACAACACAAGAACATCGGTTTGGCATACTCAAAATGAGTTCATCCAAATCACGCTGTGGAATAGCCGCCCATGTTCGTTGCAACAACAAAAAAAGGTCTTCTTGCGACTGGATACCCTCCATATTCGGCAGAGCTCTTCTCTGTAGCATATCCCATGCATGCTCAATCGGGTTCAAGTCTGGCGACTGAGCAGGCCAGGGCATGACATTGATGTTAGCTGCGGCGAGAGTCTGTCTTACAACTCTTGCGGTGTGCGGTCGTGCATTATCATGCATTAACTGAAATAAGGGACCGATTTGCACTTGTAGAGGAACGATGACGTCTGATACAATCGTCTCAGCATAAATTTGAGCGTTGAGGTTGCCTCTGATCCAAATCAACTCAGTTCTTCCGCCGATCCAAATACCCGCCCATACCATGATGGTTCCACCACTATAAGGATGGACTTCCTGGCAGGATTTTAATCGCTGTTGACGTCCAGGGGTTCTCCAGTGTCGTATACGTCTTGTATCCGGTCTCATACCAAAACGAGACTCATCAGAAAAGCACACGAAACGCCATTGTTCTTCTGCCCAATTTCTGTGTTCAAGAGCCCATTGATATCGAATCCTACGATTGTGCATTGCTATAGGTGGTACCCTTAGCGGTCTTCGGGAATGAAGGTTCACTTCATGCAAGCGGTTTCTGACTGTTTAGTCGCTAATTAAGTTCCCTGAAGAGTGATGAAGCGTCACGGCTAACATCATGGCGGTTATTGTTGGAGCTCTTCGAGTTGTGATTTGAATGTATCGGTCTTGTCTCCGTGTTCATGCATGGGATATGCTACAGAGAAGAGCTCTGCCGAATATGGAGGGTATCCAGTCGCAAGAAGACCTTTTTTTGTTGTTGCAACGAACATGGGCGGCCATTCCACAGCGTGATTTGGATGAACTCATTTTGAGTATGCCAAACCGATGTTCTTGTGTTGTTAGTGTTCGCGGTAGAAACACGGATTATTAATTGTTTAAGTAACCCAATAAAATTTTAAAGAAAACTGTTATTTCAGTCTTTTTTTCGAACTTTAATGTTAGTGGTTCAAATGTCAAAAATCCCTTTATTATGAAAATGGCAAATTTCTTTATTAATGCAAAGGTGACTTGGTTTATCGTTACTGTAGACAAACGAAAACACTTTATTTGATGAATCCTTAAAGAAAATTTTAATTAATATCAATCAGGAGAAAAGTTATTGCAAAAATATATGTTGATCCCTAGACACTTTTGATGTGTGTATATTTAGTCCCACCGTTTGTACGGTCTATCTTGTACAGTCATAAAGGACCGCCAAGAGAAACTCAGTCGCTCAGGCATGGTACTATTAATTATACGACAATATTATTCTCGTACACAGGGAATAAAACTTTCAAATTTTTCCTCATAATAATCTTACCCCGCAGGGCAGTTTGTGGCAAGCTGTTGATGCGTAACGACACCACGGGCACCCGAATGCTCCAGAGAGTCGATCAGGGCCTTCGTCTCCGGCGTGTCTTCGTCGGTCGGAGTAAAAAGTCAGGAAGGCCCGCAGGACTCTCAGCTCAAGCTTGCCTTCATTGGCCGTCCAGAGAGGAGTCGATAGAGTATATTGCTCTAGCAGGTGATATGCTCCAGGGGTGGAAGTGTTAAAGGGCATAACGCCGCGAGTATCTTCGAAAAAGCGCAGCACACCTCTCGACACCCCTGAGTCACTCACACCGGTGTTGCCCCCGGCCGCCTTTCTCTGGCATTTCGGGGGTCCATCCAGTGAGTGGCGAGCCACCGCCTGCCGAAGTAACATCAGATAGGATAGTTATGGCAGGTGTCCGTCTCTCTTCTGTAATAGCCCAGTATTAATAATCCCTCCAGATCTCATTTCAATAGCCCAAGTATTTCCGACACATTTGCAATAGTTCCAATACCTGCTGTGACCTGTTCGTTGGTATATCCTCCCATTGATATCCCTCAGAGCAGGTCATAGCTGGTATAATACATTACATCATTCAACTTATTCCTAATACTAAAATTACAATTAAAATCGCAATTTAAAATGGAAATAACTTTCAATTCGCTAGGTAAGGTTGCGTCTGTTTGCATAGTGTTGTTTGTGTTCCAGGATGTGTGTTAAGGTTTATTCATTTGAGAGTACGTGTTTAGTATACATGGTTGTTTAAATGTTTGTAAGTGTCTGTATGTGTATCCCTGTTTGATGTATCTTTTCTGGCGTTTTAAGAGGTCTTCTGTTTCTTTATAACTTAGGTTCATTAAAATTTTAATGACAGATTTTTGTTTCCTTTACAGTAAGCTACTTAAAATTGCACAAGTGAGACATCTTTTTTATATAAGAACGGATATAGAAAGATGCCATAGTGTTGTGCGTATGTGATTTTCAGAGTTAACGTAGGCAGCATAAATACTCTTCTGCAGAGCATTGTGGTATAATATAACGTAGATTAGTTTTCTCGGATTCTAGTTTAGAGCTTCGGTCAATTCAATGATCTCTACTTCAGTCCGCATAGCTGCTTGCAACAGCTTATTTAGTTGTTCTTGTATTTGAGTAACTTGTGCTCTAAGAAGAATGTTTTCTTTTTCTTTATTTGCTCGTAATTACGGAGTGAATCGGTGAGATTATGAAAGCGTTAACAGATTCGCTATGTAGATTACGCATGTTCCGAACGAATGAACGAATTTCAGTTATACGCGGTCGAAGATTATCCGTAGAATCTTCAGTGGTATTATTTTGCATTGCCAAAGATGTGTTAGTATTCTTACGAAAAGTAATGTTTTCGCCTTGCCTTATATGAGCACCGGAGTTATTCCCACATTTCTTGAGGTACGCCCGGCAGTCTGGACATAGCCATGCCTCCACTTGTTCACTCGTGAGGTGGTTTGCATTCGTACAAAATTTGTGAAAAGACTTTGCACAATATTGAGAAGAATAGGAAATGTAAACTTTCTCGTTAATAGATTGAAGGCAACCGCCACAGTTCATGTCGAAAAGCTAGGAAGTATATTGTGGTTTTCGCCTTTTGTCGATCGCAAAATCGGCGAAGCAATCACAATATATATATATATATATATATATACATATAAGTTTCATTAAGATTACATTACTTAATATACTTATAAGGTATCTTTTTCTTCGATATTTTACATCAAATTGTAGAAATAATTTCAATTACATAATGTAATGATTTTATAATGATTTTATAATTATTTTATATTTTTCTTCAGGAACACATTGAACATTCCAATCAAACGGCTTGCGATGAACGGAGTGTTTTTATTTTAAAATCTTCTTCCTATAGTTATTCCGTTCCATTTAATTTGCCGGGTCTGCTACCTAAGCCGTAAGGTTTTGCGAAATTATTGATTTTGACATGTGTCAGATCTAAATAACTTAAAGGAAAAACAGACCTTTCTTAGGTCACACGTCTTTTAAAATATATTTTCTTGGACGTGGAATTTCCTTTCAACGTTGTCCTTCACCATCAAAAGAGTAATAATTACAAATATGTACATAAATACAAAAGTATGAAATTAGTAATACATACACATATTCTTTATTCACCAGACATGTTTATAATTCTAATATAAAACTCTAAATAAAAAGAAATCACTCAAATGCAAGTCGAGGCTCGTAAATAAGTCCCATTTTATGGTCGCAATAATTAAATTCACATTATAATGTTTGTTACTCATAGAAATAACTTTAACTTAGTTATAACATTAGTTAGTAATAAGTTTTTACACGAACTTTGGACCAAAATATTGTTTAAGATTCAAAATTTTCGATTTTAACCGTTACAAAGCTTATATTGTTTTATTTTATCAATATGTACTAAGATATAATAAAAATGTTCATTACCTACTTTTAGAAACAGAAGTAACAACATAAGAAAAACTTTTTCGTTTTATATTCGTTCTTAGAATGGACTGCGCCAGCTATAGGCATCAGTTTGATCAGCTTAGCAGCAAAAGTATATGGAAAGGTGATTGAAAGGAGAATGAGGGTGAAATCCGATAAAATGCTGTGGGACGCACAAGGAGGTTTCTGAAATGGAAGGGGATGTACGGATCAAGTTTTCTCGCTCCGCAATATCGTAGAGAAGCATCTGGCCATAGACCAGAAGGTTTTCTGCGGTTTTGTGGATCTTGAGAAAGCCTTTGATAGAGTTGTGCGAAAGGAACTGCGGGACATATTGCCGAGATATGGGATTGATGGTTCACTGCTCCGTGCTGTGCAGTCCACTTACAAGGATTGCTGAGCATGTGTGCGGATAGATGGTGGTATCTCACCCTGGTTTGATGTCAGAATTGGTGTCAAACAGGGTTGCATGCTATATGCTAGGCTGTTTATCCTGTATCTCGATAGTTGTCTACAGAGAATAAGGTCAACGAATGTGGGATTGCGCTTGGTTGGTGGAATGGTGGAACTGTGGTGAACTGTCTGCTGTATGCAGACGATGCCGTGCTATTAGCAGATACACCATCTGAACTGCAAACACTGGTCACAACGATGAAAGACGAATGTATGGAGAAAGGCTTACTACTGAATGCGAAGAAAACAAAGATAATGGTATTTGAAAGAGAAGAATCCAGAACTAATGTAAGGATTACGATTGATGATGAAGTGTTGGAACAAGTGAATGAGTTTGTATATCTTGGATGCGCTTTCAGCAGGGATGGAAGGTACACTGCAGATGTGGAAAGATGAGTGAGTGCTGGAAATAGTGTGAATGGAGCGTTAGTAAAACTTCTTGGCAGTAAAATCCTGAGCCAGAAGGCACAACTCGCTATACACAATGCAGTGTTAGTCCCAACGCAAACTTATGGAAGCGAGAGCTGGGTATGGCAGAAAGAGCATGAAAGTAGAATAAACGCGGTCGAAATGCGAGCGCTGTGCAAAATTTGTGGCGTAAGCCTTGTAGACCGTATTCGCAATGATGATGCTCATAGAAACAGAGCTGGTCTGAAAGAGAGCGTGGGTGTTAAAATAAGAAGAGGCATGCTCCGATGGTTCGGACATGTAGAAAGAATGCAAGATGAAGGAATGACGAAGCAGATATACAATGCAAAAGTGAAAGGATGTAGGAGCCGGGAAAGGCCAAGACTTATCTACCATGACCAAATTGGTCGTGTTCTATCAGAAGGTGATGTCGGGAGCCCTAGAAACCGGCGAGCGTGCATGGGAAGAACAATTAATATTAAAGAAGCGAGTGAGATATGTAAGGATCGAGTCACGTGGCGCTCGGTTCTCTCTGCCTACCCCGCAAGGGATTTGGCGTGAAGTTATAGATAGATAGATTCGTTCTTAAAGACACTCTTGTCAAAATTTCGCTATATTTACTCTAGTATATTGACTTCATTTGGAGTCCCGCTCGATAGAAACAAATACGTTTTTGATTGTCTTTGCCAAACACAATAATCTGGAGGGCTCCAACACCCTATGTAAATATAGAATATTGATGTAGGGTACATGGTTAATTAGAACAACACACGTTGGATATAAATGTACACTTATTTCATTAATATTTAGACAAATAGTCATTGTTGCCTTTATTATCTGAGCCTTTTCTACACCTAAGTGCATGTCATGTTTAACACTTCGACATTTATATTGATCTTAGAACGTACATAGTAAGAGCAAAAATCGCACTTCGAGTGTGAAGTGAGATCTACTCTTTTTTGTATTTGACATAAAATTGTACATGACGAGGCAATAACATATTAAACGTTTTCATCAATTTCCGACCCCAGTTTTTATATCAGAGTCATATCATTATCATCCGAGCGTTAATCCCGCTCACCTCCTAAGCTTTTACTTTGGAGCCCAGGATTCGCTGCCAAAGCTTAAGGATATGGCGAGTATTAGTTTGACATGGAGTGACTGTCGTTAGACCTCCATAACCCAGACGGAAAGTCAAACGTTTCTTAGGATAGATCGCACGTCTTTCGCAACAACACTTCTTTTAAATCCGAAAACATAAACTTTGTCCGTAGATGCCTTAGATTAGAAACAGGGATCAGTCGGTTGATAGGCTGATTATTTATCCACTAGGCTATCACTGCTCCAGCAGACCCATGATGGCTACTATTAAAATAATAAAAATGCTATACAACAATAGCCAATATTTCTATTTATTAAATATTTTTCATAACATAGAAAATTATATTGTTTTTTTTTATAAGAAACAGTGATTTCATCGGTGCCGCTTTGAATATTCATCGCCTCGTACTAATGAATATTCAACACTTCGTGGTAACATGATAATGATTATTCAGTATAGCACGGTGAGTATACTCTCAGATTATACAGACGACATTGTTTACTCATGTCGAGGAAGTTGATTAATACAAATGCATTTTAGACGAGTTTCAAGGAAATATTTATATTCAATCTGTAGAGATAAATAATATAACAGAAATAAGTAAATATAACAGAAATTCGAAAAACGACGTCAAGAACTTAATATTTAAAGAATCTGCTCTCCTAATGTAGAATATTTCAGTATTTTTAAACAACACAATACTTTTAGGCTTCCGTACCTCAAAAGGAAAAACTAATTTCCTTTAGAAACATTTTGTTCTCTGTCTGTCCGTTTGTCACTCAGGAACGTAAAGTGGTATCAAGTTGAAATTAATGTCCAATCCTTAGTCTACAATCCTTAGGAGCAGTGAAAAGACCAAACTTCTAAGTCAACGCAATCAAAAGATGCTCCGTTTATGCCGTATATTTTGATACTTACAAGGAAATCTATCTATAACTTCACGCCAAATCCCTTGCGAGGTAGGCAGAGAGAACGGAACGCCACATGCCTTAATCCTTACAAACCTCAGACGCTTCTTTAATATTAATTGCTCTTCTCATACACACTCGCCGTGTTCAGAGGCTTTTGACGTCACCTTCTGATAAAACACGGCCAATTTGGTCATGGTAGGTAAGTCTTGGCCTTCCTCGGCTCCTACATCCATCTATTTTTGCGTTGTATATCTGTTTCGTAATTCTTTCTTCCTGCATTCTTTGCACGTGTACGAACCAACGAAGCATGCCTCTTCTTATTTTAACACTGACGCTCTCGTTCCGACCCACTCTGTTTCTAACATCATCGTTGCGAATACTTTTCACACTTTGACATTAGTTGTGTGACGCTTGGTTTACAAGCCTTACGCAACAAATGTAAAAGTGTCAAAACCGAATGTCAAAGTTTCCTATAAGTCAGAAAACGCCGTCAAACTCTCATTATCGACCCATAGTCATCCTAGGCTGAGAGACAGCGATCGGCAGACTTACGGTATTTTAGCAAACTGCGTATTGATGCTAGTTATACTATTATACCTTCCGAAGGTGAAATGGGGTTTCACTATCCTCCATGATGATTCCTTTGGACGTGTCCAGAAGTCCAAGAATGTCAAAATTGGTTTTTAAAACGTGATCACAGGTTGTCTTCTATTTTAATATCTTAAATTATATAATTATTTATATTAAAATATTCAAAAGACACTTATTGCGATTCCAAGTGTGTTTTATAAAATTTAAAAAATATTTCCTATATTTCAGCAATATAGCTATATAAATATACGTATATATTTGAAGAAACAGACACATAGGTCAGTTCCAAGATGCGGGCTGATAGGGCGAGTGTGCGCTATTGACTCGCTCACTCTTACAGGGAATAAGAGCGAATCAGTATTCATACATTGTTGTGAACAATTTTAATAAAATGTTAATAATGTTATTTTAATAATGAAGTCTGCAGTTCGGATAAAGAATCATTTAATTAAATTAGATAAAGAATCATTCAATTAATAAAAAAAAAATTAAACATTTTTAACATTTTTTTTTATATTCATATATATATAGCGCTTGGAACCGGAACCAAGATGTTACTCGCGCGCTGCCAATCTTGTGACCTAAGGCTGTTTCGTCACAGTATCCAGTAATTTCTCTGGCATATCTCACCCTTCAAACCGGAACACAGCTACATAAATATAGCTACTTGGCGGTAGAAATAGGTGAGACAGATTAAACATTTTTAACATGTTTTTTATATTCATATATATATAGCGCTTGGAACCGGAACCAAGATGTTACTCGCGCGCTGCCAATCTTGTGACCTAAGGCTGTTTCGTCACAGTATCTAGTAATTTCTCTGGCATATCTCACCCTTCAAACCGGAACACAGCTATATAAATATAGCTACTTGGCGGTAGAATTAGGTGAGACACAGGTACCCACGCAGATGACTTTTGTACAAAGTCTTTCTCTAGTAAAGTTAGATGTCGAAAGAGAGAAGAATGAGACGCTATAAGGCGGGGGAAGAAGTGTTGCCTTGCGACTTGTCTCACATTCTACCGAGAAATGTTCTTTAAAATATCTAAATGTAGACGGGTTAAAAATAATTGAACAGATAGTGAAGGATAGGAAGCCGTATGAGTTGCGTACGAAATTCGAAAATATAGTCGTATTTACAATACAATACAATACAAATATTCTTTATTGCACCAAATTAAAATTGTAAACATAAGATACTTAGAGACTATAGTACAATGTATTAGTAGTACAGTTAGTAGTAGTACAGTGTACAGTATTTACGAAGTGTATATACAAATCGGCTAAGTACAGAAGTTTCGAAGGAACATAAATTAGACATATTTGTTGTAATGAGACCGCTTGTTATTTTTTACGAGTGATCTTGTTAAAGTTTATTATGATGATGAACCCTTGGGAGAGCAATGTCATTGCGGCGTATTTCAAAATTTATTGTTATTACTGCCGAAAATATTTCATGTACCTACCATTTCTTACCACACTAAAGATACACCTACGAATGTCATAGGGGCAAATATAGTAGCTTAATCTCCAAAGGCAAAAAAAAATACTAATTTTGTTATTACTTAGGATGGTAGTTAAATGTCAAGATGGACATGTATTAGCGTAATTACATGTGGATTGAAAAATATTAGTAAATTAGCACGATGTATGTGGAATCACATTAATAAATATATAACTTCATATATATTGCACTACGCCATGTAGTCTCAAACGAAGTAAAGCTCATTTTGTGGATAGGGAATACTCCTGATATGTATGTGATACGTATGTACCGAAACCAATACGATCAGACACGTTCATCCGCACAAATGTTTATCTTGTCTGTTAATCAAATCAAATTCTCACACCTTGGTGATTTATAGAAATACTGCATCGCTGAAGATTCGGCTAATATCTTGATATTTCTGATTTACTTGCCGGTAAAGGAAGGATATTGAGAAAACATATTTATATATGATAAGGCGATCAAACTTAATGCCTTATCCCACCAGATACCAGATAATTTATAAAACACTTAACTTTTTTCAACAACAAAGTAAATAATCTCAAACGCCCGAAAGCCGAAAAGCCAGTGAAGTGCAAGTAGAACTCATAAAATGAGGGTGTTTTGAAAATCCTTTAATTTATATTATATTGTTTCTTCGATCCATTTTTATTTTATACATTTGTCCGCTCACAACACGCAAATAAGATGTCGTCTGCTATTCTAAATTATTTCACGTGCAATAATTTAGTGAAATCCAACCAAAACTAAATGTTGTAATTTCACTTTATTTATTCATATAGGTATTCTGATTCAGAATAAATAATTAGGACTTTTTATTGATATTTTATTTCTTGGAATTATAATATATTTCAAATTACTGTTTCAATTACTGTGCAAAGCATTAAATTGGGGTCTCCAACATAATGCTTTGCAAAATGTTTGCTCTAATGTCATTATCTAGGCAGGAAATTTGAGACTACATTTATATGGACTAAACAGCGTTCTCATTTCCTTTAACCACTTCCTTATTTAGAGATTTCGTCTGTTTGTGTATGCACGCCTTTACTGTTTTCAAAGACTTCGTTTACAGAGCGGCAGCCGGAAAGAATTTAAATTTGTAAATTCAAGCTGAAACAGGGCGTCATACTGAATTATGTTATCTCAATTGCAGCAATATCTCTTAATGCCTAAAGTCACTTGACAGATGAATTTACGTTTGTTTTAAATGAGAGGCCTTAAATCTTAAAGACAGGCTTCGGCTTGTACGACAACGTTACCCACATGTACTAGAAGAAGATATACCATTGTTTGAATTGTCTTTGGAATGATAGCAATGTGGAATGCCTAAAGGTACGTTACAAGTTTAATTGCGCATTGCCTTTAGAGTAAAACCAATCTTAACTGGAAAGATGTACCCTACAAGCTACCAGAATAGGCTCTAGGCAAAGAACAAGGTCATACTTAATAATCAGTGTATCCAACTGGGGAAATACCTCAATCTTATAGAAGTTCACAGCCATTTAAAACTCCCTGGAGTGTTGTCTCCTACGAATGAAGATAAAGTAAGCACCTGCAGAGTTGATAACTTGTAAGTGTCTTATCTGTATCTATACACAGTCTACGATAACCGTTATACAATAGGCGAGCTGTATGCTTGTTTTCAACTATACACAGTATGAATAGTTTTAGTTATTACTATTATACTTCCTATTTTCAGATCATGTGCACGCAATAGATACTACCGGCATTCAGATCCTGTTACAGAAGGCCAGTATTCACAGAAACTACGACATCAGCCTCGACAGCAATATTTACGGTTGTATACCTACTGATCATCATCATTTCAACCCGTATTTATCCACTGATGGGTATAGAGAACCATGTTCATCATTTCTAAGTCACCTGCATCCATCGACGTAATCGGAAGTCGTCCCACACTGCCTGTATCAGTACGGGGACACCATTTAAGAAACTCTCTTCCCCAAGGGTTGTCGGTTCTACGAGCAATATGGTCGGCCCACTGCCCCTACAACTTGCTCATCCTTTGGGCTATGTCATTTACTTTAGTTCCATTATCTACATTGTTTCGGTGAAGAGATTTTTTCAGGCGTTGAGGTATTTTGTACGAGGAGTTGTGTCGAAGTTTCCCAAACAATGCCCAGTATTGTTGGATTCTTCTGTTAACCTCTGAATCGAAGTTGGACTTACCTAACTGAATGGCCTGTCCTAGGCAGATTATATTCCTTAACTTTCAGCTTAATGTTCCCAACCATGGCCGGCAGAGGTGTGACATGAATATTCGACAAATCTTGTCCATGTTCATCTTGAGATCTACATGGTTGCACACATTATTGAGGTCGTAGATAGCATAGCGTTAACTTCCTCCAGCGATTTCGTTCATGAGTATCGTAGGCAAATTGAAGATGAGTGACGTATTCAACATTGATGTTTTTACCACATTCTTACCAGTCCAAGAGCTTGGAGACAAATCCGAATGCTGTATTGAAGAGTTTCGGGGATATAACTCGTCTTACTTGACTTACATCTTTTTGCACTTGAATCGGTTTCGTGTTCTGGCCCTGTACTCGGATACTCATCGCTGCCTTACTGTATAAGCAATTCAACGCTGCGATGTACCGATAGTCAATTCAGCATCACTGGAGAGACTGTTATACCGCCCAAGTCTCAACCGAATCGTAGGCTTTTTCGTAGTCTGCGTACAACAGATATAATGGTATAGATTATACTTCTCAGTATTCTATATAATATAGCGGAGGGTATGTATAATCTACGGTGCAAATGCCCTTTCGAAATTTAGCTTGTTTGAGAGGCTGGATATTGTGAGGTTACGGTAATTTGTAAGCTGGAGTGGAGGCGATAGACGTTTTATATTGTTTAGAAACTGCGCAGACATAACCAATTTTATTCATGTAGATTAACAAATTCCTAAAAATTTCACTTTCGACTTTATAAACATCATAGCAAAAGGTTTAATTAATAATTGATAAACTGTCAAAGTAATATATTAAAACAAGATTCTCAATGACCATTTTTATTCACGAGTGCCCATAGTTTTTCGACTTGTTTCGAGTTGAAGTTTGTATGCTTTATAAGACTCAAGATCGAGCTTGCGTGGAGTAGTACTCGCATCTCTGGGATAGTTCCGCACAATATCTTTTCGAGGCTCTCGATAGGTTCCAGCGACGGGCTATCCGCATAATGGACGACAAAGGGGTTACTAAAAACCTCCACTAGGACTGCCTAAGAGTGCCTAACTTATGTTTTCCCAATTCATGTTATGTACGTTTACAATACTAGTAATTATATAGAGGTATTCATGTTATACCAGCTACTTAGAGAAGTACCGCATAGAGTAACTTGTACGAGTATATAATGTATTGTATACGAGGGTCATTTGAAAAGTTCTTAGCCTAACATGGTTAAAGTCTTTGTTTTTTTTATAACTACCCTCATTTTGTAGTTACATTATTTAGCAACAAGTATGCACAGTTAAGTTTATTCACAGCAACTCATTGTTCGTTTACACGTGATACCGTAAGTCAAGTCAGAGCTATTTTTGAAAATGGATAAAATTGAACATCGTGCAGTGATAAAATACCTGAATTTGAAAGGTTTAACTCCAAAAGCTATACATGAAGACATGTCTGCTACTTTGGGTGAGTCCGCTCCTTCGTATGCGACTGTTAAAAACTGGGTGGCAGAGTTTAAACGTGGTCGTGAGACCATTCAATATGAGCCCCGTAGTGGCCGGCCTTCGACTGCTTCCACTGATCAAAACAAAGAAAAAATCTGTGATTTAATTTTATCGGATCGAAGATTGACTGTCGAGGAGATAGCTAAGACTGTAGGCATCTCATCTGAGCGAACACATCATATAATTACTACTGAACTTGGATTCTCGAAGGTGTCTGCGCGGTGGGTACCGCGACTGCTTTCAGTGGAACAATAACGTAACCGACTCACAACTTCTCGCGACTGTTTAGAGTTATATGAAGCTGACCCAATAGAATTTGTTGAAAGATTTATAACCATGGATGAAACCTGGGTTCACCACAATACACCCGAGACAAAAGAACAGTCGAAACAATGGAAAAGAGCAGGATCGCCCACCCCAAAGAAGGTAAAGGTGGTTTTATCGGCGGGCAAAGTCATGGCATCCGTTTTTTGGGATGCAAAGGGTATAATTCTCGTGGATTATTTAAAAAAGGGTGAAACAATAAACTCCGATTACTATTGCAACCTGTTGCGTCGTTTGAGAGAAGAAATCAAAGAAAAACGTCCAGGTTTATTGAGAAGAAAAGTCTTGTTTCATCAGGCCAATGCGCTCGTTCACACCTCTGTGCAATCCGTGGCAGAAATCCATCAATGTGGCTTCGAATTGTTACCTCATCCCCCATATTCAACGGATTTAGCACCGTCCGACTTTTATCTGTTCCCAAAGCTGAAAAAATTTTTAGGTGGTAAACATTTTTTTACAAATGAAGAGGTTATAGCCGCCGTGGACGCTTATTTTGAGGAGTTAGACGAAGATTTTTTTTAAAACGGGTATCGAAGCCTTGCCGGGTCGATGGAAAAAGTGTTTTGAGCTCGGAGGAGAGTATGTTGAAAAATCGGCCAAGTGCGAGTCGGACTCGCGCACGAAGGGTTCCGTACCATTATCTATAAAAACGGCAAAAAAAAATCACGTTTGTTGTATGGGAGCCCCCTTAAATATTTATTTTATTTTATTTTTTAGTATTTGTTGTTATAGCGGCAATAGAAATACATCATCTGTGAAAATTTCAACTGTCTCACTATCACGGTTCATGAGATACAGCCTGGTGACAGACGGACGGACGGACGGACGGACGGACGGACAGCGGAGCCTCAGTAATAGGGTTCCGTTTTACCCTTTGGGTACGGAACCCTAAAAATAAACTCAAAATCGTGTGGTTTCATTAAGTATGTTAGGCTAAGAACTTTTCAAATGACCCTCGTATTATCAACCGTTCCACAAATTATACCATAATTTTGGCTATTGCCTACCATTGAATAGAAACAAAATAATATTTGTTGAAATTCTCAATAGTTTATCTATCGGTTTAAACGGGTTTTTATTTCGTAGCCTAGTACTTTGAAATGGATACTTCGTAAAGTCTTAGTCCGGGCCTTATTGTAAATCTATAGAAAACGTTTGGAACCTCCACTGGACGAAGTCCATAGCGCCGGTAAGTGTATAATTATGTATTCTCTTCTATCTATAGGGTCGTTAAAGTTGTAATGTCAAGTTTTTAAATTAGTTGATTATAATGATTAAGACTAAAATTGATTGCTTTTGCGCAGTTTAACGTTGGTATAAAACTGTCATTGCAAACCACGCGAAACAAGTCACAGGAACTTCCTAGTAACAAACATATAAGCAACGGAGCAGCGGTAGATCTATTAGTCAACCCACTGAATTACGGGTTCCTTGAATCGTATTCAACTTTGTAAGCATTATTCGAGACCTTGAATGGAGTCAACATTTTCAAGACAACCGAAACAATGTAGATTTTAGGTTAAGGGCATATAAAGCAGTAGGGATACTTTGTGCTTATTTTTATTTCATTTATTTATACTTAAATCGCTTCACATATTCGGTTTCAATTTCTTCTAGTTAAAGACTAAGGTAATGAACAAATGTATGTATCCATATGATTTTTTATCCCACTATTACTACTGAATAGAATCCTTTTGTTATCCCGGGTAACATAGGCTAAGCAATACAACGTTAATATTGTTGATTATGTGCAAAATTATAGGATAAAGAGTTTTAAAGGTGATCACAGAAATATATACAATTTATGTATATAACGCAACTTAAAACTCAAAATAATTATAATCAATTAACTTTATAAATAATTTTAGTTTAAGCATTTTGCGAAGTAATGTAAAGTATATTTTAATTTTTATTAAAAACTATAAACACGCATGTGATTTCTACATTTATTAACCACCCGGCAACGGGACAAAAAGATGAAATACCATTTTTGCGGTATATATTTTTTAATTAGGTTGTATGCATGACTGACATCCATACACTTAATGCTGAACCTGGCCTTACCTCTAGAGAGCCATTTGCGTAGTAACTCAGCTCATCGCTACGTATCAGGGGGAAAATAGAACGTGCAGCTCTTATTAGCTAGCTATTATCTTTTAGGATATTTTATCTTTAGGAACGTCACGTCACTTAACGACTTTTTGGTTAAAATATTCTCCTATTGGTCAGTAGGCACGAATCGCCGGGATGTTTCAACGTTAAATAACAATGTCCATGTAAATACATAATTAATCAATAGGTCCAGTTATAGTGGCAGTGGCTACGCTTGCTTAAACATGTATTTCTAGAAACATCACGGAGTAGATATATACGAGTATTATTAAATAAAATTGTATAAAAATACTGTACCGGCGATGATTTGTTTTGCGAATTGCTTAATTGTTGCCAGGTACTAAAGGGCATTTTGTAATTTTTTTTTTACACAACGTCGGGAAGCATACAAGCATACTGCCCATCTGATGTAAAGCAGTTTCCGTAGCCTATAAATGCTTGCAATACTCTAAGTATTACTGGTACAATGCCACATCTGCAGCTAACACAGCAATTCCTTAGAAGCTTACTGGATATCTCACTCACTCGCAGGAACCGAACAACCCTCTAGGGCGTGTTATTTGGCTTTTCTGTGAGGTGGAGGTACTTTCCCAGACGGGCTGCTTTGTTGCGTCCTGCGAAGAAAGGTTTCTTAAAAACACCGAGCCAAGATAAACAGACATGTTCATACACACACACAAATCTTTGTCCTGTGTGGAAATCGAACCCATGAGCGTTGGTGTCAAAGTAGCGTAATAGCGCGTTTCACCACTGCGTCCCCGAGCTCGTAAATCATTAACATAATTTACCCTAAAATGGGGCAAGAGTGTACTATTTTTTTCTGTTTATGCTCTACTTTTTGCCTCTAAGCAAGGAAGATCTATACATTATATTAATTTAACAACTGCTTGTGCTGGACAGATACAGTTTCATTATTGCATTCGGCTATAGAACATAAGTAATCGAAACAAAATAGTTTCCCATTTTTTTAATCACGCAATATATTGCTCTCTCAGTATACACTTTACTTTATGTTTTATAGGGGAGGCGTTCACTGGCACGGCGCCAACTCGCCGTCGCGACGACGCTATCAATTTCTACCCTATATCCTAACTTTAATCACTATGCTTGAGCCATCCTCGCAGTATGAATTTTCCGTTTGTTAACAGTATCGAAGTTTAGCAATTCTAAGATTAACAATAAACTTCAGAATATTATATATATGTAAATGTATTAGTCCCTTGCGGAGTAGGCAGAGAACCGAGCACCAATATATAAATGTAAATATAAAATATTCATGTGTTAATTTTTATCTAAGTATTTAGCGCCTAAGTAGTAGCGATGAAAAATATATTTAAACTCCATCACCTCCCCGACTTAATTTGCCCAAAGGTCAGTTTTTCTGTGTTTTACTTTCATACAAATGACTTTCTTAATAATTAAAATTGTACTAATATTATATATTACAAGTAAAAATAATATATTTGTGTATTTATTCATACATTTTGTATAAAACGTTTTAATTACCATCTCATTCATCATTTGAATGTTCGATTAAGTTACAAGTTAATCAGAGGATACTAGAACGAAAATGAGTCTAAGTTGTCCCAATGGTTAAAATATGTATTACTTTTGTAGTTTACGTACGTAAACATTGGAAGAACACTTATATAACTAAATCCCAACCATAAGTTACAACAAGTATTACAAATTTTCAAGATCATAACCGGTAAATTGACACTAAACTTGGTGTATATATTCTACAAAGAATACGTTAAAAACTATGTGATTGACATTTTATATCTGTGGGTGTAAAATGAAGATACAAAATTTATACTTAATTTAACTTAGCAACTAGTAAAGCTCGAGGTACAAAATTGAACGCAGAAAGATAGCTAAGTTGAGAAATAAGAAACTGGAACGCGGAAAGGAAATTTAAATAAATGGAAGACCGCACAGGAGGAATAAATATAATAGGAGGTGAAAAGTTCGACATAACTATAAAATTTTTATTGTTAATAGAACGTAGAAGCAAGTCAGTAGTAAGGAAGTCCTAAAATTATAAAGTGCTTATGGAATGGCAAGAAAATGTTTAACAAGATGTAGCAACAAGTACGTATTAATGATTTAATCGTATGAATGATTGTTCACGGACAATAGGGACTACATTGAATTAAACAATTTTTAACGGAAGTATCGCGTATTTTATTTATTTTGTTGAACCTGACGTTTCGTTTCGTTGAACCTGAGTCTTGCTGCGACCACGGACGCTGCAAAGCGTTCGAAACGTCAGGTTCAACAAAATAAATAAAATACGCGATACTTCCGTTAAAATTGTTTAATTCAATGTGTAACAATCGCGAAAACCTAAGACAATAGGGACTACAGGTGAAATAACAGAAAAATCACAATAAACGGAGATATTTTCTCTGGTTCAGATCAGAAACATAAAATTTGGCCAATAATATGGCAGAAAATAAGACAGGAAGTGATAAACAAAGCGAAGTTTTCAAGAATATCATTGTTTTTCCTTTCGCACTTGCTACTTGGTACGAAAGAACTGGAAACTAGAGATGGTATTAAACCGAGTATATAAGGGTAAAGAAAAGAGTTTGCTAAGTAAGTCCCTGGACTTTATTATAATTGACATACATTTGAATTAGTAGCGAGTAGATAATGTATTGTTGTGAAAAGAATGAGAGACTAATGGTGACAGAAAGTTTGAACCTTCATTTGTAGATTAGGATGGCAAATCAAAAAATAAAGTAGAGAGAATGGTGAAGGATTATTTTACTCTACATTATTTATATTCTACTAGCTGACCCCTCAGACGTTGTTCTAGAACCTCAAACTGGAGTAAATATTTAAAATAATATATTTAAATAAATAATGTTGCTGGTTTACCGACATGGGAACATGTGACATACAATTAGCTGTTAAACGCACAAAATAAAAATAGTCATTAAGTTTTCTGATATTCTTCAATTTTCTGCACAATTTTCTTAATTTTTCATTCCGTAAGAACCTTCTATAAAGTATAAGATAACAAACAAAAAAAGATGAATGAAATCGGTTAAGTCGTTCTCAAGTTATGGCGTGACCAAGGGAAATAGGGATTAATTTTTATATATTAAGATATAATTAAGAATTTATTCATCTTCACATTTCTGTCATCGTCATCATCATTTCAGCCAAAGGACGCCCACAGCTGAACACACAATTATAGTTATCAATGGTTCAATTTTATAATTCTGTACAATTTTGAATCTGTTATACATCAGCGGGAAAGCTAGCCGTCTACAATCTCCTTATAAACTTTTAAACACGACTGATTACATATTTCTCATGCAATAGCGAAATGTGTCAATCGAACATAGGGCGAGTTACTAACGGGCATAAAAATTAAGTTAGCCTCCAGAGTTCAAATAAAATCCTGCTTACGTTGATCAAATAAATCAGAAATATTACCTAAGATGAATCTTTGAATTTTCTCTAATTTACTATGTACAACTATTTGATTGAGTGCCTGCGTAATGAGTTTAAGTAGTGAGAAGTGTTCAATATATGCCGTTCGTGTAATGACAGTAAATTTGTTTGACCTTTTTTTCAACAGCAAACTTTCTACATCAGTCTAATAGTTTGTCGATAACAACGATGAATAGCTTCTAGTGCTTCATGCTCTTGTATATTGGGAAAACTGCGGCAATAGATGTGCTCTCAGACTGGTTACCCATGAAATCGTCGTTTTGTATTGAAAGCATCAATGGTTTTTAATGCAATATGTATGCACCTGGTATTGCAAGTGTCCATAGGTCGTACGCTGATTTCCCACGAATCAGGGTCCTAAATATTTGATACTTAGTTGTTTTGGCATCGTTCGAGCAATATTCTTTAAATTACAAAGTGTCCTAGGCTGGTTCCTCTCTCCCTCTTTGCCCGTGCGCAAAGCAGATGGCGTGAATATATGGACAGACAGTTCATAGGCTACTATAATAGCTTCATATCAGGTAGGCAGAATATTTGTTTACCATCTGATGTTAAATAAAAAACTTGATATTTTCAACAGCGTGCAGCACTTCGGCTCGTATAAATAGTTACATTTGTAGACCTTTCATGACAGTGAAGATGGCAATCTTTCATTCTTCTTAGAATTCCAACTTCAATAAAATTTAATAATGTAAAAAAATTTAATGCACGTACTTCCTTCCGTTCGAAATTATATTATATCGCTGTTTCTGTATATGAATGAAGAACACGAAACAAGAATATTGAGAATAGCTGATACATACTTCATAATTGTTAAATATTTATGGTGAGATTCGAATAAGTCGACCACAGATAAATATCTTACACACATTATTACATTCTTATCCTTATCTCACACTATTAGGAGAAGAATTAAGAAAAAAACGGAATTATGTTATTCATATTTTTTGTATTTAATAGTATGCTAAGTTTTCAGAAAATCGACCAAACTGGAATCGGAAAAATATCTTCGTGCACTTAATCCCAAATCCAAGTTTGCATCTTATTGTTTGTCTAGGTTATTTTGATACAGCGGGTTTACTGTTAATATTTCCTAATTCTAATTTTAGAGGTTTTAGTCCTTTATTACTAAGTCATATAGAAAGGGGTAAAAAAGAAAATATTTAATATGTTCGGTTAATCCAATAATAGTTTATATTTGTAGTAAATCATATCTTTATATCACAAAATTTATTTATTCATACGTTATTAATTAACCACTGTTTACCATAATTTTGGAATCCGTTCATGTATCATCTACCGTATCAGGTTTAAGCGATGATGCGGGCTTAGTCTGCAGCTCTGTTAATATAATGCTTTTCTCACTGCCTTTCTCTTCGACAGGACGTGCCGAAGTTTTATCATTACCATCAGGATTTGCGCTGTTCTCATTAATTTTCTTGGCGTTCTTTATAGCGCTTAACATTTCTGTAATACAAACGTAAAATTAGTACCAAATACGTAAAATTAAATCTTAGCGAGTCACGAAGGTGCATAAATTTTTTATAAGATAATTATTTGTGGTATATTTTTCCCATCGAATACTAAATGTCATAGCTTCTTTCTGATTAGGTTGACATTGTCAATACACATATTACATATATACCGTGCATTTTTCTCATTAATAAGGAACAACGTTAATCACAAACAATATTTTACTAGATTCAGGCGTTATTTTGCAAAAGTCAAACTTACATGCAAATGCATGCATGCAAACAAACAATATTATTATACACATATTATCCTTTATAACGTCTCGGTTTTTTAATTGGGTGCAAATTTTGGTATGCGTCTTCGGTACCACAAATATGACAGTGTCGTCAAATATTCTTTGTTACTCGTATCATTATTCAGTGTTCCCCATCCTTTTCATATTTGGCCGCTTGAGTCTATGACGAATAATTTGATGATTTTATTGATGTTAATAATGAATTAATTTGGACAAAACTTCCATAGAAAATAATACTGCTAGAAAAAAACAACGTCGTATGTTGATTTTGAAGAATACCAGTATATGTGTAAAGTATTTTGTATGTGTTGCCGAAAAACGTGATTTTGTGAACTAAAATGTAAGTAAATAGGTTTTTTATTTTTTATACTCTACATTCACAGCAATTTCTTTTTACTTCAAATTTGGTGTAAATTTATACAAATTTAATATGTAGCGGGGTGCACCATGGTGCATCGGCCTCCATGTTCTATGTGGTATTTATTTCTAAACTAGCAACCCACCCCGGCTTCGCACGGGTTCTTTACAGAAAACTCCGACTAATAATTCTGACTACCTAAAGACAACAAATACAAAACAAAAATGTGACCGTCCGTAATTATTTGCGATTACTCCTAAGATATTCATTTAAATTATATGGTGTAAAAAGAGTAAAATAATGTGCATGAAGTGCTTAAAGCCTCTATTTAAAATGATAAGGATTATTAATACCGTATTTGTGTAAATAGCTTTTACATTACCGCTTTATAATTGCCAATTTTTTAAAGTATTAAAACGGATTCAGGCAGTATGTTATCTTTAACATATAGACATATGCCATCGCGGACTTTTCTGTACGCATATATAAGATACACAATTCCACCATACATTGATACACTACATAAACTTTCGGACCCCCCCACCACCGGCTCGGACAGCGGACGCGGGGCACGGGGTCACGGGGCGCCCGCGCGGCCCGGTCGAATCACGGCAGCACGAAATTAATTTCGTTGCGCATTATTTTGATTTTGCTATATCTCCGAAGGTATTTATTTAATTTGCATGGTGTAAAGGGAAAAAATAATCTTCATGAAATGCTCAAGCCAACTAACGTATTTAAAATGATAAGGAATAATTCCGTATTGGTGTAAATAGCTATCCAATTACCGCTTTATAATTACCCATTTTTTTAAATATTGTAATGGATATAGTATGTTATATATATGCCATTGCGGACTTTTCTGTAGACCTATATAAGATACACAATTCCAACATACATTATTTTGTCATATCTCTAAGGGTTTAGGCAGTGTTTTCGGTGAAAGCTCTCAGACGGCTTATTTTTTTCCGACATCTCCAACAAATATTGTTAATATATACAAAAACTTAACAAATTATATACTAAAACCTTCCTCGCGAATCACTCTATCTATTGGTGAAAACAGCATGAAAATCGGTGCAGTAGTTTTTGAGTTTATAGCGATCAGACAGACAGACAGACGCGGCGGAGGACTTTGTTTTATAATATGTAGTGATTATTAATCAGTAAATATAATAACAAAAATTGATAACTTTGTGACAAATTACATCTATATTATGAAAAAATAGCATTTCAATGTAGGTTTAATAGAAAAGTCAATTCGAAAAATTCAAATTCTAAAGGACAGATGCATAGAACACTTGAAATACTCATTAGATCGCGGGCCCGCGGGACGCAAGTTAGTAGCGTGGCCTCAAAAGGGACATAAGAGCATAGCGTAACATTACATACGCGCGAAATTGTTAACACCATTTTACACTACATTACGATTACTGGTTTTTCTTATAACAATATGCCACAATGGATACATTTCTCTACTTTATCTTGAAAGTAATTTACTTTTCATTGCTTGCACGTTTATTAGAAACAAAGCAGTAACGTCGTGAAAGGGTGCGATCCCCGTGGTTACAAAGATAACATGGAAATAAGGAGATTCAAACGTAGGCTTTAGAAGAAAATAATATCAAGAATAATGTTTTATTCTTGACATTATATTTCCTTCTTATGAAAAACGTAACCATATTCAAGAGCCGAATCGAAATAGACGTAGACGATGTATAGCTAGTTGTAATCATCTATTTTCACACATATCTCTTACAATTTAGAAATAAATACTCATTTATTGATTCATGGTGTATCTTTCTATTAATTCTATTTCAATATCGAATCGGTTTGGAGATAATCTCCTACAAACAAGTTCATAAACTTAACTAACTAATATTATGAGTATAAAATCGATATCATAAAACATGTGATAATATTTTCATATATCTAACAAGATATAACATAACACGCGGTTTTCCAATATACGCAAATTGGATGTTAAGTAAAGAACCCAAGAAGACATGCGGATTTACAAGGATATTGTATGCATGAGAGAACCGATATGCTCAGAGGGATTTTTAGATTGGAAAAATATGAACCGTACTTTATCATATTAAGTAGTCAGACATTTTGAATATATACCAGAAATAAGGTACAATCCTCAGAATATTGTGCACCTTGACTATAATAGTAAAACTTATAACTAGTCTGGCCATAAATACTGTTATATAGAAATTTTCTTTTTTTCAACTCTTTAATTATTATGAATTTGGAACGCGTTTATTATGTTAAAAACTTCCTTAGATTTCCCGCCGATTAACATATATTTTTCGTGTTTATTATCAAATTACAATATGGATTGGAGTGTTAAATAAAACAGGATTGCAGTGATTGCCTTGCACAAAGTAGGAAAGGTACAATGTGATCATCATCCTGCACCTGTAATGGTTTGGTGAGGGGTGTCTTATCAAGGAGTCAGAAAGTCTCATTTTTATGAAAAAGAAGTGAAGACTTCAGCCAAAGTGTATCAAAAGATTCTCTTGGACCGCGTTGTGAAACCTCTCAGCAATACACTTTTTAAAAATGTACCGTGGAATTTTCAGCAGAACTCTGCACCTGGTCACAAGGCACGAACGACCCAAGCCTGGCTCAAAACCCACGTTCCGGAGTTTATAAGAGTTAAAGGCTGGCACTCTTCTAGCCCAGGTCTGAACCCCTTAGACTACAAATTACGGTAAGTTTTAGAGGACATGGCCTGCTCGAAACAACACACTGACATTATGTCTCTTAAGAAATTTCTGGAGCAAGTAATGACTAAATTTCCCATGGAAACAGTGCGTAAACAAACCCATTGATTTGTGACCAGACAGATTTAAAGGCCTGAATTAAAGCCAAAGGCGGCCATTTCGAATACAATTATTTTTTAATTTTTTGCCGAGACTTCCATAAATACGAGTATGTACATACAAGTTTTATTACGAGTACATTATAAAAGAGATAAATGCATATTCATTTGTAACAGAACTTATGGCCGGACTAGGTATAATAATGTTTAAAATTACATGGCTGGGTTACATGGATTGAAGATCGCCTCTCAACATTTATAAAGAAGGGAGTATTTATATATGTTTTCATTTATGCTTATTTCTTTCTAAGTACAAGTACATTATAATTATTTTCTTAACTGCCAAAGGGGTTATGACAGCGTGTATCCCACCAGTTTCCTGGCAAGCGGGCGATGGAGATGGACACTAGGGCACATTAGCAGCGGCATACTCTCACACTTTCACCCTCGCCATATCTATTGCATCATTTATTTTCTATTTTATTGCAAGTTTTTGTTGTAAGTATTGCACAGTTATGGCAAAAGTATCAATATAAACTAAGACAAGACTCTTTCAGGTTGCCGGCATATGCAGTTAAGTTAGTTAGCAAACTGAGTGACAATATGCAATACGACCAGCCCCTGCATAGGTGAAAATTACAATGCTCTGGTAATTTCGATAGACTCTGCTGTTAGTATCTGGAAGGAGTAGAGTTAATTAAAAAGGGTCTGCCTTAAGGGCTCGAGTTTATGACGTAACCATATAGTAAAATATGCTGTCGTATACAAAATACATCCTAAACTACTTTATAATTAGGAAATATATCCACAAGGAGAAGCTAAGTAAGATAAAAAACAATAATAAATGGCTAAAATTATATTTCAACGTGTTTTAATACTTTTTTTTATACTACGTCGGGAGGCATACAAGCATACGGCCCACCTGATGTAAAACGGGTACCGTAGCCTATTAACGCTTGCGATATATTAAGTATCACTCACGCGATGCCTCCTCTGCTGCTTACACAGCAACTCCTTGGGAGCTTACTGGTAACCTCACTCACACGCAGGAACACAACAACCCTCTGACTGATTTGATTTTGTATGTCTGTAACGCAATATCTTTGCCAATTATGAATCAATTTTGATGATTCTTTTTTATTGTATCCTAGAGAATGCCTCGAGGATGGTGCCACATATATTTCAGTAATGTATAGTGTACAGTTTTTTTAGAAACTCATGAAAAACCAAATTCACCTGTGTATTCTGTTATAACTGTGATTCTTATTAGAATCATTTTAACGAAAATGATAAATTAAAAAGTTAAAAAATAAACCTCTGAATAAAAAAGTTGAACCAAGTTCATTGAAGTCGACAGCTATTTACGTGCTATATATGCAATGGCGTCGATTTCAATGAAGTCAGTTTCACTTAATTATTATTGGGACGACTTTTATGTCACTATATAAGCCTTACTCCATAACAGTCCTAACAAAATCACGTAGTAGTGCTCTTCATTGAGGATATTAAAATGATCCTTGTCGGGAAGTCTAAATGTTACGATAGTAATAATCATCGTTACCTCGTCGAAAACTCGCAGAAAGCGGCATTTTCACTTGTTTTATTTTATTCAGCTATTTTGAGTCACGTTAAAAATTTGCATTTTAATCCATTATAATTAGTTTAAATCACATTTTTATAGATGACAGGAGAATTTGACAGTGTTTAATTTCTGTAAATATTACATGTTCATGAATATATTGTGTTTATGGTATTAACAAACTTTTTCGCATTAAGGCAGTTGCACAATAAACATGTAAGAAACACGTCAGATTAAAGATAGTATAGTTAAGGATATGGATAAATAAAAGAGTTCGTTCGATATCTCTTCGTTCTATAGGAGGCTGCGGGTGAGAGTCATGTACTTACTCTGAGATGGGGTTGAACCACAAACTAATAAATGCTTGACTCCGTATGAAGGCATCCCACGCTCACAAAATAGCTGAGTTTTAGCGCCTAAATATCCCAGAGGTTCGAGCTTCCTGACCAATAGGTGACTATTTTAACCAATAAGTCGATAAGTACCACGATGTAGATCTGCGAACTAGCCAATAAGAGCTGTTACTTTACCCCGCGACCCATAGCGGTGAATTGAGTTACTACATAATATCTGTTCTCCATTGGTTATTTCCTTCATGGACTGACCGAAAGGTTTCATGTAGAGGACACTAGTATGGTTGGTTAGGATGGGAATGGGAGAAGATGGGCAAGAGACACAACAAAGCACCCACTTTACAGAAGACCTCATACAATAACCCTTCCTAGAGAGTTATTTTGTTCCTGCGGTTAAGGAAGTTTACTTGAGTGAGGAGTAAGTTAGTATAAAATATTCTACATTTGTTTTGTATTGTTGTCAAGTATTAACAGCGATGACGGCAACGTCTGAGTGAAAATTGATACCGATGAATTATACCTATCCACACAACAATACGAATAGTAACCGGTTCACCTCAGGTAAGCTACATCCTTGTTTCACATCTTTCATCATTTCACATAATTATCACGTAAGTAAAAAGTAAAAAGCCAGGCAAAAACTTTGTACCCCTTTTTACGAAATTTACACGGACGGAGGAGTATGAAATTTGGCATAGTTAAAGTTTATATGGAGAAGAAGTGCAGAAGTTAATTTTTTTTAGAATAATGCTTGAAAAATACATTAAATTAATAAAAAATACATTACACACACTACTATGGCTTTGTCTACACAAACACATTTGTAATGTACCTAAATATATACCTACTCTTTTGTTTAACTGTTAAAGTCTGTGGTCAAATTGATAAGAGATTAATATTATTTGTCTATAATATTATTTGTCTATAGTCTTACTGAATATCAAAAATAATCATAATTATGATAATGTCATAGTCATAGTTTGTCTAATACAAGTTCGCTGAATACAGATACATGTGCTTTGTATATTAGTTATTCAAACGTATAATTTTATGTGGAAATTTTTATGTGTGTATAATTTTGTGAGAAAAATCTTCTCTGAAATCGCAAACTATACAACCATTGTAGTTCCAATGTGTGACCATGTAATCTCACGAATTGTCACGGTAACAGCAAGTATATAGAATAAAAAATACTATAGTAAAGAGAGTTAAACATTTTCTTAAAACAAGACAAATTGCAGCTTTGCAAAAAGTTGCCGACTTAGTAAGATATGGCGTCTGAAGCAACACGCAGAAAAGTTTCTTAAATAAATAGTGAGAAAAGTTCTTCAATATATTACGAACTTATCTTTTTTCACTACAAGTCCATCTATGAATCCTATATAGCATAGGTTTATTATGTAAATCAATTATTGCATTTAAAATAATTTTATTTATTTATACAAAAAGAAAAAAAAGAACACGAAAATCGTCTCACTATATTCGAAACGAACCTTCAAGAACCAATTATTTTCTGTTAAAAATTATCGCTTTCTCTATTTTATAAGAGAACTGATAAATTAATGTAAATATTTTTTTTTTACTTCAACGTTAGTCTTGCGGGAATCCATTACTAGATCCATTGCACAAGATCATTTGCCAGACGCCACTTGATCATAAGACTCATACGCCTACATATTTGGTATTATAAAAATATCGAATCTTCACTGAAATTATAAGAAATCATCTAAAGGCATTCGAAAAGGAAAAAACAAAACCAGAGGAAACATCAAAACCAGATCATAATTAAAGCATAAAGAACGTATATTATCGAAAGATATAGTATAGAATAGAATATAGTTCGATTAGACAAACGCGTTAAGCCATTCCCACGATAGCGATTAACATTCACAAAAAAAAAAGAAAACTGCAGGTGAAGTGCATCGTGTCATATTTTACTCTCTCAGAGTTTCGTACCTTATTTTTTTAAATTATACACTTAGTAGATCACAAAGCTAGCTTTTGAGTTGAAAACGTATGCTGATATTTTACAAATTTCACAAGCTGGATGATCCAAATATCAATCAATTCATCTCATCATTCAATCCGCCTCTCTATGTGCTTGTATGGCACTAAGTTCTCCCCAACGACTTTCCAGATCTGGTATCTGGATCAGATATATATTATATATGTACATAATATATATATATATATATATATAGATTGCATATACATATATATAACCCAAAATCTGATTTTTGTAGCCAAACTGATTATTCTTTTGTAATGTAAACGATTTCATGAAGTCGGTTCCTCTATTTCTTCCTTCATAGTCATATTTATATGCTTGTATCTGTTTCGTAACAGTATCCGAAGGAAGGAAATACATTTGTATTAACTTAATAGTCATATAGTTATATGCACTTACCAATAGCAAAACATGCATTCATAAAAAAAAATATTGGTCTGTACGTCTGTTAGTTCATAAGCTGCATATCTTTCGAAATAGTTTAATTAATTTTAACAGGTAGAAAATCAATCTTGGCTACCTGTTATATCGAAAGCATCACGAAACATCATCGCGGCATTCTTGTTAAATTCGTTAGAAATATATTCGACCGTAATTCAAGTCAAAGTTATTAATATTGAATGATGATTCGTCAAATCCTGTAAATCTTTCTCACTTAGATTGTATCTAGAGAGGCTGGATATCAAATAAAACCTGATGGGATCTCATCATGATACCATTTGAAAGATATCACGAAAATGAACGTCCCATTCAGACAGATCGATCCAAAAACTCATTTCAAGGTGTCGTACAGTCGATGGCTCGAATTATAGAAATGTCACGCAGAAATACTTATATTTTCACAGATAAGATGGTTCCAATATAAAGTAGAAATATTAAAATGTGTTCAGAAAATAAGAAAAAAACTGGGAATCACAGACTTAAGAAATTTTTCCTAGTTTATCCTGCATAAAGGTAGAAACAACTAAATGTATCCGTAATTTTGATTATTTTCATATCAGTAATCATTGAAGAAATTATCGAAAGTATCGCAGAGAGAAATCACATTATGAGAGTTAAGACTTCCATTTATATGTATAAGAAATACATACACGGTGTTTCAGTATTGAGCATGAAATATAAACGAAACGAATTGACTATGTCAAAATTTAAAACGAGAGTAATACATTACAAAATTATGGATAAAAATGAACAACACTGATGTTGACACAAGCCCGGGCACAAAAAGCACGTATGACACAGCAAGACTCGTCGTTCAACTTCGCCTCGCTGTAGTACCCCTTCTTCAAGAACACACCTCTGTCGACTGCAGTGGCATCAAGTTCTAGCGGCGAGTTTTCACTGCCCCGGCTACGCCGTTGGCATTGTCTACCGCAATACACCCCGAACCGGGTTTGCGCTGTTAGTGGTGCAGTGCGTCAACAAAATAATTTCATGCGAACTTACTACGCAGTCACTGCGGGAGGATCTAAAATCACTGAGCACTGCGACAAATCTGTAACGTAACGCTATTAGACCGCGTTCGCAATGATGATGTTAGAAATTGAGTTGATCTAAAAGAAAGTGTTGGTGTTAAAATAGGAGGAGGCATGTTCCGTTGCTTCAGACATGTAGAAATAATGCAAGAAGAAAGCATTACAAAACAGTTATACTTGACAACGCAAAAGTAACAGGATGTAGGAGCCGATAAAGGTCAAGACTTACCTACTATGGCCAAATTGATCGTATTTTATCAGAAGGTGCCAGAAACCGGCGAGCGTTCATGAGAAGAGCTACGAATGTCAAAGAAACAAGTGAAATGTATTAGGACCGAGTCATGTGGCTCTCGAATCCCTCTGCCTACCCCGCAAGAGATCAGGCGTGAAGATATACATGCATATTCAATTTTTTTTAATTAGTGTATCTGATCCTAAGAATCGTTTTCGTGCCCTATATTTACGTAGTATTTTTCACCGAAGAAAATGTTAGTACTAGGTTTGCAGATAAGTACATTAGAAGTTCAGCAATCTTAGTCAATATATATTTTCAAAAATTAATTCGATTGGATTTAAATGTACAAACTTCTCTCTTGATTATATTCAAGAGCTCTCCATAATTTGTATTTCATTCTGAATGGTCAAGCACTTTCTTACGACATTATTACGAACGCAGTCTGCAACCGTTATATCATATATTTTGCGCAATGCTCGCATCTCGACCGCATTTATTTTACTTTCATGCTCTCTGCCATACTCAGCTTTCAATACTATAAATTTATCTTCAGAGCTTTGTCTGCTTTATAAGACACAACCAACCTAAAAAGTACGAAAAAGTTCGGCAACTCCAATCTTTGTCGTACCATTAAAACATCGAACGCCTTGCCTGCACATATGTTCCCTGCTTCCTACAATATGGGATCCTTCAAATGAAGCGTGAAGAAGCATCTTGCGGATCAGCATGACAGCGTCAACTGACAGAACACTGTATAGTCTTTTGTCAGTTGCAGTTGCGATTTGACGAGCCCTCTTTCGCTTACCATTAGGCAAAGCGGAACCACTACGCTGAACTTATAAAAAAAAAAGATCATCTCAGCTGCATTCCTATCTACTATTCAATTTCATTCATGGTAATGTCTTCATGGTACGCTGGCACTGCCGAGTCAGTCCCAAACTCATTCACAGTGCCGTCCAGGACGTAATCATACATTTCTCTAAAACATTCACTCCCCGTTCTAACATTCCTGAGTTGGAACATAAAATTGGCATGAAGTTATAGATAAAAAGATAGAATATAAAAATAGAAATATAAAGTCGATCTATTTGCTATAAAATACACAAAGCACTCAAAACAATGAACTATTTCGTTTACATGCCACCAAATGTGTATAATTTTGTTCGAACGTTAGAGCATTTGACGAGATCAGGGTGGCCGTATGCTTGTATGCCTCCTGACGTAGTATATAAAAAAAAATATCGTCACCTTAAATGATAAAGCACCCACATAGTAGTCGATGTTTTCATATTAAAGCTATCGTTAAGAATCACCTAGTGATCACGACCACTTTCTATGAAAGAACGTAAACACTTTAGTGTTAGGAGTATGGATATACTACACTGTGAAATGGTTAAGTGCAACTTAAGTTACTGCATTAGCGAACTAGCTTACGTTCTACAAACTATTTTAAAACATGTCCGAGTCGGAATGGATGTTGTTTCTCTTGTAATTAAAAAGTTAATTAAAAATATTCTTAATAGCGTGCTAAAAGCGCCAACAACAAATACTTTAACTTAACTGAACACTGCAAAATAAGTTTCAACTTTATTAAAACGTTTAAACTTCCTAGTCAAGGCATAGTATATATTCAAGGCATAGTTTTAACGAGCTCGGTGGCGCCGTGGTGAAACGCGCTGTTACACTTCTTTGACATCAACGCTCGTGGGTTCGATTACCACAGAGGACAAACATTTGTGTGCATGAACATATCTCTTTGTCTTGGTCCATGTGTTTTTAAGGGGGTAGGGTGCATCAAAGCAGCCCGCCTGGGAAAGTACATCCACCTTACAAAAAACCGTAGCCAAATAAGAACTCCCTAGAGTGTTGAAGTGTTCCTACATGTTAGTGAGGTCTCCAGTAAGCTCCTCCAGGATTTGCTGTGTTAGCAGCAGAGGTGGCATCATACGAGTAATACTTAATGTATTGCAAGCGTTTATAGGCTACGGTAACAGATTTACATCAGGTGTCGTTTGTTGTATAAATATATATATATATATACTCGTATATATAGTAGGTATCCACATTGTAAGCTTAAATTTTCGTGCGATTTTACGACGGATTGACGAATCATTTCTTAGTTAATTTTTTTTTTAATCCAGACATTATATTTGACATTTAACCAAGTTGGTTGGTAATAACTTTGGTTTCGTCGCAGTCGAGTAATAATAGAATAATACATTACGTGAGAAATTGGGAATTTCCTTCGAGGACTAAATTGGGTTCCGAGAGCAGCGAACCATAACAAAGCCGAGACGTTTCTTTTTATACACTTATTTATTATCTAATATACTAATCTATTCTCTACTTACAATATCTACTATTATAGCGTATTGTAAAAATTAAATATACTATTTAAATAAATATTATATTATTATAAGTATTTTTCTAAATTCACGGGTGTTGACCTCGATCATTTGACTGGCGTGCCCAGGGACATGGATCCAACACATAGAGGCCCCTTTGAGAAAATTATTATAATGTACTCGCCGTGACACGTCCCTAGATACCTGTATCAATGGAACAAAATATCCATAAGCAGCAATATTGGTACTGAGTTATTACAGAATAGGTACGGACGCCTGTCATAACTATCATATCTGATCGCTACTGTTGGCAGATGGTGGCTCGCCACTCACTGGATGGACCACCGAAATGTTATGCCATTTAACTTTTCCACCCCTGGTACATATTGCTCTATCAATTCCTCTTTGGACGACCAATGAAGGCAAACCAAGATTAAGAGTCCTGCGAGCCTTCTTGAATTTCCACTCCGACCGACGAAGACACCTCCGACGTGTCTTCGTCGAAGGTCCTAATCGACGCTCTGGAGAACTCGGGTACCCATGGTGTCATTACGCACTAATAGCAAGCCACAAGCTGCTCTGCTTGGTAGCCCCTCCAACGGGATATGTATGTAGGTAATAATTTGCTATAAATAATATATTATTAAGTACTATGTATACTTATCTACATAATATTGTAAAAAGGTTAAGCTTGTTAATTCGATTGCATGTATGGAATGCTCTCTGGAACAACATTATCCTCAGGGACAATGTAGCATATTTTCACAAGAGCAACTATAATATCAATAAAATCGGCCAAGTGCGAGTCGGACTCGCGCACGAAGGGTTCCGTAACACTATCTATAAAAACGGCAAAATAATCACGTTTGTTGTATGGGAGCCCCCCTTAAATATTTGTTTAATTTTAATTTAATTATTTATTCTTAAAGTAAATATATAACTAAATATTCTGTGAATATTTCAAGCGTCTACCTGCTGCCGTTATCAATATCGAGCAAAAATGAGCAAAAAAATCATGTTTGTTGTATGGGAGCCCCCTTAAATATTTATGTTATTCTATTTTTTAGTATTTGTTGTTATAACGGGAACAGAAATACATCATCTGTGAAAATTTCAACTGTCTAACTATCACGGTTCGTGAGATACAGCCTGGTGACAGACGGACGGACGGACGGACGGACGGACGGACGGACGAACGGACAGCGAAGTCTCAGTAATAGGGCTCCGTTTTACCCTTTGGGTACGGAACCCTAAAAAGCGATGTTAAAGTTTTAGTTAAGTTTTAAATTTCCGAAAACCGTCCCCTAAAGATATTTTCTGTAACGCGTTCCGTCACACGCAAGTAAACAAGTTAATAATCTTGTATCTATAGAAAGGTATATAATTAGTGTACAGAACCACTAAATACAAATACGTCTACGAATAATTCACACACCCTGTTTGTTTCTATGCCAAAGAAAAATAAAACGTGGATGTTTCACTAATCCAGTAACTTAAGTTACTGCACTTAACCGTTTCATAGTGTAGTATATCGATACTCTTCACACTGAAAAGTTTGCTTTCCTTCATGGTAATTTGTTGAGATTTTTCATGTTACGTTGCTAGAATTTCCACCATAACGATAGCTGTAAAATAACGTGTATTTTATCATAAGAGATACACCTGTTGGGAAAAAAAAACAGACTTAGCTATAAAATTAAACTTACAACCACATAATTCACACGAAATACAAATCTAATAATGATATATATTTACACTTTGTGCAACAATATATGGCATATAATATTTCTGTAACTAATAGAGTTTTAACTGGATTTGACAAAGAAAGGGGTTCTATGTGCATTGTAATACTATTACAACTTAGTAAAGTTATGTTATGTACTCTGTGACCGTACATCTATACTAATATATGTATAAAGTGGAAGAGTTTATTTGTTTGAACGCACTAATATCTGGAACTACCAATCCGATTTGAAAAGTCGATTTTGCATTTGATAGCCCAATTTTTCAGGAAGGTTATAGGTTATTCACATGATGCTTAAAAGTCGAGAAAAAAGAAAGAAAATAAGGAAAACGGGGAACCGTTTTCCATAGGATACCGGAATAAGTGTGAACGAAGTCGCGGGGTACACCTAGTATTAAAGAAATTTCCATCATTTACTATGCTAATTTTAACTCTATATGTAAAATATCAAGCCGCTACCTATGCAATATTAATATGTAAAAATATAAAGTTACTAAAACAGTTACATACTGCACTGGTGTTACGTGTGTGTCCAACGCTTATGGTGTACTAAAGGTCACCTACGACTACTTCAGATAGGTACGACGTAACAAAGCTACTCGCCTCGAAAATTACCTCCACATCACAGAAAACCGCATCCCAATTACAATTCCCAAAGGAGTGTTGTTGTGGTCCTGTAAGTGAGTGAGGTTTCCAATAAGCTCCTGTGAAGGGTTAGCAGTAGTGACAATGCGGAAAATAAAAACATATGTTTACTATTACTTGTCAGCGATATAATATATTTTTATAACGTTTTAACTGTCTTTCTTTTTATTGATTGTCTATCTTGTCTGGAGGCACAAATTGTTTAATCACAACCGATTTTAAACGAACTTCCTCATGAGCTATAGACTGAACATTAAACATACACCATTAAGTTCTGTGAAATCATATAGATCATTTCTGAAAAATCTTCCTTTATCGATAAGTGATCATTGATAACCGGCTAAAAGGTATAAATCATGTAAGAATAAACCTGTTATACATGAGTTATGAGAAGTACATGGGCTAAAAAAAATATTTTGTAGTCTTTAGACCGTTTCAAAGAAGGACTATTTTGTATTTTTTATTTAATATTGGTATTTTTTTATAGTCATAACATAAGTAAAAATAACGTTAATATCCAGTTTCAACAAAATAATTAGTTGCATATTTTTATCTAAATTTAGCAAATAATCAAACAAAATTAACCGTTTAGATGTAATATAAGTAAAAAAATATCATCTAATCTTTGAATACATGTGTCATTGTATAATAAATAATAAACACATTTTGCTATCAAACTGGAGCTGTTTTTGTCTCACGCGAGTTCACGTACAAATTTCTTCACTTTAAGCGCTCATGAGTCTCATGACACGCTTAAACAAAACAAATGGGATGTGGGCATTACAAAAAGCAATTTCATAATACAATATGCAAACATGAGTACCAACATACTGTTCATATATAATATTACTCTATAACATTGGATTTTACTGGATTATCCAAAGTATTATTTACTGTAGAAAATGAAGCGTTCATTTTGTTTACTGTGCTTATCGCTTTATTCGCCAGTCCATTGTTAACATCTATATTGATTTTTAAATTCTTTCCCTTAGACGCGCGATTTTGGAAAATTAATGTGTCTTAAACACGAAGTCTTAAATCTTGTCATTCTGATCGTTATAGGAAGACTGAATGATATGTCACAGTTACAAGACCTCTGGTTTTGACCTCTTGGTCCCCGGTTTGAGTCCTGGCGGGGTCATGAACAGCGGGCCACATAGTAAAGTATATCACCTGTATAGACGTTTGACTTTGCTTATTTGTTGCTGCTATTAATTTTTGTCTTTCCATTCCATTCCTTTCTCAGATTTCAAACGATATTTAAAAAACCGGCCAAGTGCGAGTCGGGTTCGCTTGCGAAGGGTTTCGTAACATTATCTATAAAACGGCAAAAAAATCACGTTTGTTGTATGGGAGCCCTCCTTAAATATTTGTTTTGTTATAATTTTTAAATTATTAAAAAAAAGTGAATATATAACTAAATATTCTGTGAATATTTCAAGCGTCTACCTGTTGCTGTAATCAATATCGAGCAAAAATGAGCAAAAAAAATCACGTTTGTTGTATGGGAGCCCCCTTAAATATTTATTTTATTATATTCTTTAGTATTTGTTATTATAGCGGCAATAGAAATACATCATCTGTGAAAATTTCAATTATCTAACTATCACGGTTCATGAGATTACAGCCTGGTGACAGACGGACGAATCCTAAAAATAATATTGTTAAAACCTAAAACATTTCATTCCTACGCGTGCGAGTCTCACACATTTTATTACAAGGCCGCTATGTTTATACTGTGCGCCTTATTTAAAGCTCTTACCCAGAATCTTTGTTATTACAACAGTATCACTTTTCCGTTTCTATCCTCGTTGCTATCGCGGTGACTTTACTAACATGCTGGGAATCAACGACCCCCCCATCCGCCCCCACCCCAGAGAATTTACCTGTCGCTTGCTGTGTGGTGGACGTAGGTACTACATACTATCAAAAATCTGTCTACCTTCCATTGCCTTCTATCGAATGTAGCTAACCTTCCTTTCTCAAATCCTTATTATTAAGGTGTTCAAAAACAAATAATGGCTCACATTGTTTAAAAACCGTACTAATAATAATAATAATAATACCCCGCAGGGCAGCTTGTGGTGAGCTGTTGGTGCGTAACGACACCACGGGTACCCGAGTGCTCCAGAGAGTCGATCAGGGCCTTCGTCTCCGGCGTGTCTTCATCGGTCGGTGTGAAAAGTCAAGAAGGCCCGCAGGACTCTCAGCTCTGGCTTGCCTTCATTGGCCGTCCAGAGAGGAGTCGATAGAGCATATTACTTTATCTGGTGATATGCTCCAGGGGTGGAAGTGTTAAAGGGCATAACGCCGCGAGTAACTTCGGAGAAAGCGCAGCACACCTCTCGATACCCCTGAGTCAATAACACCGGTGTTGCCCCCGGCCGAATTTCTCTGGCATTTCGGGGGTCCATGCAGTGAGTGGCGAGCCACCACCTGCCGGAAGTAACATCAGATATAATAGTTATGGCAGGTGTTCGTCCCTCTTCAGTAATAGCCCAGTACTAATAATCCCTCCAGACCTCATTTTAATAGGCAATAATTTCCAACACATTTGCAATAGTCCCAATACCTGCCATGACCTGGTTACTGGTCACGGCGGCTATACAACATTACATCAAGCATCTCAAAGGGGCCCCTACGCGTTGGATCCTTATCACCGCGCACGCCTATCAAATGACCGGGATAATACCCGTGAATCAAAATAAAATATAATAATAACTCCTTGTGTGTACACTTACATAAAACATTATTTCACTAATTCTTGCCCTAAATAAAGTAAACGCACAATATCTCTCGACTTTTAAAGACGTCATAACGGTCTACGCCAAACAGGCCTTCATTTCCGTTGTCGATTAAGGATTAAATAAAATTTTAATCTTGTAACCCCGTACTCTTCTTGTTATTTACTGCTGCTGCCGTCGAATCCACCCGCGTTTATTCGGTTTTTCAAGTTTTACACAGGAGTCGTAGATATTTCAGAACTGCATCAATACTTCCAGAGATTTATCACTACATTGAACAAACTTAAAAACTTTATCTCTCTATGAAATTTGTTTCAATTTAAACAGTTCGCTCTATCACAATATTACTATCGACTTCGAAGACTTTTCTTTGTGTGTTCGACGCAAATGTTTTATAGAATTTCCGAGTATTTACATTTTGGACCGGCTATATTCGACGAGCTCGCTGGCTGAGTCGTGAATGACGTGACTTGGACACCAACGCTCGTGGGTTCGATTTCCACACAAGGCAAACATTTGTGCGCATGAACATATCTGTTTGTCTTGATCTGGATGTTTTAAGAGAGGTAGGGCGCATCAAAGCAACCCGTCTGGGGAAGTACCTCCACCTCACAGAAAACCGCCGTCAAATAACAACACCCTAGAGGGTTGTTGTGTTCCTGCGTGTGAGTGAGGTCACCAGTAAGCTCCCAAGGAATTGCTGTGTAAGCAGCAGAGGAGGCATCGCGCGAGTGATACTTAATATGTCGCAAGCGTTCATAGGCTACGGTACCAGCTTTACATCAAGTGGGCCGTATGCTTGTATGCCTCCCGACGTAGTATATAGTATATATATATATATATATATATATATATATACATTTGGATATTTTCTATTAAACAATATAAATACACAGTGAATAATTCTGCAAGATATTCTTTTGGCTTTTATTCTATCTATTCTATCTAATTGTCTATCTATATCTTCACGCCAGATCCTTGCGCTTTAGGCAGAGCGATCCGAGTGTCACACGACGCGGTCTTTACACACTTCGCTTGCTTCTTTAGCATTCATAGCACTTTTCCTGAATGCTCACCGGTTTCTTAGACTCCTGAAATCACTTTCGAATAAAACATGACCAGTTTGGTTGTAGTAGATAAGTCCTGGCCTTCTTCAGCTTATACTCGGATAATGTTCTCTGCCGTAATCTCGGGAGCTTTACAGTTTAGCTCTGCAACAGACTAACGGGCGGGCAGTGCTGTGACTAAGATGATATCATAATAAAGTATATCTCAGAGTATCATTTTTATAGTATTGGTTCTGAAGACAAAACACATACTGGCAATTTGAAACTACCTCCTGTTTGAATTAGATCAAATAACAGAAACCCCTAAAGATGGAGGCAACATTTTCTATTACATAATACTTACTCTATGATGTCATATATAGTTTCAGACAAAGGAAATTTTATCCGGGTGACTCCAAATATCGAACCCAACGTCTCAACTTACATAATAAAGATATAGAAGATAATATGAATTCTTCGTCGTGTAAGGTCTGTGAATATAAGCCCCTAATATAAAGAAGTTATGAAATACATTTGCAAATCTTCTGATTAGATAGTGCACTCCACATCCTGCAACATTTATGCGTTGAGAAGCTCATGGGCGTGGCACACATGGCACTCGACTCGAATAACGCAGGTTAAGCAATGTCAACATTTCTATGGATGGGTTTATCATTTCATTTCATTAACAGTTTTTAACCTTATTTGAACATAATATATTGTACAATAACATAACAATAAAAATTAATTACACGTATATATTACACTTATTATCATTAGCATAATTATCAATTTTCTAATATAATCAATATAATCCACGATCTTTGCTAGTTATATAGCTAGTTTGATAGTGCATTATATTATAAAATGTATATTCCGTAACAGTCACTAAAACTCATCAAAACTATGAATATTTTTTGGATAAACAACCTTTTCTATTCAGCCTTAAACAACTTTACACTCGTTTATTGTACGCTGCCACACCTTGGTCACTTGGTAGCATGGGCAGTATTTTGTAACATGTTTCCATCTAGTGCTATGACGCATTATTTTTTCATCTTCTGTTTTATAAACTGCAGACAAATGACAACTCCCTAGAGGTTTGTTGTGTTCCTGCGTGTGAGTGAGGTCACCAGTAATTTCCTAAAGAGTTGCTATATTAGCAGCAGAGGTGGCACGTGCGAGGGATACATAAAGTATTGTAAGCGTTCATACCTTCGCCCTTATGACTCGTTTTTGGAGTATGAAGGCAGTATTCACGTTGTATTCGTAGCTATGCCCCTATAGTTGATGAAGTAACGCAATTAATTTTATCGCAAGGATTCTGTAACGCTAAACAGGCAGAAGATATACCACTCACCATTGAATTTAGTTCGATTTTCTCAATTTAGAAGTTCATCTATATAACTGCCAAAGAACCTAACATTAATATTAACTAAGTAATTTATGACCAGATTTCATTGTTTTCGAGATGTTGACCTGAACAAACAATACAAACAATTTGAATTGCAAAATAAAAGCTTCTTTTATTTTACAATTCAAATTGTTTCTATTAAAATATGTATAAAATATGTATAGTGCGGAATTTGTATGTTATTTAATCTAGTATTTATCGCGAATTTCAGAGGGCAAGTTAAGATGCCCAATCCGATTGTTGTCGATAGATGACAGCTGTTAAACTAAGTAAATGGCCTTTGATAGTCTTGAAAACTCTTTTGCTGCTAATCCACAGTTAAGCGTCCTGGTGAAGCATGATAGTTATCTATCGCGAGCTTTAGAGGGTAAGTTAAGTCGTCGGTTCCGGTTGTTGCTGATAGACGACAGTTGTTAAATTAAGTTAGTGGTCTTTGGTCGGTTTGAAAACACTTCTGCTGCTAATACAAAATAAGTAGCCAGTCGTAGTATGCTTTAAGTTCCTTCAGATGTATTTGGGATAAGTAAGGGTTGGTATGGCATGCATATGTCATCTATATAAACAATATGATTTAGAGAATTTTCAAACAAATTTCAGTCTAAAGTTCCGTATTCTCGAAAATACAAAACAAGCTAAGTTAGGCAAAGTCTAAAAATCAAAAGTAATGATTCACCAACTTTCTAAACAAAGTTAATTTCAACTGCAAAGTGTAAATAAAATTAAACTCGGAAGCACCGCTAGGATGACCAGATCTCCCATTTTTTATACGTAACTTATCTCAACTGCGATTTATGCCGATAAATTATCAAAATTAATTCAAGATAGTATTGTTCTACATTTTTTCTTTTCACATTCATACCGATATCCGATTTTACCTATGCCTGATAGTGCTGTATGCAACATGGTTTTGGTCTGTTTTGGAATATGATACAGTCCCTGGTTCGAATTCAAATAATTGTAATATTGTATCATTTGCTCGGCGGTGAAGGGAAAACATTGTGAACCCACACTTCCAAAAAATTATATTTCAAAAGACACGTAACCTCCCCTACCTAACCTACAAAAGGTTTGCTTTTTCCTATAGGTTGTGGAGGTCTGGCAATCACTCCATGTCAAAAACAATATCGTCACCAAATTCTTAGGCCTAGGTAGCGGGCCCCGCTAATTCTAATGAATTATGAAACGGGATGTCGCTTGGAAGAGACACTCTTTTGAACCAACTCTCTTTCTCGCATCATCATTGCGAACATATATTATTATTATTATATCTATGTAGTTTCACATTACATGCATATTATGACACGATACTACATAGAGATATAGGAATGATCTACCCATTCTTAACATATCGTACTATATGTACCGTAAGTAATTATATTGCAATAATATATGAAATCATAATCGAAATAATTAATTCCATAATCTAGGAGTAGATACCTACCGCTACTTATAAGACCATAAACCTAGAGATCATAACTAAGAAGCTGATCAATGGCATACTATGCTTCGAAATTTGTATCGTATAAAGAACACATTTTGAAATGTATTGCATTAAAATTAACTATTATCGACTCGAAACCTTAGGGTTCCGTACTATAAACATAATTTGTGATTTTTCTCTTTGTGTAATATACACTTTGTATCTATCACGGTTCAAAAGATAAACCCCTGAAACGAACGGTCGGACAGACAGACAGCAGAGCCTCGGTAATAGGGCCCCTTTGGTAACCTTAATATACCAAACAGTAATAGTATAATACCTATCTCTCAAGTTTAATCCCGCATTTTGAAAACTGAAATCGCTCAAAATATTGACATCTTAGCTACGAGTCTGTTTAAACAAGTAAGAAGTATTCCACTGGACCGCAATAAAACTAAACCTTCGCACCAGAGTGAAATTTATATTGCAAGTTGTAAGCCACATAGAGCCGCCAGTTTATAGCCTGGACGTTGTCCCAGGATCCGTTTGGACGGGGCCCAATTTTGACGATACATAAAAATGACACTTCTATTTAGTTTATAACTGTAAGTCTGTTCCCATTTCCCACAAAAAAAAATTGTTAATGTATAGATAGTGCCAAGTCTCAACGTAAAAACAGTTGAAATTTTCTGATATTCAGTTGGTAAACTAGTATAAGGACCATCAGGTGTAATTTCAACCACTGTATGTAACAATGCAATAAGTATCATTTATCTCTTCGCTGCCAATGTAATTCAAATAATTTTAATTTCAGACAACAGGTTTAATAAAGTAGATTCAAGATTAATACTTTAAAATATATGTGACAAAATAGACTTAAACTAATTCTAATAATAAGAGCTATTTTTTTTTCATATACAACGTCGGGAGATATGCAAGCATACGGCCCACCTGATATAAACGCTTACAATACATTAAGAGGCCCCCTCTTAAAACTAAGTGGCGCTGAATTTAAGATCAATACCAAAAAACGCTCAATACTGGCACTGAAGAACCATATTTATGTTTTTTGAGACATATTCTGTTTTTATTATTTATGTACAATTAGTCATAATTTTGATTATCGCTATAAGTGGCTACAATAAGCAATAATTAAAATTATGGTTACTTGTATATAGGTAATAAATACAAGATATGTTTCTAATAAACAAAAATATGATTATTCAGTGACGGTACAGTGCGTTTTTTGGGATTTAGCGTTTATAAAAACAAAATGAGGACGCCACTTAGCTTTATTTCCCCTCTTAGGAATTTAATGTAATAAAGTACGACGATTACAATTTTATGACAATGTAGAAGAACTTCTCAAATAAATTGCTCCAAATTGAGCAAGTGCCCTACCTCTCTATAACCAGTGGCACCAAATCAGATATAAGCGGACATCCCGAAATATCTAGTAGGACAATTTGAATCTGTGATCGAAGGGACAAGATCACAATGTACCTGTCATCATCATCATTATTTCAGCCGAAAGAAGTCCACTGATTAGCATAAGCGTCCCCCTTAGACAGCGATCGGTCCTGTGCCGCTTCATCTATCGGCTCCCAGTAACCTTCATAAGGTTCGTCGTATGGGACGCCGTTCTACGCTGCGTTTTCCGGTTCGGAGTCGCCATTCGAGAACCTTTCTGACTCAACGGCCATCGGTTTTCCGAGCAAAGTGGCCTATCCACTGCTTCATTAGCTTAGTGATCCTTAGAGCCCGATCGGTAACTCCAGTACTGCCATTGATGTGATCATTTCTGAATCTAGCTCTCAGTGTAACTCCAAGCACCAAGCCCTACGTCTCTCCATCGAACGCTGAGCAACCTTGAGCTTCCGTATGAGGCCCATAGTAGTAGACCACGTTTCTGTGCCGTAAGTTATCAGTGACAACATACTGAAGATGACTTGAGACGCTAAAATCTATCGCAATTTCTCAAACACTTTTCATGTAAAATAAATAGTTCATTTGTTTATTATGCATTCCTAAACTGCCCCCCGATCCGATATCCGAATATACTAGATATGGTTACCTTGGCTATTGATGTACCAGGGAGGATTAAAAGAGGAAGAGTCAAGCAGATGATACAGTCCATAGCTACTACCAAGTGGGTAAATTCTGATAGATTTGAATTTGTTTCGGTATCTCCACAAATTGTATATTCGCTTGTATGATCAACTATTACTGTGTTACTCGGTAGTGTATCAAAGTCTCGTTGAGGGTTGTGACTTTCAGTTTCTGAGTTCTTTACTTCGTTTCTAACGATATACAAAATATCAGCCTAGCTAGAATTGCCTTAAATTTTTGATAATCGTAGTAGTACGCTCGAAGCAGTGAATAGTGAAATTAGGAACTCGCATATATATACTCTAGGTAACGGGATATACCATAACCATAAATAAGTTAATTAAAAAAAAAAACAGTGTCGTTCAGACTTGATATATCGTCAGTAATATGGAAAGAATTTATACAGTGTGTTAGTATGTTTAAAGAAGAATGCCCATTCATGGTTTCAAGTTGTGCACAGTGAAGATTAACATTAAAAATCAAGTCATTATTAATATAATAATTATTAACTCGAAGTTCCGGTTCGTCATTTAAATGAAATTATTGCCAGTACTCAAAGGTAAATGAATAAAAGGCAGTTGAAAACAAATATAACACAATCTACCATTTATCGCGCAAAACTTATATATATATTACGTATATTTCGATGATAATTGATAATTCTTCATGTATATTTTCACTACTTACGTTTATTTAAAAGAATAAGACGTTTAAAAATCGAGATTCTCGTTTGATTTAATTTACGGCTACATTGATGGGACTCTTGAAATGATAAATGTAAAATACGTTTGATGTTTCCGATTTTGTTCTGTTCTATGTGTAAGTATACCTACAGTTCGTTTCGCCCGTGTTTGAATGCTTTATATTATTTCATATTTCTGGTCGTAATACATCGCGTTGAGTTTCTCGAAATATAACAATAATTTAATAACTATATATATGATATGGCTGAATTAGGACGATGATTTTTGAAGTTTTCTCAAAAAAATCATGCCGAATGGGAGCTACGTATATGCTCTCCTACCCGTGGGAAGCCAAAGAATTAAATTATTTTCATCCCTTCTATTCGAAAAGTGTCGTAGTAGTAAGTAATAGAGGAACAAAGCTCTACAAGTGGCAGCAAAATAGCTCTTTTCTGATAGGAACTTTTTAGCAGGCGGAAATTAGATTTGAATTTGGAACAACAACATATCATTCATAAAAATCGAACGCAAATTGTATGAATTACTGACTGGTACGTATTGGCTGCGGGGACCCGCGCTAACTGAAAAAAAAAAACAAAAGCGCGCGAATTACGTTGTAATCAATACATATACAGATTACAACGTAATTCACGTACAGTACATATCTATAACTTCACGCCAAATCCCTTGCGGGGTAGGCAGAGAGAACCGAGCGCCACGTGACTCGATCCTTACATATCTCACTCGCTTCTTTAACATTCATTGCTCTTCTCATGCACGCACGCCGGTTTCTAGGGCTCCTGACATCACCTTCTGATAGAACATGACCAATTTGGTCATGGTAGGTAAGTCTTGGCCTTCCCCGGCTCCTACATCCTTCCACTTTTGCATTGTATATCTGCTTCGTCATTCTTTCATCTTGCATTCTTTCTACATGCCCGAACCATCGGAGCATGCCTCTTCTTATTTTAACACCGACGCTCTCTTTCAGACCAACTCTATTTCTAACATCATCATTGCGAATACGGTCTACGAGCCTTACGCCACAAATTTTGCGCAGCGCTCGCATTTCAACCGCGTTTATTCTACTTTCATGCTCTTTCTGCCATACCCAACTCTCGCTTCCATAAGTTAGCGTTGGGACCAACACTGCATTGTGTATAGCGAGTTGTGCCTTCTGGCTCAGGATTTTACTGCCAAGAAGTTTTCCCAACGCTCCATTCACACTATTCCCAGCACTCACTCGTCTTTCCACATCTGCGGTGTACCTTCCATCCCTGCTGAAAGCGCATCCAAGATATACAAACTCATCCACTTGTTCCAACACTTCATCATCAATCGTAATCCTTACATTAGTTCTGGATTCTTCTCTTTCAAATACCATTATCTTTGTTTTCTTCGCATTCAGTAGTAAGCCTTTCTCCATACAGTCGTCTTTCATCGCTGTGACCAGTGTTTGCAGTTTAGATGGTGTATCTGCTAATAGCACGGCATCGTCTGCATACAGCAGACAGTTCACCACTTGGTCACCCATGCGCAATCCCACATTCGTTGACCTTATTCTCTGCAGACAACTATCGAGATACAGGATAAACAGCCTAGCAGATAGCATGCAACCCTGTTTGACACCAATTTTGACATCAAACCAGGGTGACATGCCACCGTCTATCCGCACACATGCTGAGCAATCCTTGTAAGTGGACTGCACAGCACGGAGCAGTGAACCGTCAATCCCATATCTCGGCAATATGTCCCACAGTTCCTTTCGCACAACCCTATCAAAGGCTTTCTCAAGATCCACAAAACCGCAGAAAACCTTCCGGTCTATGGCCAGATGCTTCTCTACGATATTGCGGAGCGAGAAAACTTGATCCGTACATCCCCTTCCATTTCGGAAACCTCCTTGTGCGTCCCACAGCATTTCATCGGATTTCACCCTCATTCTCCTTTCAATCACCTTTCCATATACTTTTGCTGCTAAGCTGATCAAACTGATGGCCCTATAGTTGGCGCAGTCCATGCGTGATCCCTTGCCTTTATACAAGGGCACGATGACTGCGCGTCTCCAGTCCATTGGGACCCTTCCAGTTCTCCAGCATAGGTTGCATAGGTACCAGAAGGCGTCCCGGACGTAAGTGCCACCTAATTTGATCATCTCAGCTGTGATCAGATCAATTCCCGCTGATTTTCCATTTTTCAAGCTTCGTATCGACCATTCGATCTCATTCATAGTTATGCCTTCGTCGGACGCCGTCAACGTGGAGTAAGCATCCGACTCACTCTCATTGCCAGCGTCCGAGGCATACTCATACATTTCCTCAAAATATTCACTCCACCGTTCTAACACTTCCTGAGTGTTGGCAAGAATGACACCAGCTTTAGACTTTATCTTATCCATTCTGGATGCCGACGAACCACTCCGAGACTTCTTTACCTCTCTCCAAAAGAGTTTGGTGTTTGCCTCGAAGTTTTTCGTCAGCCTCTCTTCCTCATTCATAATTTGTCTTTCACGCTTCTCTTTCACTAAAGCCTTGGTTTCATTCTTGCATAGACGGTACATTTCTTTCTTCTTTTCTCTCATATTTTCATTTAAAGGCAAAGATGATACGTAATCCAGCCACGCTTTCCTCTTTCTTGCTACGGAGGATTCAACCTCCGCATCCCACCAGGCATCTCCTTTCGCTGTTTTACGTCTCTTTGCGCATCCACAAGCTTCTTTTGCACTATCCACCATACTTTCTTTCAAAACTTTCCAACAATCATCCACATCTGAGTCAGAGAGGCTTGCATTTGCAAGTCTCTCACTTACCAGATGCACATACATTCTCCTTACACTTTCATCTTGCAATTTTTCGCTCATTATCCTTTCATGGTCTCTGAAAGGGATACGCACTCGCCAGTGCCTCCACTTCCTAAAAAGGCCCACAAACCGGCTTACCACCAGGTAGTGGTCCGTCTCAAGAGTGGGGCCTCTAAAGGCTCTTGTATCCATTAGAACATTTCGGAGACGTCTATCTATTAAAATCAAATCAATCACACTTTTTTGATCATTCCTTCTCCATGTATACGTGTGAATATCCTTATGATGAAATAAAGTATTCGACACGAGGAGGCCTCGTTCCATACATAAATCTAGTATAGACTTACCTGCTTCGTTCACTCTCTTATCTCCATACGGACCAAGAACAGCTTCATAGCTGTATCGCTTGGTCCCAACCCATCCATTCAAGTCTCCACACATAATCACTCTTTCGTTCCCTTCAACTAAGTCCAGAACATCCCTCACAGACTCCCAAAACTTCTCCAGTTCTTGAGCACACGCTGAGCTTACGGGAGCGTATGCTGCAACCAAAAATACTCGCGTGATGCCCAGTTTAATACGAACCCAGAGAAGTCTAGGCCCTACCAAACAGTAATCTCTTACACCAGTGGCTAAGCGAGAGGAGAGTACGACACCTACACCAGCACTGGCATGATCGTCACGGTCTACCCCAGACCATAGGGCCATCATACCACCGGGCAGATCATCGGTGTCGCTCCCCTTGCGCTTAGTCTCTGTCACACATAAGGGTCATACATATAGACAAGTTCTGTTATGATAAGTTTTAATGTAGTGACAACATAAAGGAGGTTCTTAAGAAAATTTAAGTGAAACTAATCTATTATTAATAAAGTATATCGCAGTTATGAAATAACGTACGTTATAAATATTAAAAAAAATATAATTTATATTTTTGTCCCCTTCTGTGGACTGTTCAAATATGTTGCCAGAACATTTAAAAAGACTTTGGTTTATTTAGTAAAGGAAATCTAATGAAGATTTTCGTTTTTTCATCGTAAAATATTGTAAAGTTCCATATTCATTTACGTGGCATTATTATCTGCAGTACACACTTCCAAATTCAAAATAAACTTTGGGTTATATACATGTGCGTCTATTCTGTGGACGTAAATTTTTCGACTACATTACCATCTGCTAAAGCTACTATGGGTCGCAAAAAAATATTAATGACAACACTGAGCAGAGCTGTCATTTGCCGGTGCGAATTTGTGAAACAATAATTATTAACGCGTTACCTATCGTTTTTATTCTGTTTTTGTTAAATTTGTCAGAGATCAACCTAACTTTTCTGTTCCTGGCATATCTTGGTAAGTATACTTTAATAAATTAACAAAATATATAGCCTGAATGCCTTCTGAGGAGTGATTTTCAAAATATCCCTGACTTCTTTTCTAACCTCAAAAATAGAAAGATTGTCGTTTGCTACACGCTTGATAGACCCTTCGGTGGACATCTTCTCTGTGGATTGCAATGTCCACTGGAGATACTCATGTCCACAGAGAAGATTACTATTGGTTTTGTCTAAACTAATATTATATAGAAAAATAACTTTATGATTTGTATGTTCGTTTGTTTGATTGTATGGATAAAAAAGCAATGCCGGGCTTATTTTGTTTCAGCTACAATGCCTCGTTCAAGTAGATCTCGATTAAATTTAAACGAAGAAGAAAAGATGAAACGTCGGCGTGAGCAAAAGAAATTGAGCATGCGTCGAGCTCGAGCAAAGTTTGACACAGCTTCTAAAGAAGAAAACCGCAGAAAAGATAGGGAAAGATATCACCGTAAGAAGCAGGAAGGTTTAATTAAAACAATTAAAGATTTTACACCTAGAGAACAGCGGCAAATTCGAAAAATGTGGCGTGAAAAGTCAAAGCTTAGACGAGATAAAGAAAAATTGAGGAAGAGAACCGAAGAAATTTTAAATGAAAACACTCCACCCGCTAGCCCATCTCCATCTTCCAGTTTTTCACGAATTGTCTCAGGCAGAGCAGTGAGTGCACGAAATAGACGCCTGTTAACTATTAAGAATGAGTATTTATCAAACTGAATACATTGTCTAGAGAAAAAGTTAGCTAAATACAGGATGCGGCTTCTGAGACTGAAGAAGAAGAAGGAACAAAATATTGAAAAAGTTAGCATAAGACATAAAATTCACGACTTTTTACTTGATGATGAGAATAGTAGGTTGACTGCTGGGAAGAAAGAAACGATCACGCGTCGAAAAGTGAAAAAACAAATACGTCTATTGAATGACACGCTTCTGAATCTTCACAAGGTGTTCGTAAATAAGACTGGTTTAAATATCTCATATGAAACTTTTCGGAGACATCGGCCTTTTTGGGTAATATTCCCCAATGCAACTTCAAGAAACACCTGTTTATGTACCGTACATACTAACAACGATTTTATTGTTCAAGCTCTACACAAAGCGAAAATTTTACCCAATTCTTCTGCTACCGATGTTGCTAAATCACTTTGTTGCAATAATGTGCTTAATATTTCATGTTTAGAACGCAAATGTGAGCAATGTTCTGAACAGAAGTTAACATATAATATCATAAACAGTAATGATACAATTATTTACCAAAGATGGATTACCAAAAACGTTACAGAAGTTGTTAAAGGCCAGGACAAACAATTCAAAAAAACTATTAAAGAAACAGTTAGAACTTCCCATAAATTGCTTGTCAAAATTTTTAATTCAAACTTGCCCACATTTATGCAGCATCTTGCAAACATATCTAACCAGTTCAGAGCAATTCAATTCATAAAACAAAATATTTCACCCTCAGATGGTTTACTCCATATAGACTTTTCGGAAAATTATGGATGTAAATATGGAAGCGAAATTCAGTCAGCACATTTCGGTGGCTCTAAGGGACAACTTTCCTTACACACATGCGTCTACTATTCTACCGAATCTCTTGCGCCCCTGAATATTTTGAAGGCTACATCCATGTGTACTATCTCCAAAAATTTACGCCATGATCCCGTACTCATTTGTGTTCACTTGAAACCTGTATTGGAACAAATCAAATTGCTTTCTCCGGATCTGAAGGAACTACACATATTAAGTGATGGACCCAGTACACAATACCGAAACAAGACAATGTTTCATTTAATAGTTAATTATGTGAGAAAAATCAGCAATGCCGAAAGAATCATATGGCACTATAGCGAAGCAGGGCATGGGAAGGGTGCGCCTGACGGTGTTGGAGGCTGCATAAAACGGATCTGTGATAAAGCAGTCGCAAATGGAAGAGACATAACGGATATTAACAGTTGCGTTGAATGCTTGAAAATGAATTGCAAAGGCATTATAGTTATTCCGATTGATGACGAGCATGTCCCTGAAATTCAAAATATAGCAGATGCAAATACCGTACGCCCTTTTAAAGGGACTTTTCAATTACATCAAATTTCGTGGAGCGCTATTGAACCTAATATACTTCACGCAAGAAGGTTGAGCTGTATCATATGTGCCGCTCATACTACATGTCCTCATTTTGAGATTGGACAAATTCCGGTGCAGTTTGTTACGGGTGTTATAGATACGCAAAGTTTACCTGGAACTCCATCGAGTCATGCATCACGAGCTGCTCTACTAAGTCCAATTGCTCCTTCTCCTGGAACCGCATCACTTTCGACTGTCACTGGGCTGAGAACACCGCCATCCCCGGAACCTATTATGGATACAACATCACCAGAACCTTGTTTCAACATATTATATCAACCGTCAACTCCTAAAAAAAGGCTTAGATTTGAAACTATTTACTCAGGTGACTCAATTTCCTTGACACCACCTAAGACATTCAAAAAACGACTACAGGGTATTGAATACAAAGTTGATAATGATGAAAATACATCACCGAATATTTCTAAAAAACGACCAGTGTATTTCGATGATAGTGATACGAGTACTAAAAACACTCAATTTACTGACTATAAAAAACGATCTGCGATATTCGGTGATAGTAGTGATGAATTTCCACCACGTAAGATATTTAAAAGACAACCAGTAATCTCAGACGAAGACGATAGTGACTAAAATATATTTTAAGTCTAATTAATTTGTAAGGACAACCTAATATATTTTCTATAGCCTATATTTTTGATAATTTTGCATATTTTAAATTTGGAACATAGTATTATGATAAAACTTTTGAAGTTTATATTGTACGTTAATTAGTTTTAATCTTGATAAGAGTTTTTTTTTTATAAGACTGATTTTGACCTCTTCTGTGGAACAGTGCCTTTTCTGTGGTCACCAAAAATTATAAAAGTGTCATAAATTCGTTAGTTTCAAGAAACGATCTAGTTTCTCATTGTTGTTGTGATATGTTGATTAGTATTCTAATAAAAAAGTCAGATTTTTAAATATTCTTCGATATTATATTTTCGAAAAAAACCAACATCGTTTTGTGTATGACCCATAAAGCATCCAAACGTCTATCATTCATTACGTCTATCAGTTCATTCGTCTTATCTTTCAATCCACCTCTCACATTCCACGTGCCTATGCGGCACTCGGCTCCCCTCGTCCCGCCGGAATTGGCGCTGCGTGGTGGGTGGCGGCCCCCACCGCCGCATGCAGCTGTATTCGCACCGACGGGGGCGGATCGGTGCGCGTCGCCTACGGGGGACGCCCTAATCCGCACGTCGGTGCGCTCTTGGTCCAGAATTGCAATCGACTGATTGGCAGGGGTCGCGAACGAGCACGCTTCTGGCACATGACCCCCAAACAGTACAGTACATACTTTATTGTATTTTGCAAAAATAACGAGTTCTACGTCGAGTTATGAAAGTGACTATCCGAAGGATACAAACCAAAGAAATCAAAAGTATTTTCTCATCAAAACGTTGAGACTTTTTTGAATGACGCGCCTGATAAGGAATTTCTCGCAACAAAAGTATGTATCTTTTAGTTTTTCCATTGTAATCTATAAACAGAGTATTTTAAAACGTGTACGTATTGTGCCTACTTGCCCAATTTCCTTTCTGTTTTGTTACAGGTGGCTTTAATATTCGGCATACATAGAACTTGTCGTAGTAACGAGCTTATAAAAATAACCGTCGATGATGTCAAAAAACACTCAGACGAATTACTTTTAGTGAATTTAACTGACACAAAAACAAAAATTGATCGGTCATTCGTCATTCGTGGCCAGTACAAACGAATAGTAGAAAAATATCAGAGCCTGCGTCGTTTAGATTAGATTAACTTTATTCGCATGAATAAGGTACAATTAAATTGATGTCATTAACAATTATACGTAGTCCGTTCTTATTCTGGCCCTAACAGCAGCGTGCAAATATTACATTGATTATAACTAAGAAACTGACATTTATTTTGCATTAAATGAGTAAATTTTATGATATAAAACAAATCAAAAACTCGTTCTCGTATAACATCTAATAGATTTTTTATTAGGTATCAAAATGGAAAGTGCTTCAAACAGGTTATGGGAAAAAAATAGAATATCTTCAATGCCCCTATAAATCGCTATATACTTGAAGTTGCCCGATTGCAAGATTCTGGAGCGGACCTTACTGTTTTAAAGCGGCACGGAGGGTAGAAATCCAGCTTTGTAGCAGAAGGTTACATCGAAGATTCCATTCAAAATAAGGAAAAAACTAGCGCCCACATTGTACAAAATATTAAATTAAGATCTAAAGACAATTAGCCCATACCATTGTCGCCACATCCGTTTACATCAAAGGATTCCGTACCTTTTCTTGAGCACCAGTCAGATACTAAGATTACAAATACTCAAAATGTAAATAAATCGACAACAATATCGATCCCAAATAAAACAGTGACAATAACTTTTCATAATTGCGCTAGCGTATCAAATATAAATATAAATTTGTAATTGTTTTTACTTATATTCACATGTCTTTTTTTTATTAAATACTCGTATATTCATTCATTACATAAAACCGTCTCTTATTTATTTTGTCATAGAAAGGGGATGAAAAGTAGAGTATATGACTCGAGAGCAAATTTTTTTTCTCTCGGGCGATGTACTTTGAATCCTTCGCTTCGCTCGTGCTTCAAAGTAGTGCCCTCGCCGTAAAAATACTATTTTTCTCCCTTGTCATACAATCTACTATTCCTTATTTATACCTCAATCCAACCGAAAAATGTAGGTGATATTACCGGTCAAAAATACCCTAGAATGCAGATTTTTATTATCGTTTATCTTGTAATTCCGGAGCTATTTATAAACAATGTTACTTTTATTCGAATAGATAGTTGAAGCCCTACAGATTGTAGCAGTTTTCCATCCCAGTCATGGTTTCAAGTTGTGCACAGTTAAGATTAACATTAAAAATCAAGTCATATATTTATATAAAAATGAATGTTTGTCTGTATGTCCTCTATGGACTCAAAAACGGCTGGGCAGATTTTGATGATTTCAGTGAATCTTCAGGTGGCTAACCTGCAGCAGGTGATCCTGTGAAGTTTAGTAGCGATCATATCACCCGTGAGAAGCCGGAGTGGATAGCTTGTTATTAATATAATAATCATTAACTCGAAGTTTCGGTTCGCCATTTAAATTAAATTATTGCCAGTACTCAAAGGTAAATGAAGTACTCGACTGAATAAAAACTAATTGAAAATAAATATAACACAATCTACCATTGAGTACGGACCTAGTTCCTCCAGATGCGAAAGTCAGGTTTATCCGTAACGACGTTTAGAATACTATTGGTGCTTCAGTAATGCAATCCTTCCGCATGCATATACGTAAATTACTTCTGCGACAAACATAGTAGACGCGCTTTCAGGGAAGCCACTTACACGCTAAAATACAATCATGCCTTATGTATTGTAGTCGGAGGAAGTTGAAAGCCCTCTGCCTGTAGATGACCCTAAAATTACAAGGTTGTGTTTAAACCCAATCTTTTAATTTTAGGATTATTTTTAAATCTGTACTGGAACGTGTAAAGCTTCCAATCAACATAATGCATCGCTCTGCCAGCGCTCTCCTTTCCCAATATCTATCACTACCACTATCGATCTAGATATTTAAACTTTTTAACCCTTCGCAGTGTATCTCCGTATAAGTTAATTGGCGCAATGAGCGTTGGTTTTTTGACTTCCACGCTGAAAACGCAGCAGCTTTGTTTGCTTTTTTGCATACTGCATTTAATTAACTACAATGTGCAAAGCGTATAAACTACTCTCTGATGTATATTGCTTTCAAACATGGTAAGTAGTCTACAAAGTAGAACATCATTCTGCTCCTTTACACAGAGGATTTAAAGCACATTTTTATCACGTCAAGTATCAAAGAAGCATACGGGACCCCTAATGATGGTAGGACCTGCTGCAGGAAAATAATAATTCATCGATGCTTAATTGGAGGGGGGTTCGTCTATCCCCAATAAAATGTACCTACTCTTTATCCTTTGCATTACAGCTACATTTCAAAAATGTAAAAGTTTATGAACTTAATTTTGGTATGAAAAAAACTTGTCAATTTCCCAAATCTCAAGCGACACGTGCTTTGAATGATGAAAAGTTGTGAAAAGCTCGTCATGCGCAATTTGTCCCCTAACTCGAAAAGTCCAGGCGAGGCCGGGCGGAAAGCAAAAAATTTAACAAATAAATAAAGAACAATATAATAAAAAAAATTAAAGGCATGCTCCGTTAATTCGGGCATGTAGAAAGAATCCAGGATGAAAGAATGATGAAAAAAATATATATACAATGCGAAAATTAAAGGATGTAGGAGCCGAGAAGAACCAAGACTCACCTACAACTACCATGACCAAATAGGTCGTGTTTCGAAATGTCAGGTGATGTCAGGAGCCCTAGAAATGACGACCGTGCATGAAAAGAGTTATGAATGTTAAAGAAACGAGTGAGGCGTGTAAGGATCGCGTCTTATAGCGCTCGGTTCTCTCTGCCTATCCCACAAGGGACCTGGCGTGAAGACATACACAAATAAATTAAAATAAACTACGTGACAAATTATCGTTCGTGCATACGTACTTACGAGAAGAATTTATTGAATGCTTCCATGACATATACAGGCTACTGCAACTCGCGGATTGTTTCGCTAGTTTCGCAACGTTGGTCCTCGTCGACCCTGTAGAAACCTCATGCCTCATGTCCCTTTTGAAGAACCCGTAATTAGGAAAACTCGGCATGGAGTGCAGACCAGTAGTATTAAAATAAAGATTTCAACAGTGACTTGATAAATGTTGTTACAATTTTACTGGCAAAGATATTGATACAAATGAAACAGATTTTGAAAGTAAGAAGATATTTAAGTTAAAATATATTTCTTACTTCCCTTTTATACGTTGATTAAGAAGGCGATAACGAAGAATGTCTGATACTAGTTCACTGATTTGGATGAAATTTTCTATCAAAATGAATTGAACCTTAGCTGACAATGTGGAATATCTTTTATCTCAGCTTTAAGATAAGATAAGACCTCCGAGCAGTGGCGGCTGTACCTTAAGTGCGCTCGTGCGCTGAACCACCAATTCAAAAGATTTAAAAATTACATAATACTCATATTACTTCATCTTTAAAATACCATATTAATATTTATTTTTGAAACATACAAAAACATAATATAACAAATAAAATTTCAAATTATAACAAATAAAAGACAAAACAATTTAAGCGCTTTGCTAAACTATTAAGACTTATTTTCCCTGTAAAGAAATATATTCTCGTGCGCTTCGGCGAGCGCACGAGGACTGCTAGTATAACTTGTATGAGTTACGAGCTAATATGCCTGACGCGTGAAACAAAAGATAGTTCATAGAAATGTACCGAGAAATGAGTCGGTTCTCGTGCGCCTCACTCGCGAATCGAAGATTACCGAGAGCACCCGATGTTTGACGAAATTTGAAATTTGAGTTCGACGGCGGCCATGATGGACCTCTCCTTATCAGCGTAGTTTCGCTGTATCTGTGACGCGTTAATTATTGTTTGTTTATATTAAGTAATTGTTTTTTTTTAATTTACATATTTTATGTAAATTGTTGATTTGTTGCAATTTCTAATATAAATACTTGGTGAGCAAGTAAAGTGCACCACCAGTTCGATACCAGCCGCCACTGCCTCCGAGTGTAGCTAGTAATATTATAAATGTAAAAGTTTTCGAGGACTAAACTAAACCACATTAAAACAGCTGAATTGATTTATTTGAACATTGATACTTAAGATTATGGTTTAAAAAACTTGTGTGCTACTATTAACCTTGGATTTTTTATTACCACTTTTGTCGATCGCCTAAAGTGGTTTTAAGAAATACAACTGAAAATACAATTTACTCGAGTGAATAGTATATACTAATAGTTGACATTCATTTTGCTAGATAAGCACAATGGGTGTGCCATTTCTAGAATATGAAAATGTAATAGCGATATGGGTCAAGCTTTATGGTGCATAGGGAACTAGGCTGGGCGTATTAAAGTGTTATTTTGACCAAAAAGATGTAACCATAACCTATCTATTATTGTGCCGGTCGTCCGCTACGGCAAAGATTAATAGTAGCATGTCACGAATACCTCTAAAATGGTAGGTGGCGCGAATCCCCATATGTATACTTCAAATCACAACATTCTCCTTCATTATCTAGAGCTTTTCTTCATACCTTTTGAGTCACCAAGTTATTTATTTAGGTTCGTTTTCTTTTGTATTTTGAATTATATTAATAAAAGTGGTCGAATGCGAGCTCGAGCTTTTTGAAATGAAACTACTCGTAGCTAGTAATTTAGATATTCAGGAACAAAGTTCCTATGTGAATTCTATGTTTGTCTGTGCGTTTGTCTGTCGCTTTTTTTCGAATATTCGAATTTTGACTTCAGATTCGGATTCAGCATAAAAAAGTAAAATAGGAATGTTCATGAACACCGTTCCTAGGTCTTAAGGAACATGATCAAAATGGCCGAAAAAATAAAAAAAAATTGAATTGTTATATAATTGATGAGTCAGGTGTTCCTCTGGCAATGCAAGCTTGCGCATTCTCAACCGGTTTTTTTTTAAAGATGATTATATTGTCATTATTATCTGCAATGTTATAATCAAATATATTTGTTATAAAGATTGATTTTCATGACATTAAATTTATTTTTAATTTTAATTAGACGTGATAAGGTCACTTTAAAGGAAAACTAATAAAATTATAACTAAACTAATATAAGCCTATTAAGTTGGCGGGACATGCATGACCAAATGACATATTATACTTTCTATGCAAATAAAAGAATTTAATTATATTTCATTTTCCTTTCTCCGCTTATCGGCAACTGTCATGTTTTGAAGATATAGGTATAAGAAGATATAAATTTATAAACATGAATTTAATATAAACAAACAAATGCAGTTAAAGTTAGCAAAGTATTTAATTTCTTCTAAATCTTCAACTATATTTTCCGATCTTTATTTTAGGGAATTGGGGGTCGTATTAAGATTATATAGACAAACTCTAAAAATTTCATATAACGCAATAAAACTGAAATAAATGAGATAAAACTTTGGATAATCCCAACTATTATTTAAAACATATTCGTCGGACCTGATGTTGAGGTCCAAATGAATGAATGATAAGTTTTAGGTTACATATTTTTTATACAACGTCGGGAGGCATACAAACATACAACCCAACTGATGTAAAGCGGTTACCGCTACCTCTTAACTCTTGTAATATATTAAGTATCATTCGTGCGATGCCTCCTCTGCTGCTTACACAGGAACTCCTTAGGAGCTTACTGGTGAACTCACTCACACGCAGGTACACAACAACACAACAACCCTCGAGGGAGTTGTTATTTGGCTTTTCTGTAAGGTAGAGGTACTTCACCAGACGGGCTGCCCTGTGCCCTACCTCTGTGAAAACAACACAAATGATTTATGATAGCCACATGCTAAAAAATTTTTATATTAAAATTATGCATTCTCCTTATTTTAAAAGCGTGTCAGGTTTAAATCAAAATAATAAGATCTTTATAACCAAAATTTTCGCATATTTAATTTAATGCAAATTTTTGTTTCTGCAACCCGACGAAAGTAAATGAAGCATTCATCTGAATCAAATGAAGCTGGCTCGCTTTGCATGTAAATAGCGCAAAATGTACCGTTTCTACCGATTCTTTACACTTTCCTTCTTAATTAAACTTTTTGGAGGAAGCAATACAGCCTACGTGTTGTAAAACGAGTATTCGCTGTTATTGTATATTTTTTGTCAATGTTTCAGGTTCTATTTGTACGTATATTAGAAAACCAAGATAATGGTATTCGAAAGAGAGACAACCAGAACGAACACTAGGATTACGGTTGATGATGTAGTGTTGGAGCAAGTGGATGAATTTGTATGTCTTGGAAGCGCTGAAAGAGATGGAAGATGGAATCTGTGGAGTACACCACAGATGCGGTGTACCTTCCATCACTGCTAAAGAGTGAGTGCAGCGAATAGCGTGAATGGAACGTTGGGTAAACTTCTAGGCAGCTGAAATCTAAGCCTGACGGCACCGCTCGCTGAACACAACACGGTGCTAATCCCAACGCTAACTTATAGAAGTGAAAGTACAATGCAATGCAATATACAATGCGAAAGTGGAAAGATGTAGGAGCCGAGGAAGACCAAGACTAACCTACCATGACCAAATTGGTCTTGTTTTATTAGGTGATATCAGAAGCCTTAGGAACCGGCGAGCGTGCATGAAAAGAGCTATGAATGGTTGAGAATAATTTTGATATGCTCAATAGCGTCGATGCGTTCTATCTAATCGAACACGCAAGTTAACCAACGTTTATCATAGCCAGCCTATGCAGATGGGTTTAGTCGTCTCTTGTTTCTCCGAGTTCTGGAGGACACATTCAGGTAAAGTCGGTCCCGGGTGTTTTCGATAGATGACAGTAGTTAACCAGAGACAGATAGTGTCTGTACAATCGATAATGTAGCGGAAGGAAACCCAGTACTCAGTATGTACCAACTGGGTATGTAACCTCAACCTCATAGAAAACCGCAGTCAAATAGCAACACTCTGGAGGGTTGTGTTGTGTTTATGTGTTCCAATGAATGAATGAGGTTACCAGTAAGCTCTTGAGGAGTCATTGCGTTAACAGCGGATGTGCCACGTGTGATGAATAGTGTCTGTATTCCAAATGTTCACATGGTAACCATTTTACATCAGGTGGACTGCAGGCTTATACTCCTTTGTTGTATAAAAAAACAATATTGATTCATAGGCATAAACAATTTTAAGGGTTCCGAAATATTCCAGTCGATTCCAGTGTAATTTAAATTCAGTAAGTGAAATTAATTGTTTTTTGCATACTACGCGGACACGCAACTAAGCTGACGGATCTGAGCCAGTCACTGTACCCTGTCGATGCTTGCAGGAACATGGTGTAGTCGCACCTTGCCATCCCCGCTGCTAACACTACATTCTCATGAGCTTACGTTTCCTATCTCACTCGAAAAAACATATCAAGGAGGATTTTTTTATGCAACGCCGGGACCATACAAGCGGATATATTTATTTACCAGTTCATATTAATACCCAAAATAAACTTACAAAATGTACCTACTGTCATGTATACATAGGAATTTAATCGTATAAAACATCGAGTAATGGATCCGACGGATCATAATGTTCGATACGGCTAAATGTGTTTTAAATGACATAAGTATATTTCTTTCATCTACTTCATAATGTTGCGGAAGAAAACCCAGTATTATGTTCCAGGAAAAAGTAGAATTCGATGGGAACACGAGCGTACTAGTGAAATGTTTACAAATATGTGACAACTTCTAATTTTTAAAAGATTCAGGTGTTATTTTGCGAAAGTTTAATTTTCAAGCTATTTCATGTAACCCGCTTTATAAACTTTCTTCTTTTAACTAAACGACACCAATTGATGCACACAGCAGCACACAAAGCAGGTTAGATCAAATTACATGTTACTTCTAGTCTATAATTTATTTATTTTATTCTACAAAGCTTATTTAAAAATATACCAATGTATCAGAAAAGCCAAGCGGCTTATACGATAGAGCAGCAATTAGTATATATCTAACATAGTTAGAATAAAAGAGTAATCTTATATCTATCTTTTAATTATCATTCTCTGTGTACGACTCGGATAGAGAATAAAGTGTGAAGTAAGGATATTAGATGTACCTGATAATTACAAATTGTTCGAAACCATATTTTTATGGTTTTAAATCTTAACTCCAAACCGTCAAACAGATCAGACAGAAAAAGGTCGGATCTATGTGATATTGATCATTAGTATTAGTAATAGCATGTAAAAAGATGTAATATAGAAACATAAAGACAAAAACGAAAATGTATCATATTACGTAAATAACAACATAATATTTATTATTATTTAAGACAAGGTCTAGTCTCCGCCATTAACTTATAGCTAGTACAATTTTCTCTGACCGTGAACAGCATGTAGGCGGTGTATTGAATTAATTAGATTAAACCACAAATTTCAACCACGTATATTTATAAACAATAATACGTCAGCACTTTGCGTTCGTTCTTTACGAGTATCCCTTTGGACTATAAACACCCCATAAATTTTCAATACAATTTAAATCCAGTGATTACGCGGGAAATGGAATGACATGAATATTTAGATGCTGGCTAAACTATTCACACATACTACGGGCCCTATGTATCAGACAATTATCTTGCACTAAATTTATTGTCATGTCACTTACATAATGTACACTCCGCACATGGCAACATGGCTTCCTTCAGCATTTCGACATAATTCACTCATGTCGCGTGACTGGGATCGGCCAAACTCATCCAATCCCATAAATTAATCGTTATGTAACCAAATTCAATGTTAGGTACTTTGTGCTCACTATTCTATCGATATTACTACGATGCTACAAATGTAACCAGCCAGTCAGTGTCTACTAGATTTAAGAATGTTTGTCCTTAATTACTTTACTCCAATTGAAATTCAAATATTCTATAGCGATTTCTAATCTCGTCCTTTTGTAATTTTATTAGGCTCTTGCTGTGTAGAACACCACGTACAGTTCTCATACTTATGATAATCTGGAGTAATGGCAAATTAATCTAAATCCATATTCTTCATACGCCCTTACCATGATTTGACGTTGCGGTACGTTGATGAGATACAAAGGTCTAGGAATCTCCAAAGATCGTCTCTGAAACGTCGTAGCTATATTTACTAGGTTTCGGTGAAGGTTTTAAATGGCGGATTGTCTTGATGTACTACGAAAAATGATTTTTTTTAATTTAATTTATAAATAATTTCAGCAATTTCATAACCTCATTGTTACTTACGTTAATAACCGTCTCAAACTGCAAAGAAGAATATTGTAGGGTATATATAACTTCTGCATATACTTGGATATCAGTTTTTGTAGAAAATATTAATTACAAATGCTTGTTTATTGTTCCTATAATAAGAATAGTTTTTACGGTTGCATACTTTAGAACTTATTAACGTTTTTACACGCATTGTCGTCAAAATCTCACAGTCGACGTATTCGAAATAAATTAAAAACGTTCTCGATATCTTCGATTACTCAAAAGTAGAAACTCTGGAGCACTACTATTAAGGTCGCAGTATATTATTATAAATATACACTATGTTAGTTTAAGCACTCATCATAATGTCTATAAGTATTTGAAATTACTTTATTTGACATTGCTGATTTTTTCGTAGTACATCAAGACAATCCGCCATTAAACATTCACCAAAACATAGTAAATATATACGAGTATACTATTTTAATAAAAAAATGATTCAGTTTCAAAAAAGGAAAGGAAATCCTTGTAGTATATTTTAACAGATTAACGAGCAAGTTTGTCCGCTTTTGAGATAGTGGTACCAATTGAATAAACTAAAGTGATGATAGTTAGAAATAATGAACTGATTATATTTAGGTTTGATTACAATTAGTCATCACGTGACATCAAAAGCGCAGATAATTGAAGGCAGTTTTAGGTCTTATATCAAGTGGATAATATGCCTGTATACCTTCCAATGTTATATAAAAAGAATAGCCAACTCGATAGGCAATTTGACCCTACAATTTACTCTACTTGTGTATCTAAGACTATCTCTAGTATTAGGCATTGTCTCTATAAAGCAGGGGAATATTTTCCTTTTCCGTGCAACATATCTATTAAATATGTCCATTTTGTATTTCATTTTACCTGTTTCTACTGACATCGTTAATTATACACCACGGGGAATAAATACTTCGTGGTGAAAAGATTGCTACGAACAAACGTAATATTTAGTGTGCACACCGTCAATAAATTCAGTTGTGTTGCGTGATTTTTGTAATTGTAACAATGAGGTAGTAATAATAAGGTTATGATATAGTTGGCATAATAATTTTGTAACATTGTACTAAAACATTAAAACTCGTTTTTTTTTCTAAGATTTAATATATTTATTTAATCAAAATGTTTACCCTCATTATGTATACATTGCTGTCATCTAATCAGAAGTTTATTTATGCCTTTGCGATAGAATTCTGGGATCTAGATTCGAGAAACTGTGTGAAAGCATTTTGCACTGCTTCTTGTGAAGAAAATTTTTTAGCATGTAGAAAATTGTCCATATCACGAAAAAATATTAGTCATTTGGAGCAAGGTCTGACGAGTACGAAGGATGATGTATAGTTTCTAACTGCAGCTTCCTGTCTTACGTTAGCATGGAGCAATAAAAGTGAAGATTCACTGCCAGTTTTGCCATCATTGTTCGAAATTCGGCACAGTAAACATGTGCTGTTATTGCTTGACCAGACTTAAGAATTCTTTTTTTGCTACAGTGAATTACGCATAAGGAGACCACCAAACAGTTACCATTACCTTTTTATTAGTAAGCTTTAGTTTAGGGTACTGCTGCGGCGGTTGACCTGGGGCCAGACATTACATTTTCGTTTTCGGTTATCGTAAAGAATCCACTTTTCGTCACATGTCACAATTCGATCCAATATTCCTTCACTTCTGTACCGATTCAACAAGGCAACACAAGTTTCCAACACGCGTTTCTTTCTGCATTTTTTATCTCATTGATTTGATGCAAATGAGTCAATATTGTAGGTAAGTTAACGTTACACCATGCCGCTATTTCCTGGGTAGTTTGACTCGGACCGGCTTCCACCATCTCCTTCAATTCAGCGTTATTCACCTGTGTATACCCAGACAAACATACATGTTCATGTTTGCCTTGTGTGTGCCAATCGTACCCACGAGCGTTGGCGTCAAGGTAACTGGAAATGGTCTAAAACAGACAGAGAGCAACTTAGGGTCTCCCATTCATTGGATTTTGTAGTTCAAAAACACTAGGAAACATATTTGTACACTACCAATAACCAGACAGATAACACAGTCTTTCAATGGGGTTCTCGTATTAAAATTTCGTCACAAATCCCTTAGAAAGTATTTGCTCAAATTAAGTTATTAGTATGAGATACTCGTATATTTCATTTTATACAAAGAAATATGTAGATACTTAGGTACCCAATGTACGAGTAAATTACATAGGTTTCTATCTTGAAAGAAAGGGTTCCAATTTTGTGCCAATGCAAATGGCACATGAGGAGAAGTTGTTGAATGTAGGAACATTATTTCATTCTTATCGTGTAAATAGAACAGTAGATAGGTGTAATTTGATTTTACATACAAACCTAATAACATTATACTAACTTTCTTATTATGATGATAACACTCGTAAAATATTAGTTTTATATGTATGAGTATGAGATATTATTTATAGGGAAAAAGAGATTTTGTACTGTTTGTCGGTGCAATATTTGAGCTTAGTACGTCTAGAGATTCACTATTTAGGTAAAGTATGTTTTAGACACTGTGCGATTCCAAAAAAAAGTTTGTACCGAGAACTCTTAAGTTGTGGAACAAGTCTTGTTGTTAATAGTGGAGGTCTTGCAAGTGATACTTCTTCCAGTGCAGGCGTTCATAGGCTACGTTAACTGCTATCAAAGTATTGTTCATATCTTTATACTGTTTAAAGTGCACATGACCTAGATACGAGAAGTTTAGTACTACAGACTCGTGACCCACTTCCACTCTAAATATTATACCAGCATAAGTATTATCTACCAAATATCCAACACATAACAAATGACTTCGATCTTTAGTAAACTTGGATAAGCACAAAATGTAGAAGTTTGTACCAATATTAGAGTACAGCTGCATTTTAAAATTAAGAAGCAATACATGTGAGACAATTGTTCTGCTACAGATTTATAAAATTATTTTATTTGTCATGTATACGTATAAGTATTTCAATTGCGATGCCGACAAAAATGGTGCAAACAAGCATTTCATTCTGGAATATCATACTGCGGTATTTCGGCGTAATAACATAAAGTTCGTGACATCTATAAAGATGGGGAATAAATGTTTCATCAATGTTACATTCGATACCTACAAAATTAGAACGTATATTAACTTCAATTATTTTAAGCCTGTATTAGAACACTGCTGGACATAGACTTCCTCTCCAGAGAGTCACCCGTCTCAATGCTGAGTCACCTCCATCTATTGCTAGAGATCTTTTGAGGTCGTCAATCCATCTTGTGGGGGATCTGACACTACATTTACCAGTGGTTGCAGGTTCGACGAGCAGGGACCTGCCCACCACCACTCATTCCCACCACTGTGTCTCCTGTGTAGCCAGAATTAACAGCGGCGACCACCAAAAAGGCAATAGACAGTGACATACATTGCTGTCCCGGGGGTGAAACGTTTTACATCTAGTAGGCCTATGCTTTTATGCCTTCCAATGTTGTATAAAAAAACGAATATTCATTTAATTCACTTTTAATCGGAGGAAAAATCGAAAACACGAATTTAGTAGTAGGTACATGCCTGCACCAGGGATCGTGAATAGGGATGATATACATGGAGAATCTAATTCCGTCATATAAACTTATGCATATGATCTTAGATATTCCAAAATATAAACGGAAAGTCCATCTACTGACTGCTCGATTCAAGGACACACAGCGAGCAACCATATGTTTCCGGCAGTTTGTATAAGTTTGGGACTAAATGAATCGAGATTATTTGCCCAGAGGAGTGACATGTGTTTGTGAATGTTCCAGGAGTTTATTTGAATTGCATTAGCCACGAGCAGTTTATGTAGGTTTGTACAAACAAAAAATAAGTATGTTATTTTGTATTTTCAAGAATGCTTACTTTCTGTTAATGTATAATTACATTACAATAGAAAAATCTTAGTTGCATCGTGGGTGCAATCTATCAGGTCACACCCGTGGCAAGCAACTTACTAAATAATGAATTCTTTAATTACCCACAAGTATATTATCTACAATTCCAAATTTATAAAAATGTCATGAATCCGGACCGTATCATATCATAATATATCATAACAAAAAAAATGACAAATATAAGGTCGTACTTTGGCATTGATCAATCAGAAATAGCAAGACAGCCAATAATGCATGACACTCTTTGCTTTAGAAAACGAATGTACACTCAGGTATAATTAGAGCGCTAGTCCTGTGTGCGTTCGAGTGAAAAAACTCCAAAATTTTAATATGTTTGGAATTTTCTAATATCACTTTTGCACTAGTTATGATCCTTTGCATCATTAAAATATTGCCATCTGTTGCTATTTTCATTGGCAATCTATCTTTATCAGAAAAAAGCCGATAGTAATAATATTGTGGATTAAAAATAAATATATCACACTACAAGCATATTCATTTACACGTTTGTTGTACTAGATACGGAAAATAACGTACTGGCGATTCTTCATCTCACGTCTCACAAACAAACATTAAGGAAAATAGCGCGTGAAAAATTAAAATTAAAAAAGTACAGTGGATTGCTATATTAGGCCATTGTTTACCAATTATCTTGGAAAATGTTCTTAATCCCAAGAAGCGAATCTTTTTCCATCACGACAGCGCTCCAGTTCACTCCGCCTGATTATAGCCGCATACATTCAGACGAAGGATTTTTGATTTATTCATTGCGAAAGCATACTACTGCAACACTGACGAATATCTACAAGACATTTTTTAATAATGAATATAATCGTAACATGACATGTAAATCTGACATGTTTATATGAATTAATGACCATTTTAAAAGTTGTGTTCTTAGAAATTGTATTTTACGAGTAGCTTCACTTTTTTAAGAACTACAATTTATAATCTTGCTCCGGCTCGGTAAGCAAAATGTAGGTAGTAGTGGCAATCCGTTCATGTTTCAAAAATCTTTTGTACCTACATTTGCATGAATAAAGTTTGAGTTTGAGATGTTCAATGGTATTTGTCTATAGAAGATGCGAAATTATCTAGTCATCATGTCCATAATGTCCCGATCTAGTACCTTGTAACATTTATTTATTTTCCAAAATAAAAGAGGAATTCGTTTTACGAATCCTGAAGATATGATGGCTGAGTCCGAAAAAGGTATCGAGGAGATCCCTAAAGAAGAGGGCTTACTACTTCAGTCATTGATTCCGTCGCATGCGACGGTGCTTAGAGACGAGCGGAGACTACTTGGAAATGTAATAAAAATACTCGTATTAACACGTCCTAATATTAAATATCCTAAGTCAATTTGTCTTTGATTTCCTAAACAACTTACAAGAATTGCTCAGCATGTATGCGGATACTGTTAGGCTGATTATTCTGTAACTCAATAGTTGTATGCAGAGAATAGGGGTGAACTATCTGCTTTATGCAGACGATGCCGTGTTATTGGCAGAAGATATGGCACTCGGGCCAACTCTGCCTATCCCACAAGGGATTTGGCTTGAAAAGATAGATAGATTTAATGACATACAGTATAAATCAACTGCGTTAAATTACTCCCGGGTACAAAATGGAGTATTTTAAGTAAGCGTTTTTTCTTCCTAACGTTATCCCGTTTCCTAATTAATTAGTATTTGCAGGATTCGCTACCTAAGCATAATTATTTGGCAATGATACTGATTTTTACATACAGATACTGCGACTGCTGTCAGATCTCCACAACCCAGAGGGCAAAACCAAATCTTTCTTAGGTTAGGTCACACGATCTTTTAAAATAGAATTTCTTGGACATGCCCAAGGTTCACGATATTTTCCTTCACCGTCAAGCAAGTGATATCCACTAGGTTACCTCTGTTCTAATGTAAGCGTTTCTATTTGATAAATTTCCCATCTAGAGTGATGGTTTTGATTACCTATTGTCTAATGTTCACACACATGTGCGCGTACTATTAGATCAATTTGGGGACGACAACGCCCCTATTAATTACCTCGACACACCTATTTCACCTCTAATCAATCTATTACCGTGATTACTTTTAACAGTTATTTGATGGATCGGACGTTTCAAAATTACACTATGTCATATTTTGGATGCTTGCATACGGAATAACTATGTAACAGCTTACTGATTTAATAGGCTATTATAATATTACTATTATATAATATTATTTATTCGTAGGCTATATCGACAACTTTGAATCTCCATTGAAACATGCTTGTATCTCAGTGGAATATAGTTACTCATACAATGGAATAGTGTAGGTGATGCGGAATTGAACATTAAAAGAAGTTATCTATATCGAGAGGTCATGCGACATAGTAATAACATGGCATTTGGCATATTTTATGTTTTAGATTCCTTGTCTGTCTGACCTACTGTATGTTGTATTTAGTACACATTACGGAAAACGGTTCTATATAAACTTTATTTTGCAGTTTTAGTTCAATATTTCCAGTGGATGCACGACTTGAGCTTTCATAATATGGAATGAACATAGAAAACGGAAATAATAATATTTGGTCATTACGAACACTTAGGTAAACCTCGTGTTGTAACAGATTATTCATTTCTTCGACCTAAATTGATCCAACTGCCGATTAGAAAGCGAGGAACTGACAAAAGGGAAATAGGGTACAGCGATATTTCTTGTACGATTTAGACTAGTTCGATTTCAAATCCCTACTAGGTATTTATCTCATTATTTGCACTAAGTAAATAAACTCTAAATGGATGCTGCGTTGATAGTGATGAACATAGCATGCAACGATAGTCGCTTTACATCGAACAGAGCGTTGGCTTATTAATCACACTAGTAAAATTTCTAGTGGAGTAATTTAATACTCATTGGGGTTATAGTACTTATATTTCCTAACATTTATTTAAGGTTTTTGGGCAGATGTAGGGTAGATAAGTAAGCCTAATATTTGTATAAGGTATACTTATATTTAGTAGTAGATATTAAGTACGATTTAATAATGTTAACGCGCTTAACATGAATTACGGTTACTTAATAATATCATAAGCCCTAGCGCATAATACATTCACGCGTGTATGCATAAACTGTCCTTTATTATGGAAATGAGTATGAAGTCGGGTACTCGTCCCATGAAAATCAGTTTTACGAAGAAAGGTTATAAATCTTCTGTTTATTTCCTGTTATGTAATCAATCACAGAAAATATTATGTACATATATTTAAGTGCGGATACACTAAAATGAATATACTACTGCTAACTATACATTTAATATTCCCGACAACTGTGTATAAAAAAATATAAATTGTATATAGTTTTGCAGCTGCAAAATATTTACTATAAAAATTTATTAGGTACCTATATAAACACAAACATTCTCCACTACGTAAACAAATTACACATTTAACACATCCGTTCCCGCTATTAGCTTCTGCACGCGGATTTGCCCGCATGGCATGCCGTTATCATGAAAACAATTACACTACCTAATTCTCAAGATCCCAGTCTATCCCTGTTTTATTACATTCATTTCAGTGATTAAACTTAAACTGTCATTAAAGGTTAAATAACAGAGACGTTTATAGACACAGTTATTCAATCTCACTGAATATAATGCGGTGCTAACCACGCTGCATTGCGAGGATTACGAACCTTGCATCCAACATCAGAATTCCGCAGTTTTGTATGTAAAATAACAAGCACATGTATAATAACGATGACTAATATGTTCGCGGATGTGTCGGACAGTTTTATTTTTACTAAACAGTGACAATGCATTAACAGGAATTGTTTCAAAAATCTAGCACATACTCAGACGTCGTTTAATACGTCATTCCCGCCAAAATGACATACGCGAAGGTGAAGACAAGCAATGAGCAGATCGTTTACGATGGTCGTCTCACAAGACATCTGTTCGTAAACTATAAATCACCAGTTTACTGCCTGCTAGATGATCATTAAGGGGCAGTGTACATTCCACTACTATCGAGACGTGCCACGTTCTGTAGACTTGGCGTAACGCGTTCTACAAATGTAAACTAGATACAAACTAAATATGTGAAAATCAATGTTATTTAATTTAATTTAATTAGCTATAATCCAAATAGTATTATTATCACTGGTGAATAGTATTCCTAATAGTAATGGTACAAAAATCCGTTCTGTTAAAAACAACTGTATGACACCTTATAGCAATAATTGTCGGCGTTTGTGTATGTATCTTTAGAAAAGCTTGTTATTATTGTATCTGTCTCCCACGAGCCAAGTACAATAGATATCTTCGTTATTTGGCACGAGGGAAATTGATACCGTCGTATTGGTGACCTATTTATTGTTCACATTCTTATAGTTGAGAAAATATTTTGCAATCGGTAAGTGTGTCAGAAATTGTTTAGCGGTGGCTACTTACGTTACCTACTTGCTGAATGCCGTTTATTATTTTGTATGTTAAAAAAAAAACAATTTAAATTGAACTAAAACTGTCTTTCATTAATTGGAGTACAGTATTTCTTTAATTGTATTCCTACTGGATCATTGTTCACATATTAATGTATTGAAAGGTTCAATGTTCAAGCATATGCCTTGTGGGAAACGATTACTGTAGCTTTTCAACATTTGCCATACAAGAAGTAATACCACCGCCAATGTTAACGTAAATCTAATAAATACCACCTAATTACGACGGGGAAAAAATCTCCATAAACGCTAATATATTGTTAATTTACTTTATATAGAAAATATTCTAAGCAAAAATTACTTGAATGTATATTATATTTCTGGAAGAAATTATTTTTTAATTGTCTTTAAAAATAAGTACCCTCAGTTGTACATTTTTGCAATAAACATGACATGTGACGAAAAGTGGATTCTTTATGATAACCGTAAGCGCAAAATGCAATGGCTGACCCCAAGTAAAACGCCATAACAGTGCCCTAAACCAAAGCTTACCAATAAAAAGGTAATAGTAACTATTTGGTGGTCTCTTCATGGCGTTATTCACTATAGGTTTCTCAGGTCTAATCAAGCAATAACAGCAGATGTTTACTATGTCGAACTTTTGAACAATGATGGCGAAACTGGCCGTGAAACAGGCTCGACTCGTGAATCAATCTTCACTATTATTGCTCCATGATAACGCAAGACCTCATACTCCACGAGAAACCGTTGTAACTCTACAGGAGCTGCAGTTAGAAACTATACGTTATCCTTCGTACTCGCTAAACCTTGCTCCAACTGACTACCATTTTTTCCGTGATTTGGACAATTTTCTACGTGGTAAAAATTTTCTTCTCAGGAGGCAGTACAAAATGCTTTTACACAGTTTATCGTATCTAGATCGCCAGAGTTCTATCGCAAAGTCATATAAACTTCCGATTAGATGGCAGCAATGTATAGATAATGAGGGTAAATATTTGGATTAAATAAATATGCTGCATCTTAGAAAAAAACAAGTTTTAATTTTTCAGTACAAATCCCCAATGTCATACTTTTACACTAATATACTAACGAACGATGATTCTTGTATATATTTAAATTTATTCCGTGTAACTCAGAAAATTTTTGTATTTAAATAAGGTATTGTTTTTAAGTTTACGTATGTTCCCATTCATAAAAATACGACGAGCGTTGTACGGGTGCTAGGTGTGGTGGAATGCCAAATACGACGTCTCCGCTAGGAATGTTTTGTCTTCGAAGTATTCCTGTATTCATATTATCATTACGGGTCCCCCCTGTCAATTTCACAAGAAAAAAAGTATGTAATCACAATTATCGATTCACCTCGCAGAAAACCGTAGCCAAATAATCCCTGAACAGTTATTGTGTTCCTGCGAGTGACGGACTCTCTGCCCCTAAACAACTACTCCTTAGCAGCTTACGAATCTTGGGTATCACATTTTTTTTTTATAAAACGTAGCCTATAAAAACGCTTGCAATGCATTATGCATCGTTTGCGCGATACCACCTCTGCTGCTAACACAGGAACTCCATAGTAGCTTACTGGTGACCTCACTCACACGCAGGAACACTCAGTTTTCGTAAGGCTGAGGTACTTCCTAAGACGGTTCACTTTAATGCGCCCTACCTCTCTTAAAAATACCCAGACAAAGACAATCATCATCATACATGTTCTTGCACACAAATGTTTGTCCTGTGTGGGCACGAGCATTTGTGTCAAAATAACGTAACAGCTTGTTTCGCCACTGCGCCACCGAGCTCGACAAAATTTCCTTATTCTTATATTTCCAATATATTTACAAAACATATATTTCCGATATATTCATAATAAATCTCATTTAAAATATCACCTAAACCCGTGCACTCGATAGTTATCGCGATACAAACATACATATACTTTTTATACAACTTCAGGAGGTATATAAAGCAGACAACCCACCGGATGTTGAGTAGCTACTGTAGCCTATGATCGCTTGCAACACAATAAGTACCGCCCCTGCTCCTAACACAGCAACTCCTTAGAAGCTTACCGGTAACCTCATTCATTCGGAGGAACACAACAACCCTCCAGGGAATGGTTATTTCGCTGCGATTTTCTGTGAGTTGGAGGTATTTCCCCAGTCTTTCCCAGTTTGTTTTGATGTGCCCTACCTCCCTTAAAAACGTGCAGACCAGGACAAACAGAGATACTCATGTACACAAATGTTTGTCCTGTGTGGGAATCGAAACCATAAGCCTTAGTGTTAAAGTACCTAAAAACACTCCGCCATCGGGTACGTCAAATTATTTGTCCCAAACCGATTTGAAGAATTCACTTACGTATATATGTAATATATATATATATATATATATATATTATATATATATATATTTCGGTAAATTAGTTGGCATAGCCGAGTAATAATAAAATAAATTATATAAGTTTTATAGTAAGCTTTTTTCTACTATGTCGCATGACAAACATTGAGAACTCCTCACATCAATTTCAATCTGTATTTTGCCCACTTCTTGTATAGGCCCTCCCAATGCTATAAAAAAGAGACAGTTTTTTTTCTTTCTCGATTTCTACTGCATACGCTTTCCACAGTCAGGCTCTCGTTTGAGTTTATCGATCAATTTAAAAAGGGGTCTCCCAACGCATCGTTAACCAATCCTTGACTTTTACTCTAAGACCTTGCACCATATCTGAATTGGTACACATGTACAGTCTAGTGACACTTCAGTTTTTCTTACGTTAGTGACCATTGACGAGCTCAGTGGCTCAGCCGTGAATGACGCGACTTTGACACCAACGCTTGTGGATTCTAACTAAAAATCGGTTGATAGTCAAAGGATCAATATCCAATTGTTTTGTTTATATATAGACTAGCTATCTGCCCCGGCTTCGCACGGGTGATATGATCGCTACCAAACTTCACAGGATCACCTGCTGGGCTAACCTGAAGGTTCACTGAATATTTCATCAAAATCTGCCCAGCCGTTTTTGAGTCCATAGAGGACATACAGACAAACATTCATTTTTATATATAGAAGATTTTCCTGTTCCTTTAGAACTGTAGTCCGTCCATTCCGTCTTCATCGGAATCTTTTAAGAATAACCCATGAACACATGGGTTATTGTAATCTCGTCCAGCTGAAGTCTGCGGTATCTTTGGAATAGTGCAAATAAAGACACTCGACGATCACTTACACGAGCAGCTAGTTATAAGGCACCTGCCTTACAACTACCTGTTTTTCCTAGCGTTATCCCATTTCCTAATCCATTAGGGTTATCGGTATCTGCTATCTAGGCTTAAGGATTTAGCGTAGATACTGATTTTTACATATAGTGACTGTCGTTAGAATTATAACCCACAGTGAAAACTTGGCCTTCTTGGGTTTATCCCACGTCTTTCGAAATATAATTACTTGGACATACGGGTATCCTGATACGATATTTTCTACACCGCCGAGCAAGTTATAGTTTGAAATATGTATATGCCCACGAAGATTTGAACCTGGGACTGTCGGATAAAAGTAGGCCCATTCTACTAAAAAACTGCAACTGCACTGCAGCGCGGCGTGTATCAAAATGCGTACATTTTGACGTTTCGTTATTCTTTTAAGCAATCTGACAGCAGCGACGTTGCAGCAACGATACACTGAACCTGCACGTTTCCTACAATAAAATGTGTTCTGATAAATTGTTTTCACATTTGTATAGCGGTGACAGAAGTTTTGAAAGAGTTTATTTGCAGTCTTAAGCAACTTTCGCGAAGTGAAATTAATGTTCTGAAGAGGTGATTTTACAAAACATTTGTTTTGTTTTGGGAGAAGTTTGTGGGAATATGTGATTAAATAAAGCTTGTTTTCTGTTAGAAATACGTCCACGCCGGTAATGGAGGGCAATGGGGATTGAAACTATTGGAGCCAACATTAAGTAAATATCCAATTTACTAGATTGAAATATGGTAACATGGTTGCTAAGTTTGCATTTGCAGGATACGCACAGTTGCAGAGTAGTTGCAGTTCTGTTGCAGTGTAGGAAGTTTTAATAGAATACATGTATTGGCGCTGCACTGTTCCTGCACGACTCAAATGACAAGCGTAAACGTGCAGCTGCAGATCTTTAGTAGAATTGGGCTACAGATCGATTCTTGTCCATTTGGATGTCACTGCTCATGTACATATAATATGTATTTATGCTTTAATAAATAAAACAACTTTAGTTCTTAATAAATTCTTTTATTATAATTCCTATAATACTTACCTAACCATGACCAAATTGTTCGTGTCAGGAGCCTCAGAAACCGGCGAGCATGATTGAAAATAGCCATTAATGTTAAAGAAGCGAATGAGGTGTAAGGATGTGTAAAGATCGACTCATGTGGCGCTCTAACCTCTCTGCTTATCCCGCAAGGGATTTGGTGTAAAGTTAAAGATATAGATAGATAATCCTTTAAATCTATGACCTACTTAGGTAATTCACAATAATTATTTATAACTGGTCTTTAGAAGAGTGAAATACGACCATGCAGTTCCCATTATCTGCAAAATACAAAAACATACAAAATAAATTAATATCCTAAACCCATCTCTCAGTCAGCATTGCAAAATACACACAATAATATAACTTTAACAAACATAACCAGACAGACCGGACGTAAGGATGCTGATACCCTAGTAATATCGACACTGGGGAAAAAAAGGCAAAATTATGTAATTTCAATTATAAGGTATTTTTTCAAGAGCGGGCGAAGATCATAACAGCTTCTGGGGAAGTACCTTCACCTCAAAGAAAACCGCAGCTAAATAATAACTCCCTGGAGGGTTGTTATGTTACTGCGTGTGAGTGAGGTAAACTTTTTTTACATGAAAAATATGTGTGTGCATGAACATGTCAATTTGTCTTGATCTGGGTGTTCTTAAGAGAAGTAGGGTGCATCAAATATGATGAAGGTCTTCCACTTCACATAAAACCGCACCCAAGTAACAAATCCCTGTAAAGTACTTGAGTTCCTGCGTATGAGTGACGTCACCAGAGGCTCCTAAGAAGTTACCGTTACAAACATTCTGGAAGGGAGTTGTTATTTGGTTGCCGCTTTGATCCGCCCTATCTCTCTCAATTTTGCGAGTTACACTCTTGACTTTATAAGGCGTGGCCACAATGATGCTGTGGAGCTTTTGATAAAGTGACAATGATATTGTGGACAATTCGATGCAGTGAATATTACGCGACTAAATGAACTTGTACTCATTTTCTGTTTTATTCTCAGTTCGATTAAATTACGAGTCAGGGTTTAACACTTTGACAGCGGATCACGACACAGCGTCGTGATGCTCTTTTTTCTCCAGTAGCCTTATCACGATCCCAGCTAGCGATGCGAATTCATAGAATTATCACTAAAAACACGACGAGCCGTCGTGATCGGCGTTTATTACAATGTGTAGCTGCAGTTTTTAGCTACACATCCATATGTGATTTATTAACCCAAGGTTTGAACCAGGGTCAAGGGGGGCAAACCAACCGACCGGTGCCGATTGCCTCTGCCGCCGGTGCACAGCGAATGTTGTCAGAGTGTGTGCGTACTACTTTTTGGTGCGAAATTGCTTCCTCGCCGCAACGCAATCTTAGAAATAATTGAATTATTGATACCCTGTGCAAAGATGAAGGTGAATAAATACACTTTCATTGACGCAAGGTATGCGCCGACGTTATACAAAACAGACGGGCTAACGTGGAAGGAATGAGACATCATTTTACTGTCCGTAGTGGAATGTGCCACTCTGTCACACACAAGGCTTGGAAAAATATTATACAAAGAGAGATTACACGATTTAATATGGAAAAACATACCACATTAGTCATGTAAGAGATTTTTTTTCCAAATAGAACCTTTTTGATTCAATTTTTCTAATTAACAAAACTGAAATATTATTTATTTTTAATTTACAAAAATACATAAGTTACACTAACATACACGAAAATAATTAAATGCACCACTATTTTAGTTTTTTTCTGTAGAATCCTGCTAATATTATAAATGCGAAAGTTTGTATGTATGGATGGATATTTGTTGCTCTTTCACGCTTAAAAGATAGATTATGATCTGGATTAACACATAGGCTACGTTATTTGACTCCACGCGGGCGGAGCCGCGGGCAGCAGATAGTTATCAATAATTATGAAAAAGGCCGGTTGACAGGGAGGTGCCCATAATAAAATACCCGGCTGACAAACAGTTAAATAAACATCCCAAATTAAGTATCACCTACCTAAGTTAGTGTATGAATTTTTAAAAGTTGAATTTATATTCGGCTCATTTGAGCTGTAGAGTCGTAAAGCTAACCAGAGCGTTTTGAGCAGCTTAAAAACACAGGAGCAATGGAGCACCGCGGTAGAGTAAACTCTAAACGTCTGTCGATTAAACTTAGATCTTAATGTCCCAACAATAAGATATGTATGGGCTGTTGATCATACGTACTCTACAGAAAGTATTCATATTAATATCTGCAAAATCACACGCCGTCAGCCTGCAGGGTCTTCTGGATCTGGAAATTAATTTAATGCATAAAATTGTCATTTGCTTTGAAGATTGTTTGCAGATTATCGTCACAATTTATAGCAATAACATGCAAAATTATAAGTATATAAGAACTTATAATAACTTAACGTGAAAAAAAAAATGTTGAATTAAGTATTCATAACCGTGTGAATGTCAATTTTACACTTTTGAAACAAAATCGCAATTATTACTTTTTTTAAATAGGCGGGAAAACGTTTGTCAAGTATCATACAATGTAGTTCACCTGTTATAAGTGAAATTAGAAGAGTGAGACGTTACAAGTAGTATGCAGAATTTGAGTATGGACGTGTTTCTCTGAGTGGCGTCGGTCTTCAACTGTGACCACCAAGCGGAAAACATGGTTACTATTAAGCGATTAATTGTAAAAATTCTACGAAATGATACGTGGACATTTAGGGATTCAAAAAAATACATGATCATTTAAAAGTTGGCAAATTCTTGTCGTTGGTTTTATCATGAACTAACGCTAAAACAGAAACGAGCTCATGTTGAGCTGAAATACAACTACCGACATAGGAATATGGGTAGGAATAGGAAATGAACGTAGATTTGTTTTAAAGTAGGGAAAAACTGCAGATTCGTGAAAAGAGTTTTGAAACATCAACAAATGTGAGACACGTGAATATAAAAGTATTGCGTATTAGTCTTCCGCACGGGTCCTGTTTGCACAATCCCACTTGAAGATCAAAGAAGTATGTCCTGCTTGATGGTAAGCAGTTACCATAGTCGGCGGACATTTGCAACACCAGGGGTGTCATTTGGACGTTGCCATCCCTATAAAAACCTCATCACGCATTTCTTGAAGAACCTCATGCTACAGTCTATAGTGAAAACCTCAGCAGGGAGTTAATTTCATAACTTAAGACTTCTCGGTTGCAAACTACTTTGGAACCGCAAAGTACGAGACCATTGTGGTTCCAGTGTATTATGAATGATGCGTTTCCAGCCGTCAGCCTGTCAGTGCGATTGTTAAACAAGGCCGTTGGCATCATATCCAACAACTCATCAGAACACAATCCATAGTACAATCGATTCAATACACAAGGGGAGGAAAATGTCTACTTAAACTCGAATGCTCAATAAAGTGTGTGAGCTCAAATTTATCAATAATTCTCACAGTTTGTCTTTACTGCGAATCATTAGCTCCCAGCTGGTATTATTTAGGTTCCGTTCATAAGTGACTACAGTACTCCATGTGTGTTCTAACTTGAGACTCGTGTAGCAAAAGTCTTTGTCTCGAGCTGAAGTACTGTTACGCCTATTCTATTTTTAGTTTTTTCAATCGCAGCTTGACATTCTCCTCCAGGTGACTTGGGAATTTAACTTCGATAGTGATCACGACACCATGAATCTCTATAATCTTGGCGACGATAGGAGGCGTGTTCCGGAAGTGAGGAAATAAGGTTTTTATAGCTGTGAACGCGCAGACTTGTATCTTGGTAGGGTGGAATTGGACCAATTTTGACCAACCTCCGGCAGATACTTTAGTATAACTGGACAAATGTTAATATTATTGCTTAGTCAGTGCACTAAAAATACTAGAAAGATGACAGAGAAACGAAGCCACGTGGCAATCAAAAGAAAATTGTCTTAGGCTATTTAAAAGTAAAACTCGTGCTGCATAGTCATGACCACACTATGTGATTTCTAATTGTCCTGAAAATTAAAGATTTCATGAAAGGTTTGACTTTTACAAAGTCAGAATTATATATAATATATACACACATCAAAAGTGTCTAGGGATCAGCATATATTTTTGCAATAACTTTTCTCCTGATTGATATTAATTAAAATTTTCTTTAAGGATTCATCAAATAAAGTGTTTTCGTTTGTCTACAGTAACGATAAACCAAGTCACGTTTGCATTAATAAAGAAATTTGCCATTTTCATAATAAAGCGATTTTTGACATTTGAACCACTAACATTAAAGTTCGAAAAAAAGACTGAAATAACAGTTTTCTTTAAAATTTTAATGGGTAACTTAAACAATTAATAATCCGTGTTTCTACCGCGAACACTAACAACACAAGAACATCGGTTTGGCATACTCAAAATGAGTTCATCCAAATCACGCTGTGGAATGGCCGCCCATGTTCGTTGCAGCAACAAAAAAAGGTCTTCTTGCGACTGGATACCCTCCATATTCGGCAGAGCTCTTCTCTGTAGCATATCCCATGCATGCTCAATCGGGTTCAAGTCTGGCGACTGAGCAGGCCAGGGCATGACATTGATGTTAGCTGCGGCGAGAGTCTGTCTTACAACTCTTGCGGTGTGCTGTCGTGCATTATCATGCATTAACTGAAATAAGGGACCGATTTGCACTTGTAGAGGAACGATGACGTCTGATACAATCGTCTCAGCATAAATTTGAGCGTTGAGGTTGCCTCTGATCCAAATCAACTCAGTTCTTCCGCCGATCCAAATACCCGCCCATACCATGATGGTTCCACCACTATAAGGATGGACTTCCTGGCAGGATTTTAATCGCTGTTGGCGTCCAGGGGTTCTCCAGTGTCGTATACGTCTTGTATCCGGTCTCATACCAAAACGAGACTCATCAGAAAAGCACACGAAACGCCATTGTTCTTCTGCCCAATTTCTGTGTTCAAGAGCCCATTGATATCGAATCCTACGATTGTGCATTGCTATAGGTGGTACCCTTAGCGGTCTTCAGGAATGAAGGTTCACTTCATGCAAGCGGTTTCTGATTGTTTGGTCGCTAATTAAGTTCCCTGAAGAGTGATGAAGCGTCAAGGCTAACATCATGGCGGTTATTGTTGGAGCTCTTCGAGTTGTGATTTGAATGTATCGGTCTTGTCTCCGTGTGGTACAGCGATATCGTCCTGCATGGCGCTCAGCCACGGTACCAGTGCTTCGGTAACGTGTCCAAAGTCGACTGATAACACTCTGACTTGTATTCAGAGCTAAAGCCACAGTACGTTGCCGGGAACCAGCTTCTATCATTCCCACGGATCTGAGCATTTCTTCCCTGCTTAAATGACGTCGCCGCTCCATAATAACGTTGGTTTTAATCAGTAGTAGGGAAACAGTAGCACTAATAATGTCTTCAATGCGTTATATGTTTTTATAGGGAAAATATTGACAGCTGATTTTCATCTTTTACTCGAATTTGATTGACAGTTCCTGTTTCAATTTATGAAATGCACCAAAAAGGATCCATATAAATTTATAAAATCATAAATTTATTACAAAGCCACATCTCAATCTCAAGAAATCCGCATAAAAATGCTTGATCCCTAGACACTTTTGATGTGTGTATATAGGATATAAAGCATCGGCTACTAGCTAGTTTTAGTTCTTACGTCACTTCCATAAAAGTATCTCGTTATCATATAAAAAAATATTATTTACCTTAATGCTATCATTAACAAATCCCTCCCTGCTTTAGCATCAGCTCGGTACCAGTGGGAGTTATAAACTGCAGTGCTCACATTCATGCTCTACAAGGAAAAACTGATTTAAAGGATATATATTTTAAAGACAAAACATGCATTATCCCGTCAAGATATATGCACTATCAGATCTGCTCGCTACCTTCATATTGGACAGAGCACATTCACGCAATGTTAATTTCAGATATGTTTTTGAAACTTTTATTTCCATCTATTTTGTATTTATTTAGAAGTTTCAAGGTAATTAAATGGTTGCATGAGTATTCGAATATATTATTCATCGAGAATGTGCTACGGTGATGTTGGCATCTATCTCCGAAGTAACATTCCTCATGAACTGTTTCTAACTGTGAAATACATATTCTTTCAAGAAACTCGTCACCTTTGTATCGTTATAAGATAAAAATAAAACAATTTGTCATTGTACCCCGAAAGGAACTCAGCTACATCATTAATTTTTAGGAAGACCATTCCTATATGAAATCTATATGTTTGTCTGTGCGTTTGTCTGTGTGTTTGTATGTCGCTTTTTTCAAATATTCGAATTTTGACTTCAGATTCGGATTCAGCATAAAAAAGTAGAATAGGAATGTCAAAAATAGCCGACAAGTTTAAAAAAAAATATTGAAGTGTTATATAATTGACGAGCCAGGTGTTCCTCTGGCAATGCAAGCTTGCGCATTCTCAACTGGTTTATTTACTATTATTTCATTTTGACAATTCTCTTATGTTATTTTTTTATCTACCTGCATTTCTAAAATGATCATTAGCGAAGAAGAAAATTCGAATCCATTTGATAATACTTTCATAAACATGGATAGACCAAAATCTTCACAGTGTAATGAATATGGTGCATTTCAATATCTGCCCCTAAAGAATAATGTATGCGTGTAACACCTTCTCTGTTTTACATTATATCTCATATCGAATGCTCATATTACATAATGGCCCTTTTTTAATCGACCTTTTCGTAACATCATTATCTGACTTAATTTATGCGTATCGCTTCCGCCATCTGAGTATTAAAAAAATTATAAATAAAATTATTAATCCGACTTCACTGATGACACCTATTTGCTTTCTTAGCTCTTTTTTACTGGCGAAAAGTTCTATGACATCGATTTTACATATTTATTTAATTGTTCTTCTTTTATAAGATCTTAGATTGTCGTACAATCTTCCCCATAATTCATTAAAAATATCGGAATTCTCATGAAAGGTAAAATCAAAATCGGATCATGAACAAAACAAAAGAAAGAGGATTTTTTGATAGTCTTTTAATAACAATTAAGCTTATCATCAATCTTTCAAAATTATATGGGACCACATAATTCCTCATCACAAAAACTTAAATCTTTCTCTTTACTTAATTAAGACTTTCTCTCTATATATATTATATTGAGGTATTTTTCTATGATACTGTGTATAAGTATTGAGTCAACTTTGGGAGTATAACATTCTAAGCCGGTATCAGTTTCATTTTTTCCTTAGCTCACTCTACTGTAATTGCAGCAGCCAAAATCACCTACAATATTAGACCTAATGTAGAGAATTAAAAGTTAATGTTGATTGATTTCTTATTGCCTTTAAATTTGTCGACATTGTCATTTGGCTGGGAATGATACGGCTTTTGATCCTTAAGTATCAGTTATATCATGGTTAAATTCTATTTATCTACCTAATAATTATCAGTTGATTAAAGACGACAAACTAACTTAAGTCAGACAAGAGTCGACTCAGTGCGGGTGTTTTTTTCTTATGTTATTTTTTTTCTATTTTATTTCTCAATGGATAGATGCGCTATCTGCACTAATTTAGTACGGTTGCGAATCCTGGCGTAGGCATGTAAATTTGTATTTTCGAATTTATGAACATATTTGTAATTATCACTTTCTCCGTGGTGAAGGAAAACAGCGTGAGGAAACGTTAAAAAAATATATTTCAAAATATCTAACCTAAAAAGACCTTATTTTCCCTTTGGGTTGTGGAGGTCTGACGGCAGTCGCTCCATAGCTCCATGTGATAATCAGTATCTTCACCATATCCTTAAGCTTAGGTAGCGGATCCCGCCAATCTTAAAATGGATCAGGAAATGGGATAACGCTAAGAAAAAGAAATGAGTAATCTGCACCCTTTTTGTATTTAGAAAAAGCTTCTACTTATAACATTTGTCTTATTTAAAACTATCAAAATTGTAGGAAACAATTTGAGCAGGAGTTTTCGAAATATAATAATTACTAATATTACTTACGGTTTTCATAATGACATCGCCAAAATAACAAAACATATATATCTGGATGAAGCCCATTGATAGAAATGCTATGAAAGGTGCCATCAATATGTAGTTATCAATTGTCTGTAATCAACATTATAATTTATGAATATTCTATATACGCCCTAACTAATTAATTCTTATAACACTGAAATCCAGGTAGCCAATTGCCGGGTATATTATATTTTCAATTGCAAACGGCTTACGATTTTTTTAGAACTAACGCCAACGTCATATATCTGCACTAGGCACACACTGTCAAATAGGGCTCTCGCGTAAAGGCGCTTTTAGCAGAATACCGCATACAATTTTCTGTGATTGTTGTGTTCTCGTAAGGTAGTGAATTTACCAAAAAGCTTCTGAGGAGATATTGCGTTAGCTGTGAGATTTGCAACGAGAAAACTTCTAGATAATAAGAACGTCTAAATGCTATAGTAATCCTTTTTTTTACAATAGGAGTGCATTTAAAAAGTTTACATCTAACCATTGTACCATTTTTCTAGTCTTCTATTCAAGTGAGCTATTGGTAGCAATTTTATTTCATTCTTGGACTTTCTAGTTTCATGCCACCCCACGTCTAATTGGCTTTGCGGTGGCATGAAAGACAAATTATGAATGAGGAAGAGAGGCTGACGAAAAACTTCGAGGCAAATACCAAACTCTTTTGGAGAGAGGTAAAGAAGTCTCGGAGTGGTTCGTCGGCATCCAGAATGGATAAGATAAAGTCTAAAGCTGGTGTCATTCTTGCCAACACTCAGGAAGTGTTAGAACGGTGGAGTGAATATTTTGAGGAAATGTATGAGTATGCCTCGGACGCTGGCAATGAGAGTGAGTCGGATGCTTACTCCACGTTGACGGCGTCCGACGAAGGCATAACTATGGATGAGATCGAATGGTCGATACGAAGCTTGAAAAATGGAAAATCAGCGGGAATTGATCTGATCACAGCTGAGATGATCAAATTAGGTGGCACTTACGTCCGGGACGCCTTCTGGTACCTATGCAACCTATGCTGGAGAACTGGAAGGGTCCCAATGGACTGGAGACGCGCAGTCATCGTGCCCTTGTATAAAGGCAAGGGATCACGCATGGACTGCGCCAACTATAGGGCCATCAGTTTGATCAGCTTAGCAGCAAAAGTATATGGAAAGGTGATTGAAAGGAGAATGAGGGTGAAACCCGATAAAATGCTGTGGGACGCACAAGAAGGTTTCCGAAATGGAAGGGGATGTACGGATCAAGTTTTCTCGCTCCGCAATATCGTAGAGAAGCATCTGGCCATAGACCAGAAGGTTTTCTGCGGTTTTGTGGATCTTGAGAAAGCCTTTGATAGGGTTGTGCGAAAGGAACTGTGGGACATATTGCCGAGATATGGGATTGACGGTTCACTGCTCCGTGCTGTGCAGTCCACTTACAAGGATTGCTCAGCATGTGTGCGGATAGACGGTGGCATGTCACCCTGGTTTGATGTCAAAATTGGTGTCAAACAGGGTTGCATGCTATCTGCTAGGCTGTTTATCCTGTATCTCGATAGTTGTCTGCAGAGAATAAGGTCAACGAATGTGGGATTGCGCATGGGTGACCAAGTGGTGAACTGTCTGCTGTATGCAGACGATGCCGTGCTATTAGCAGATACACCATCTAAACTGCAAACACTGGTCACAGCGATGAAAGACGACTGTATGGAGAAAGGCTTACTACTGAATGCGAAGAAAACAAAGATAATGGTATTTGAAAGAGAAGAATCCAGAACTAATGTAAGGATTACGATTGATGATGAAGTGTTGGAACAAGTGGATGAGTTTGTATATCTTGGATGCGCTTTCAGCAGGGATGGAAGGTACACCGCAGATGTGGAAAGACGAGTGAGTGCTGGGAATAGTGTGAATGGAGCGTTGGGAAAACTTCTTGGCAGTAAAATCCTGAGCCAGAAGGCACAACTCGCTATACACAATGCAGTGTTGGTCCCAACGCTAACTTATGGAAGCGAGAGTTGGGTATGGCAGAAAGAGCATGAAAGTAGAATAAACGCGGTTGAAATGCGAGCGCTGCGCAAAATTTGTGGCGTAAGGCTCGTAGACCGTATTCGCAATGATGATGTTAGAAATAGAGTTGGTCTGAAAGAGAGCGTCGGTGTTAAAATAAGAAGAGGCATGCTCCGATGGTTCGGGCATGTAGAAAGAATGCAAGATGAAAGAATGACGAAGCAGATATACAATGCAAAAGTGGAAGGATGTAGGAGCCGGGGAAGGCCAAGACTTACCTACCATGACCAAATTGGTCATGTTCTATCAGAAGGTGATGTCAGGAGCCCTAGAAACCGGCGTGCGTGCATGAGAAGAGCAATGAATGTTAAAGAAGCGAGTGAGATATGTAAGGATCGAGTCACGTGGCGCTCGGTTCTCTCTGCCTACCCCGCAAGGGATCTGGCGTGAAGTTATAGATAGATAGCGGTGGCATGAAATGCGAGTTTTTTGGTCACATCTAAGTTGTAACTCTTTTAAGAAATATAGACGCAAACAAAGTATCCTCAACTGGTTCACATAAAGAACAAGCAAAAATTTGAGAGTATCTTCTTATTCTAATGTATCAGAATATATATATTTTAAAAGAAGTATAAATTCAGGTATAATATGTATACGTACGTGAAATTCAACAGGAAAGGACTTCTTTTTGTTCATAAAAACATAATTTATTTAGTGCCATTTTCCAAAAGCTACAAAACCTTCAGGCTGACGAGTTAATATTTCTTCATAAACTGTACTGTTTAGAAAAGTGTACTGTTTAAAAAATAATTATTTTCCGCATGTATTCAAGATTTCGGAGGTATTGCCAATATTATGTTCAGGCGACCAACGGAGTTAACTTGTAGTCAGATAAAAATTTCTGCAAAAAGCTCTTTACTACTAGTCTCTCTTTATATCTAACAATATATGTTCGATACGTTCATCCATCTTTCGAATATTGTGCTGTTTCCATGGTTCATTATCATTTAATGACATGGTCGCACTATTAATAACCTGAAGCCATTTATTTTTGTTACTTTGCATTACCTACAGCTATTTAATTAACGCTATTATTTAAAATAGAGCAGATGAGCGTCGTAACTTCAGCTTCATAAAAACGTCGTAATCGTCAAAATGTCAAGTAGATTACCATATGATCTGTTTCGTAATCATTCTATTTTTGCTCATCAGGATTATTTATATCATTTTCAACGTTCGCCTCCAGTTTCTTACAAATCATTACCGACCTACCATTAGTCATCCCAGTAGTTTTATTCTTAAACTTCTTAGAAGATACACTGTGGTTGCAATTCATGTTTATGGACATTTTATACAGGTTTTAATGCAACTACAACATGTTTTGTTTTAGGTTCGCCTGCTATTTTGATATTCAAAGATTAGTGCTTCTGCTTAACAGTGTAAGTCATTTTTCAATCACACTGTCTTGACGCATTCTTGAATCACACGTCTATTGACCTGTATATTCAACATTTTGAAGGAATTTAGGCTCGATTGCTTTCTTTGTTACGTAATTACCGCCAAACATTCCAGGGATAGTCTTCAATACGAACTTACAATTGTAGATTTTCCTGTTCTTATTTAAAGCAATTTTTAACGCAATATGTAGAGATGATTTTCACACTACTTTCAGTTAAGCTATTTTTCAAAGGGCGCTGTCCCTTCAATTTGGTCGCGGTAGGCGAGTCTCGGTCTTACTTCGATCGAAATTCACATCTCCCAGCAACAAGTTCATTGACCGAGAAGTTTCTCTATATTTCGCCATTAATTTTGGACGGCAATTCAAACGAACCAATTAGTTCGGCATTGAGGATACCAACCTGAACCTTTCACTTCGTGTGAATTTTCAATCGCCCAAGTGTGGTAATTATGACTATTGAATATTCCAGATCTTACAAATCGTGACTCATCTGACCATAAAACTTTATTTAATATATATTATTATATATTTATATATCTAGCTATAACTTCACGCCAAATCCCTTGCGTATATTTATATATACATATATTTTATTTATTATTTATACTTATATTTGTATATATTGTATATCTATTTTATTATTATTAAAAACGCAGGAGCCTCTTGCTCTTTAAGTATCATGGTTTGACAAAAATTAACGCACAATTGTGGTCTGTAAGTAGTAAAGTTTGAACTCGTCGGATGTGGAACGCGAGGTATCCTTCATCCTTATGTATGGCTTCGATGCAAGTCCTTGGGATGTTCAGCGCACGAGCCATACTTCTCGTGCTCGTGGACGGATTTCACTCAACTTCTTCCAGCACCGTTTCTCCGCAATCCGGGTCAGCTCTAGGTATTCCTTCACGACTGCCGCTTCGGTCTACCATTAAGGTGTTGTGCGTGTTCATAAAAACAAGATGGTCGGAATATCGCTCAGGTTTCGGCCCACCACGATATTGTTCGCAAAATAGTTGCGCTGCTTCACAGCCGTTTTCCCGTGTAACTTCGTAAAAATAATGCGTTTCTGCATATTTACTTAACGTGTAGCTCATCTTTTACACTTTCAAGTAAACAGAGTCCAAATCAGAATGCAAAACAAAGTCCAATAAATGAGGAAAGTAGTTAAATAAATAGGCAGCGGAGTCCGTGGGCAAAGCGAGTGTGGTAAAGACAAAATGGCGACTTGTTTTGCATTGGCTTCGATTGCGCGCTGCCCCTCCACCACCGAAAGTGAAAACGATAGCAATAATTCGGCTTCTTATCCTCTCGGTTCATTATTGCACGAAAAAAAGTTGCACACATTTACAGCCCATGATCCTAATCCGGATCGTGCAAAATTAATTAAACTTAAATTAAACTAAAAAAAATAACGAATGCTTAAATCTCAACTTTCCTTAAATCATTTTTGGTTAGCAAACAGAGTAATTAATCTTAGGAATGATAAAATGGCAAAAAAACATAAGAATGTCATTTTAGTGGTGGTGAAATATGTGTCAGCTTCGTGTATCTTTCTCGTTCATCATATCTGGCATAATTCTGCAAAGTTATTCCTGTGTTTATCTTTACAATCAATTCTTTACTATATATGAATACAGGTAACAGTAATTTTATTGTTGTTTTTCTTTTCTAACAGTTTTTATTTTCGTGAGCTTTGTACAGCTTTGTAAAGAACAAAGTGTAAAGCTTGAGCTGCACTTAGCAGCATATCATATCTGGCATAATTCTGCAAAGTTATTCCTGTGTTTATCTTTACAATCAATTCTTTACTATACATATATGAATACAGGTAACAGTAATTTTATTGTTGTTTTTCTTTTCTAACAGTTATTGTTTTCGTGACCTTTGTACAGCTTTGCAAAGAACAAAGTGTAAAGCTTGAGCTGCACTTAGCAGCTCAAGCTTTACACTTTGTTCTTTGTACCGTTCTTATGCCGTTTGTGATAAGAGTTACAATCGCACTTCGAGTGTTAAGCGTGATCTGCTCTTAGCTGTACATTTAACAAAACGTATAAAAGATGTTTTCGATAATGGTCTTGGTATCTGATCACCATATGACTTTAATCACTGCCATCTTGCTTAAGATTTCCATAGGATTTCGTATCTATATTCATTCCATAGGATCCAGGACAGTTTCAATCGTATCTCGGAATTATCATATTCTTCAGACAGGCTATTTATAACCATCATCGAATGTAGCTTATAAGGTATCCCCAGAAATTATTAAAACGATCACGGACATTTTGCTTATCATATAATCTGTGATGGACTATTCTTTGTCGATGTGTCACATGTGTCATTAGAATAGTAAAGAAAAAAACAATTTAAGACGAAAGTATATTTTTAGCAACCCTCGAAGATAAGATTATTAAAAAAATACATAGCCAAGAAGAAACATCTTCTTACATGGTACTAAAGAAGTCAACGAGAATCAAATGTATTATCTGTAATATCGAAAATAATTAATAATGTTATTACCGTAATATTAAAACCAGCACCACAAATAATGAGAGAACTTGTAGCGACGTTGAACAACGTAGATTTAGTATAAATTTTCTCCAGTAACTCGACACATCTAAAAAAAAGTCAATACAATTCAAACTTCATAAAAGTTATTTCTCGCAGATTTTATATGTACATGCGAGAACCAACTTTTATGAATTTGGAAATTCATCAATTTTATATGAAATCTGTCTCACACTAAATGTGAGAGTGAGTGAACTAAACGGTTACATCTGGCAGAATAACCGAAACTGTAAGGGAGCTATATGGTGCAAGGTATTGCCTGCTTAAATAAGAGATTCCATAATTAGTACATAATTGCGCGATGTGCAATTGCTAATGTCCCACAAACATTAAAAACGTCGAATTGAGGACTTTCTTCTCCAATTTGTCGCAACGTTCAAGTAATGAGTAGTTGTCATGTGGGTCAAAACCGCTTTATGCCGCACGTTGGCGCCAATTTTGTCAAGTAGTCGGACTAAATAAAATCAGATCAAACTAAATTAAATATACATATACCTAGGATATATTAGTAGGTAGTTAACAAATACTACACACATCAAAAGTGTCTAGGGATCAACATATATTTTTGCAATAACTTTTCTCCTGATTGATATTAATTAAAATTTTCTTTAAGGATTAATTAAATAAAGTATTTTCGTTTGTCTACAGTCACGATAAACCAAGTCACCGTTGCATTAATAAAGAAATTTGCCATTTTCATAATAAAGGGATTTTTGACATTTGAACCACTAACATTAAAATTCGAAAAAAAGACTGAAATAACAGTTTTCTTTAAAATTTTATTGGGTAACTTAAACAATTAATAATCCGTGTTTCTACCGCGAATACTAACAACACAAGAACATCGGTTTGGCATACTCAAAATGAGTTTATCCAAATCACGCTGTGGAATGGCCGCCCATGTTCGTTGCAACAACAAAAAAAGGTCTTCTTGCGACTGGATACCCTCCATATTCGGCAGAGCTCTTCTCTGTAGCATATCCCATGCATGCTCAATCGGGTTCAAGTCTGGCGACTGAGCAGGCCAGGGCATGACATTGATGTTAGCTGCGGCGAGAGTCTGTCTTACAACTCTTGCGGTGTGCGGTCGTGCATTATCATGCATTAACTGAAATAAGGGACCGATTTGCACTTGTAGAGGAACGATGACGTCTGATACAATCGTCTCAGCATAAATTTGAGCGTTGAGGTTGCCTCTGATCCAAATCAACTCAGTTCTTCCGCCGATCCAAATACCCGCCCATACCATGATGGTTCCACCACTATAAGGATGAACTTCCTGGCAGGATTTTAATCGCTGTTGGCATCCAGGGGTTCTCCAGTGTCGTATACGTCTTGTATCCGGTCTCATACCAAAACGAGACTCATCAGAAAAGCACACGAAACGCCATTGTTCTTCTGCCCAATTTCTGTGTTCAAGAGCCCATTGATATCGAATCCTACGATTGTGCATTGCTATAGGTGGTACCCTTAGCGGTCTTCGGGAATGAAGGTTCACTTCATGCAAGCGGTTTCTGACTGTTTGGTCGCTAATTAAGTTCCCTGAAGAGTGATGAAGCGTCAGGGCTAACATCATGGCGGTTATTGTTGGAGCTCTTCGAGTTGTGATTTGAATGTATCGGTCTTGTCTCCGTGTGGTGCAGCGATACCGTCCTCCATGGCGCTCAGCCACGGTACCAGTGCTTCGGTAACGTGTCTAAAGTCGACTGATAACACTCTGACTTGTATTCAGAGCTAAAGCCACAGTACGTTGCCGTGAACCAGCTTCTATCATTCCCACGGCTCTGAGCATTTCTTCCCTGCTTAAATGACGTCGCCGCTCCATAATAACGTTGGTTTTAATCAGTAGTAGGGAAACAGTAGCACTAATAATGTCTTCAATGCGTTGTATGTTTTTATAGGGAAAATATTGACAGCTGATTTTCATCTTTTACTCGAATTTGATTGACAGTTCCTGTTTCAAATTATGAAATGCACCAAAAAGGATCCATATAAATTTATAAAATCATAAATTTATTACAAAGCCACATCTCAATCTCAAGAAATCCGCATAAAAATGCTTGATCCCTAGACACTTTTGATGTGTGTATTTATAAGAACAACATAAGGGGTCGGTACCAGAAGCGTGCACGCCGCGACCTTTAAGAGGTTTTTAGAGGTTCGACAACGCATGAGTGACACCCCTGGTGTTGCAAACTACGGTGATGGTTTACCATCAGGCAGCCCGTATACTTGATTGCCACCTTAGTGGTATAAAAAATATTTAAAAAAAACCATGCCAGTCCAATACTTTGGACTGCAATTCTGAACGGAAACCGCACTGGCACGCGTATAAGGGTGTCCCCCGGAGGCGACGCGCACCGATCTGCACTCGTCGGTGCGAGATGCGGCGGTGGGGGCCGCCACCCACCACGCAACGCTCAACCCGGCGGAACGAGGAGAGCTGAGTGTTGTATAGGCACTGGAATGTGAGAGGTGGATTACAAGATGAATGAGTTGATAGATATAATGAACGAAAGATGCCTGGATGCTTTGTGTGTGTCAGAGACCAAGCGAAAGGGAAGCGACACCAAAGATCTGCCCGGTGGCATGATGGCCCTGTGGTCCGGGGTGAACCAGGACGATAATACCAGTGCTGGTGTAGGTGTCGTACTTTCAACTCACTTGTCCGCTGGTGTGAAAGATTACGATTTAGTAGGCCCAAGACTTCTCTGGGTTAAAATAAAACTGGGGATGGGGATGGCGAGTCTTTTTGGTTGCAGCATTTGCGCCTGTAAGCTCTACTAATCGCCAGGAACTCGAGAAGTTTTGGGAGACCGTAAGAGGTGTTCTGGATTTGGCTGATTAGAATGAACGGGTTAATTATGTGTGGAGATTTAAATAGATGGCATAATAGGACGATGCTATTAGGGTGAGGGTGGTTGCCTAGGTTTTTAAAACACTGGCCCGTCAAACGGAATACAAATTTTTCTCCTTGCATCTTTTGTTCCATGTCCACGTTGTACATCCAGGTAGGCACAGGCACCAAGTCGTAGAGGATCCAGAAATCCCTTGCGATTATCCAGAGAGAACCGAGCGACATCATTGGTCTTCTCGTGCACGCTCGCCGATCTCTAAGTCTCCTAACATCACCATCCTTCCTTCACATCCATTTATCATCTGATAAAACACGTTCAATTTCAATCATGGTAGGTAAGTCTTGTCCTTCCTCAACTCCTACATCCTTGTACTTTCTCGTACTGATGACTATACTTTCTGATAACTACTTAATTTACAATATTGAAGTGTGGCGCAACTTGACAGACCAGCTTCTAAAAGTTAGATTTTTAATACGAATATTTACCAAAGCAGAGAATTAAATTAAAGGATATTGTAAAGCAATCTACTAAAATGGAGTAAAATAAATAAAAATATAGTGATAAACAATCATACGTGTCCAGGACAAAAGGATGTCATTTGAAGATGATATGTACTTGAAAATCCAGAATGTTCGTTGTGACAACAATAAACTACACAATTATAATAAATCTGTGCAGTACTTACTGAATATGGGATGGCAAAATAATTTAAGTAATTTTACATTTTGTTTTTATACCACTAAGTGGCAAAAAACAAAACACCAAGGTTACAATATTTCAGATAATAGAAAGGACAAAAGGAAAAGGGACGATCTAGGATAATTTACATTGACCAAATAAGTAAGAAGCTAAAAGTTTTGTAATACCTACTTTATGACTGGCGCTATTTACAAAGTAATGCGCACGACAAAGATAACATAATAACAATGGCTGTACCAATAAGGGTGAAACCCATATTTCACAGTAGATGAGAGTCGCTAACAAATATAATAATGGATTATTCAAATGCAACAAAACCTGGCATACATTGTTCTCTACATGTATCAATTCTACAAAGCTCTATATACTAACCGAATTAGTTCTTTATGTCTTTCGATGATCTCCTTAAATTCCAAAGTAAACACTTCTTTCTCATTTCTATCGCTCTCGAGAGTCCTCACAGGTATTCGCTCTATATCGTACTGTAGACATTTAAACTGTATATGTATAAATGTGCATGATAGCGCAAAGAAGTCATCTGGTCCCAATACAGTGTATACCACAAAAATCGCTGCAAAATTCACAAATAACCTGTTGGTAATCAGATAGTTGACATACTGGTCCCAGGTTCAAATCCTAGCAGGGCCATGTACCACTAAATTCGTGTTTTCTTTATTTATCCTTGCTCGGCGGTGAAAGAAAACATCGTGAGGAAACCCACACGTCCAAGAAATTATAATTCGAATGACGTGTGCCCTAGCCTAAGAAAGATCTGGTTTCCCCTCTGGGTTATGGAGGTATAACGGCATTCGCTCCATGTAAAGATCAGTGTCTTCGCCAAATCCTAATGAATTAGGAAACGAGATAATGCGAAGACGATGAAGAAGTTAGATAGAGATCTATAACTTACTTATAATATTGATGGTATCTATGTGAAATACAAGTACTGTAACAGGTAGCCATGTTTATATCACAGACTCAGAATTTCTACAGAGAGCCTTCTAGTATAATATTAGTTACTTTTTTAATAGTGGTAGGGCGCATCAAATCCGCCCGTCTGGTGAAGTACCACCACAGAAAACGGCAGCCACATAAAAACTCCCTACTAGAGGGTTGTTGTGTTCCTGCGATTGAGTGAGGGCACCAGTAAAGCTCCTAAGGACTTATATACAAATAAGGACAAATATTACATACCTGAATAAAATTGATGAATATATGTAAACGGCCATATTTTCACACTGGTCGCATCGAAAGGGTACCACAGAAGAAATGGCAAAAAGAATTGAAGTTGGCCGCTTTCATAATATATATAAGCGGTTATAATAAATGGTCCTATTAAAAATGATATTAATCCACACATGTTTATAATCAGAAGGGCGAAAATTGTTATATTAAGCATGGGCATACTTTGCTTTAGCAAATCCTCTTCCACTTCATCTCTATATACACTTCTAGCATTAGAAATAGCTTGTAGCTTTCGCAAAGAATTCGGTATGTCATTAACATAATTTGCAGAACTAATGAATGAGATACTTTTTAAAATACCCAGCAAACTCAACGTAAGACAAGGCATAAAGTAAGTAATTTCGATGACTTTTCTGTGTGTGAGAATGCTATCAATGAGCCACGCTATTTCTAAGGTAACACCAACTGTGAAACATACACAATTGAATATGAAATATAATCTACAACGGAAGCGTTGGGATACAGTCCTATTAATATCATTTTCATCCAGCTGTAGTCCAGTAACGGATAATATTTTGTTTACAGTTTTCAAAGACTTTTCGAAGTACTCTTTCTCTCGACTCACTTTCTCCATTATCCAGCCTAGCTCGTCACACCGAGACATTTAATGATGTAACTATTTTTGTAACTGAGATTTTTATATACTCACGCTAACGTGACCTATTACAGCTGCGTGTGAATAATTTCTGCTTGTAATTACCCTAATGATAGATACTTTTCCGGTCAATCGGTTTAACATTTTGATTTAAGGGTTGAATCCGTATTAGCTATGAATTTATATTAATTCCAACATAGGTTTGTGATATTAACGATCTAATAATAGGGTCTGCTCGTTACTCCATGGTCATTAAAACAATTTACCTCAATTGCTATTCATAGCGAGTCGGACACATGACTCAATCAACTTTTAAAAATGTAATGAAGGGGTACATTACTACCCCTAAAATATAATATTAGATCTTATACACCAGTGTTTGTTTGTATCTCACACTAAGACGCTCCAGTACTTTTTGTGCTTTACTTTTGTATCGAGTTGTATTTTATTGTATGTATGTATATCTTCACGCCAAGTCCCTTGCGGGGTAGGCAGAGAGAACCAAGCGCCATTAGACGCGGTCCTTACACACTTCACTCGCGGTTCTTTCACATTCATAGCTCTTTTCATGCACGCTCGCCGGTTCCTAAGGGTCCTGACATCACCGTCTGTATTTTATTGCTATATCTGTTGACAATAACAGTCATTGCTAGGTAACAAAAGGAATAATAAAAAAAAAATGGCCAAGTGCATGTCGGGCCACGCACATTGTAGGGTTCGGTATTTGCTTCGCTTTGCTTGCGAAAAAAATAGATAGTTGCCTAAAACAGTTTTCGTTTTGAGAGGTCACTTGAGTCTAACAAAAATTTGCACTTTTAATACAAATATTTCGCAAACGGATCACTATATCGAAAAATGATCTTCCCACACCCTCAATATTTTTATAAAACCTATCTAACGACTAGACACACAATGGGGCGGGCGTGAAAAAAAAATCTTCCCCACTTTACGTATAGGGCAGATACAATCAAAAAAAAATTTTAAGATTTTATTCTACCACTTTGTCAGCATAGTTCATATGCATATACGTGCCAAACTACAGCTTTCTAGTATCAAGCGTCTCTGAGCTAGGCCGCGTACAGACGGACATGGCGAAACTATAAGGGTTCCTTGTGTACTACTACTGAGCCCTAATAAAAAGGAACATTAAAACATTCTTATCTAAAATTTATCTTTTGTTTATCATAGAGCTATAAACTATGGGTATTTAAAATTATCCATCAATAAACAGTTCTTCACATAAGTCCTATATCCACTGCTGAACATAGGCCTCCCTCTCTAGGGTGCCATTCGCTTCGATCCTGTACACCGGCAGCCAGGCAATGCATTGCTCCATCTAGTGGCGGGTCTTCCCACACTGCATGTACCAGTATGAGGACGCCATTCGAGAACCTTTCTTTCCCAGGGATTTTCGGTTCTACGAACTATTTTGCCGACCCACCGCCACTTGTGTTTGCTCATATTAGGACTATGTCGGTTACCTTAGTTCAACTGCGGATATCCTCATTCTATCTATATTATTTGTACTATATTCGATGTATATTATTACTATATTCTAGAAAAAATGATCTTCCCCCAAAGACTTCCCCATACGGTCCGCAGTGTCATCACACTGGCCACACACTCTGTTCGAAAACTACTCTTCAGGCGTTGAGGCATATCGGATGAGAAGACGTGTCGAGTTTCTCAAACGCTGCCCAGCCAAGTTGGATTCGTCTATTGATTTCTCGGTCAATGTTGGACTTACCTAACTGAACAACCTCCCCTAGGTACATATTCAGAGATGTACAGTGTCGGGTCAGTTTAACTCGTGGGTTGTTACTAGCATTTATTGCCCGGCTGTAAGGATGATTTGTATAGCAGTCCATAGAACTCTCACTCAGGATCTCAGTCTTCGTAGAAATAATGGCACCAGTGTTGGTCGCAGTTTCATTACTTGACTTTGCCCAATAGACAGATCTATAGCGATCTTGGGCGCCTTGGATACGCTCCATCTCCTCTTTAATACGAGTTGTATTATATTGGTGCATATTTAATCGTACGAATTTAGAAATCTGCCTGTTCAGATATCTGTACTTCACATAAGTGTTAAATGTAAATGTATCTTATTCCTTTATACAGTTTTGTATATGAAAGCCTGTAACTATAGCCCACTACTTATTTATTACCTGTGACTTCGTTTGCGAGTATCCCGGTATCCCGGTATCGTGATGTTGAATAGCTCCCTCATAGCCTACCTAGGTTAATAACAACACATGATATGTGTATCGCATATCATGTGTTGTTATTATGTAACCTTTCTTTCGAGCTATGCTTAGTACAAATCGTAAAACTGCAGTCCATTTGTAAAAATAAATGGACTAAATATTTCTTCATAGTCAATGTCTTTTTCTGTGTATAAATATTGTATATTTAAACCATTGGCCCTTTTGTTGATTACTAATTGCTTCTTTCTTAGTCTACATTTACCTTATATCTAACTAGCTGTGCTCGCGACTTCGTCCGCGTGGAATATGATTTATTTATATTAATAAGAATAAATAAAATTTCTAAAATAAAAGTAGCCTAAGTTACTCCTTATTATATCAGCTATCTGCCAGTGAAATTCCCATCAAAATCGGTCCAGCCGTTTCAGAGATTAGCCGGAACTGACAGACAGACAAACAAAAATTGAAAAAATATTCATTTTGGTATATGTATCGTGTAAACATCCATATGCATTTAGTAAAAAGCGGTTATTTTAATATTACAAACAGACACTCCAATTTTATAGATTAAGCCTGAAGGGCAGCTTGTCTAGACCACGGGTAGCGAGTGCAAAAAAAAATCGATCAGGGTCCACGTTTCCGGCGTGTTTTCTTTATTTGGAGTAGAACCCTAGAAGAACTCTCAGCTCTAGTATGCCTTCATTAACTGTATAGAGAGGAGTAGTTGAAGATATATTTACTAGGGGTCGGAATGCTGTTATCTTTCATCTTTGGACTGAAAGCCAAACTCACCTGTATGTGGTGCATGATTATAATTAACAAATTATGCTGTAACGAAGGCGATGAATAAGCTCACCTGTAAACCAAACAACTCCGCTTGATGGTTGTTGTATTCTTACGAGTTATTAATAAGTTGCTGCAAAATTGTTGCTTTAGCAACAGGATCGTAACGACCGAGCGTTATTCATTGTTTTACACGTGTTTAGAGGCTACAGTAATCACTTTACATAAGGAAGATCGTATACCGAGTATAGCGTCGCGAGTATAGCGCCGCATACATCTTCACAAACCTAAGTTGCGTCGATGTTGCCCCGCGACGATTTCAGCAATAGGCTTCAATGAAGATATTGCACATACTGAAATACAGTTTGTGTGGGTGTGTGCAAGTGCGCACAGACACACACTCACACAAGCATGCACCCATCTCTCAAACAAACAAAATATTTAATACTAATTTACGTTTCTGTACTGCATCCAGGTCAGATGATATTATTCAAAGTCTTAATATACAAATATACAGGTGTAATCCAGTTTTACTTATTAGTATATTATGCACGCTCATGAAGGAAATAACCTATGGAGATGGCTCTTATTAGCTAGTTCAAGGATCAATATCGCTGCACTTATCAGCTTATTGATTAAAATATTCTACCATTTGTCAGTGGTTCGAATGGCTGATATATTTAGGCGCTAATACACAATGTTTTTGTGAGTGCGGAGTGCGGAGTCAAGTGATTTGTTGGTTTACGTGCACGCTCCTTCACCCTTGACTTATCACACCACGCCACTACATTATGTAGAAAATGTCTATCTATTGACGTATTTTCCTCATCAAAACCATCTAAACATACTTCGTACATAAATAGATTTCATAACTCTAACTCTAAAACTATTGATATAAATGTTATAACTTTTATTTCAATCATATCCAATTAGAACATAGTTTACTGGTTTTTTATAGTATTAGATCACATTCACGGTGAACATTATCAGTCAGTATTCTTCGTATAATAGCCATAGTAGTAAATATGTAGTCGTATTCTAACACAACTTCTGGATTATACCCGAAGGAAATAATTTATTATTATCATTATAGCCGATTTCTAATAAACGTTTATCAAAACTATTGAACCATGACTCAAAAGAGACTTTCCGTTACTGATGTAGAGTCTAACTCTATAAACTCTACTCTAAAATACAAGCAGCAGTGTTCAATAACTCTGCTCAACCAATATGAATCGAATCTCAACACAAACGAACCAGGGAAATAGTAAACAATATGTCCGTGCCTGTGTGTATCGCTATATGTACTTTGAGTTGTAAGTAGCTTGCTATCCTTTAGAGTTAAAGCCTAACTGTACGTGGTGCACCCTACTAATTAACCAACGAGGCTCTGACGCGAGTAAAGGTCCAACAAAGCAATCTGACTGTGAAAAATCTCCACCATATTGAGGTCAGAGTTTAGATGATACTCCATGCATCGTTGTGTTCCTGCATTTGAAAATGTTGCCGGTGATTTTCTGACGGGCTTGTGTGTTAGCAGCAAGGTGAATAAATACTCTTTGATTTGAAAGAGGTCATAAGTTGTAAGTCGCTTAGCATGAGGTGAAACCTATGTTTCCTTTCCTCGCGATGTTGGACAAAGAAATGTAAATATATAGAGCGCAGACTACATGCTCATTTACTACATAATTGAAAAATTCTTCAATAACATAGCACTTTCTCAGAAGGTCTTTGGTACCTACCTATAGAAGTATAGCAAATTGAATCCCTTAGTCTAGTGCTTGTATCAGATATTACATAAATTATACTATAGAGTATGTTCAATGGAATAGTTTGATACATGTCACTCCTTTAACAATCACACTGCACTCAATCTAAATCTTGACGAGCTCGGTGGCGCAGTGGTGAAACGCGCTGTTACGCTACTTTGACACCAATGCTCGTGGGTTCGATTCCCACACAGTACAAACATTTATGTGCATGAACATGTCTGTTTGTATTGGTCTGGGTATTTTCTATGTATAATAAGTATGTATTTACAAAAAAAAATATGTATTTACGTATGTTTATCAGTTGTCTAGTACCCATAACACAAGCTTCGCTTACTTTGGGGCTAGGTGGCGCTGTGTAATTTGTCCGAGAATATTAAAAAAAAAAAGAAAAAAAAATTAATTTTAAAATATAAAAGAAATTACAAACATATTTATACTGAAGTACATATTGATACTTTCGCTATCTTTTGGGTTATAAAATGAACTCACTGCCGAAATTTTTCCAAGCAACTACAACAGCGACTTCAAAAAAGACGTAGAAGCAACACTCGAATGAGGTCCATCAAGTTACCATTAACAATAGTAACTACTTACCATTAGGTAGATCATATCCTCATTTTTAACCATAGTAGCGAAAATAAAATGGAATTGAGAAACATACTACATTAAAATAACTTAAAGTCATTTATTATATGAAATAAACATATTTATGCTTTATTTACGACAACTGATATGGCAATACATTTGTGAATCAGTTATTAAATTTTCTAAAAAAGATAATTAGAGTTTACTTAATTTTCGCTAAACTAATTCTCAGCAAACTCTTCTTAGTACCAAAGTAATTAATTATAAGTGGTTTTTAGGAGAGTGAAATACGACCAAGCAGTTCCCATTATCTGTAAAATAAAAAAAAACGCAATATTTATAATTATTAAAAAATAAGACATTAACCAACGTTGTTAAAAAACTAAAAGTGTGCTATAACAGTACATATATTAAAAATATGGGAAGTAAAACATAGTTACATAAAAATAAAAAAAATATGCCACACCAGAGGGCTTACAGCAAGCGTTTGAGTGCAACGTTTATGTTATTATATAGTATATCAAAACACATAACACTCTCAAATCGCTTTGTAACAGTAAAGACAAAATTCCGCCAAATAAAAAATCCGGCGTCTACAAGTTGTTTTGTGATGAATGTGATCATGTTTATATCGGTCAAACTGGTCGTAGTTTTTAAAAACGATTTCAGGAACACATATCTGCATATAAAAACAATTGCCCAGAAAGATCACACTTCGCCGAACATCGTGTAGACAAAGGACATGATTTATCCGCTACTAACACATTTAAAATCTTACATACAATAAATAAAGGACTAAAATTGAATATTAGAGAACAGTTGGAAATAGTTAAGCATAAAAATTCTAATATCCCTCTTATGAACAAACAGACTGACGTAAACAGCTCCCCTCTATTAAATATCTTTTCGCTTACCCCTTCCACCCCCCTCAACCCCTCCACCCCCTCCACTTTTTCTATATAAAGGACGGCAATGCGATGGATGACTCATTCGTAGCATGTTATTCTAACGACTAACATCTACAGCGCCTGAGGATGCCTCGTGGAGAGGCGAAACACGTGTCGCGGAGACGACCGGAGCAGCCAGGGCAACAACGGTGGCGGGTGCATGCGGTTCACATTTCAGATGGCGAACACTCGCAGAGACGACCGGAGCAGCCATGGCAGCGGCGGCATGCATCTACTAACGGTAGTGGGTGGGTGCCGGCCGGCAGTAGTTCGTATGAACTAATCGGGAGCGGAAGCACACAAAGTAGTTTGGATCAAATTGCCTGTAGATTTGACTTTCGCAAAGTAACGCCTGAATCTATTAAGCATAAAAGAGGCTTGAAGAGGTTTTTAAAGAGTCGGCAACGCACGTATGATGCGCCTGATTTTGCGTCTATAGGCTACAATAATTACAATAAAGCCGTAAGTTTGCCACCTTTTAGGATAACAAAATAATCTACGTACATGTTATGTATTCAAATGTATGTATGTACGCGACCCACCTCGGCCTGCCGGATGTCGTCGCGTATGGCACTATATCTCAGCAGACTGAGATGGATTGCGTGACTTCCACGCATCGTACCCATGGAGGCAGTTGTGCTTCTAATCAGACAACATCGATTCCTGTGCAACCGCGCTGGCTACGGCGATATTGGATGGCATGAAATGCTACATTCCCAATCGGGTAGTAGCTACTGCGGGAGTCAAAAACGGATCGTCGTTTAATCGGCATTGTAGAGAAGCTAATCTTCTTAAGCAGGCTGCTTACAAGGCTTGGAACATGGAGCTCCTGATGTCTCTGTTTTGAAGCGAAAACTGAATGCTGCCTCGAGGTTCAGTAAAAAGGTGATTGCTAGAGCAAACTTCGATTTCGTTGGCAGAGTTGGCGAGCGGTTTGCGAGCCTTACCTCTGGGAGCCGTGCTTTCTAGTCGCTTGCTAAAGCTGCCGAAGGAAATTTCTGTCAATCGTCCATACCACGACTGTGAAAAGCGGGTAACAGTTTAGTCCGTAGCAACCCTTGTTCTCCTTGGAGAAAGCCGATTTATTCGGTAAGCTCTTTGCCTCTAACTCTACGGGAAAGCTGTGCCACCTACCATTCCGTGGTGCGGTAGCTCAATGTCGGAAATTTCCATTACCCAGCGAGATGTCCGGTAGGCATTACTCTTTCTCGACATTCATAAGTTTAGTGGGCCAGACGGTATACCGACAGTAACGCTGAAGCTGTGTGCTCCTCAGTTGGGTTCTATTGTTCCGCGCCTTTTCGTGCTTTCCTACTCAACTGGGCAATTCCCGTCTTCATAGAAGATCGCCAATGTGTACCCAGTCTCCAAATAGGGCGATAGATCAGAACCATTGATTTACAGGTCTGTTGCTATAAGCTGAGCGTGTGACAAACATACGACTCCTGGCATACCTAGAGGATCACGACTTGATCAGCGACCGTTAATACGGCTTCCGCCACGGTCGCTCGACTGGTGATCGCTCCCTGTCGTCCTCACACGCACACATGCCCGATGCACACCTTCCTATGCGATTTATTTCTAAAGATGCTGTCCCACCAAATAGACACATATTGATTAATGAGGATACATACCCTGCAGAACGTATTCATATTTATATCAGCAAAATCACACGCCGTTAGCTTGCAGGCCCTTCTAGATCTGTAAATTACTTGAATTATTAGAGCTGTACCAAAAAATATTATTATGTGACAGTAAAGGTTTATAAATTAATAAAATTCTAAAAAATATCCAGGAACTGACAAATAATTTATTTAAAAGTAGATTATAAAAATGGCTGATGGACAAATGTTTCTACTTAATGAATGACATCTTATCCTATAAGCATAATACTATACAAAATTTACATAATTGACATATTCGTATATTATAAACGTGATACTTTTCGGAAATTAAATTTTGCACGCCAATACGCTTTGGCGAAATATGAGAACTGTAACACCTGCAAATAAATTAGGTATCTATCATTTATTTTCTGTGAAGGTTGTCGACATATCATCTCCACAATTTGTACATAGATTAACCTGACGGGTTCCGGGTGGTCTAATCAGACCACTCGCTTATGACATATATACATATACTAAATATAACGGTAACTGCGGAACTTGGCGGGTTAATGGTATTGTTAATTATTCTTATATGTCAATTAATTAAGACGAAATAAATAAAACGAGAGCCTAGAGAGATCCCCTCTATAAATGAACTAGCGCCTGGTGGTAAGGGATTTTATTGGCCCTTTACAGAAGTCGAAGTAATGTCGAATGCTGTATCACTTTAAACGAAAAGTAAAAGCTAGAGAAGTGAAAATCGAAATATGAATGTGTAAGGTGTCGTGTCAGCGTCTAGTTAGTCAAAGACTTGTGAACGTGAGTCTTTCCGACTCAGATATCGACGAATGCTAGAATGTTTAAAATATAGTACGGTGATAACGCGAAAGAAGGTGGTGTAATCACAAAAAGTCATAGATCATTGCAAGTTTACGCCAGGTGGGAGTCGGAAGTTGATACCTCTGTAACAAGCAAAAGTAAAGCTTAAAAATATTGAATACATATCATCTTTCCACTTGAGTATTCGTATCATCGAGAACATAAAGAAATCTACCGTTGTTGCAGAAATTAGGTAAGCTAAAATTGTTGTGGAAGAGAAGTAAGAAATAATAGCTCTGAATGATGAAAAGAGGCCGGCAAAAATGCTTTAATGCGAATTCCAAATTATTTTGATAGAAGATAAAATTTTTAGGATATTTGTCGGCTTCCATGATGAATAAGATAAGGCTAAAGCTAAATGGCATTCCATCAAATACACGAAATGTTTTAGAACGGTAGAGACAACATCTTGGGGAAAAATATTATTATGTATGGCTGGTACTGTAAGTCTGCGATTAAAATGAATGAGATGGTTGAAGCGATACGATACTTAAAAAGTAGAAATTTTGTAGGAAACATTAAATTTTCAGCTAAGAATATCAAACCAGGTGGCATGTACGTCCACGGTGTCTTCTGGTTCCTGAGTTATTTATGTTAAGAAACTAGAAGGGTCAGAACCTATTCATAGCACCCTTGTATAAATACACGTATGTAATAGATCACGCATGGACTGTGCCATGTATAGGATTATCCATTTCATCAGCTGAGAACGAAATGTATATGTAAAAGTTGTTGAGATGAGAATGAAAGCGATATAAGATTGAAATGACCCATGGAATCCAAGCCAAGGAGGCCAAGACATCTTACTATCAAATTGGGGTTTTTTTTTATTGGATGATGAGGTAAGAAACTCTAAAACTGACCACGGACCACGAAAATTGGCATGAAACGAACCACGAGTGTTAATGAAGCGAGTGTGGTGTGGAATGACCGCGTTTTTTGAGTACTATTCTTTCTGCTTATAGCGTCAAGATATAGATGATAAATAGAAATTTTAAAAAACGTTTTCACGTAAATAAATTATAATACTCGTGACTCTCAATCAGTATAATAATTACATATTTATAATAATTTTTCAAATGTCTAACTATGTGAAAGTAAAAAAAAATACCTTATTGATATCAATAACAAATCCTTCCCGGCTTTAGCATCAGCTCGATACCAATGAGTGTTATAAATGGCAGTGCTCACAGCCGTACTCTATAAAAAATAGCGATTTCAAGATAATGTCATACTTCCTTCGTTCGTTCATTCGGCCTTAGTATTACTAATTCTAAATTTAATTTATTCTAACTTAATCACACGTATGTTCGTTCACCGCAAGAGGTCTCCAGTTTGTTTAAAATCATTTTATGCAAGCTTCAATCCCAAAAAATTTGTTGAAGAAGTCAATTCACTCCATAAGTTAAAATTCCCGTGGCTTTATAATTTAGAATCTTTTCCTATATATCCACTTACAGTTTCCATAATGACATCACCATAATAACAAAACATATAGATCTGGATTAGACCCATTGCCAAAAATGCTATGAAAGGCGTCATCAATATGTAATTATCAATTGTCTGTAAAAAAAAAACATTATCATGCATTAAGCCATTACATGTATTCTGATCCTAGAGAGAGTGCAACATTAGTCAGCTGATAAGTGGTTAATTCTATTATAATAGTACGTAATTATAATAAACATGCCTTTATATTCAGTACCATCGATCGTCTTCTACATATAGTACACGGAGTAGCTCATGATAGCGCATGGTGGGTCATCAGAATATACAAAGCATTTGATAGGGTTGTGAAACTGTGGGACATATTGACGAGATATGGGATTGATGGTTCACTGCTCCTTGATGTGCTGTCCACTTACAAGGATTACTTCGCATGTGTGCGGATAGATGGTAGCATGTTACCCTGATTTGGTGTCAAAATTGGTGTCAAATTGGGTTGCATGCTATCTGCTAGACTGTTTACTCTGTATCTAGATATTCTCGATAGTTATCTGCAGAGTGTAAGATTGGGCATGGGTGCCCTAGTGGTGAACTGTCTGCTATGTGCAGACGATACCGTGATATTAGCATAGCTTAGGCTTACTACTGAATGCGAAGATAACAACAATAATGGTATTTGAAAGAGAAGAAACCAGAACCAATATAAGGATTACGGTTGATCATGAAGTGTTGGAACAAGTGGATGAGATTGTATATCTTGGATCCGCTTTCAGCAGGGATGGAAAGTACACCGCAAATGTGGAAAGACGAGTGAGTGCTCGGAATAGTATACATGGAGCGTTGGGAAAACTTCTTGGCAATAAAACCCTGAGCCAAAAGTCACAGCTCGCTGTACACACAATGCAGTGCTTGTCCCAACTCTTACTTACGGAAGCGAGAGCTAAGTATGGAAGAGAAAGCATGAAACTAGGATAAACGCAGTCGTAATGCGAGCGTTGCGCAAAATTTGTAGTGTACCGCTTGTAGACCGTATTCGCAATGATGATGTTAGAAACAGAGTTCGTCTGAAGGAGACTGTTGGTCTTAAAATAAGGAGAGGCATGCTCTGTTCATTCTGACATGTAGAAAGAATACAGGATGAAAGAATGACGAAGCAGACATATAGAGCCAAGGAAGGCCAAGGCCTATCATGATCAAATTATATTTATTTATTTAGCCAAACTTACAACTATCTTTACAGGTGAAAACCTAATGCGACAGTGTAGCAATATACATATAGGTAAATAGGTAAAATTGATCGTGTATTATCAGAAAGTAATGTCGTGAGCCTTAGAAACCAACAAGCGTGCATGATAAAAACAATGAATGTTAAAGAAGCGAGTGAGGTGTGTAAGGATTGAGTCATGTGGCTCTCGCTTGTTTCTGCCTACCCCGCAAGGGATTTGGCTTAAAGTTATAGATAGATAGCAAGGTATATAATAACTCGAGTTTATAAGCCTATTAGTTCTTATACCATATATATATAAAGAACCAATATCAGTCCATTGCAAAAGTGTTTTATTAACAAAGATCTAACGTTCGGCTCGTCTCATACGGATTTCAACAATATAAGATTATAAGGATTTTATAGACTGATAAATCAACTTAATGAAGTCGTAACTTCATCATACTTATATGAGACTAACTAAACGCATGAAATTTCATAACATAAATAATATTATAATAGCAAAGGTTAATAAACGTTTAAAACTGTTTTTGGTTCGGTCGTAACATTGCGAAATTCATATGATCTCATGTCATCATCATCATCCGAGCATTAATCCCGGTGGCGTCCTATGCTTTCGCTTCGGAGCCGAGGGTCCGCTATAATCTCATATGACTAGGAAAAATGGCCATCTCAGTAAAAAAGAATTATCAAAGTCTTGATTGGCACAGCTATCGTATAACATACAAATAAAAAATACATCAAAAGAACATCCTGCATTTAAAATAAATTCATTGCACATAAATAAAAAAAACATTCACTTGAAATCGAAAACCCCATCCATTTTGAGGTCGGTTAAAAATAATCAGTGTTGTCATTACCGTAACATTAAAACCAGTAGCGCAAATGATGAGAGAACTTGTAGCGACATTGAACAGAGTCGACTTAGTATAAATTTTCTCCAATAACTCGACACAACTAGAAAAATATACAAATAATTAAAAAACTGTAAAACTACAACAATTAACTTGAATGAAGACGAGGATTTACGTATTTTATACGAAATTAAACAGCTGCTAGTGTTAAAACAGATTAAATTTGACAAAGTAATGTAATACTGATTGAAATCGTAACATAAAATGTATATGGAACAGGATCGTTACTCAATAAGTTACATTGGTATTCACTGTATGAGTCGATTGTAAATTATTTTAATTACTAACCGAATAAGTTCTTTATGCCTTTCAATTATCTCCTTAAATTCCGAAGTAAATCTGTCGCTAACATTTCTATCGCTTTTGGGAGTCCTTACACGCATTCGTTCTATATCGTACTTAAGACATTTGAATTGCACGTGTATAAAAGTGCAGGATAACGCAAAGAAGTCATCTGGACCCATTACAGTGTATACAGCAAGAACGCCTGTAAAATGTTCAAATTTCTGTTGATAATCTATACATATATAGGCACATACGTGGAATACTCAGAAAGTTTAGCGAAAATAAATAAAAGTGTTCTCTATGTAATTATTTTTTTATTAAGACTTTTCGAAGTACTCTCCACCAGTCTCTCTACAAAGTTTGAATCAGTTTTCGAAACACTTTTTCCAGTCCGCCACAAACACCTCATTTACAGCCTGCTCGAACGCTGATAGCGCATCTTCCGGCGACGAAAACAGTATCCCTTTGAGCTGATTTTTTATTTTCAGGAATAAAAAGAAGTCACATGTTGCTAGGTCAGGGCTGTAAGGAGGGTGACCCAAGAGTTTGACCGGCATGCTGTCCGGGGAAGTCCCTCGTTTTGAGCGCGATGTGCGCGAGCGCATTGCCGTGGTGAAGCAGTAGCCCGCGGAACCCTGTGTTTAGTCGCTTGTTGCTCACAACAGAGAAAACTTCTGCCAAACATTTGGTAGTATACCATTGGGCGTTGATGCTTCTTTGATTTTGTAAAGGAACCACAACACCACACTTGACACCAGGTAGCCAGTCAAATTGAAAAAGCTTGCGATCAAAATCTTCCCTCCGCTTCTAGAGCGCTTCACTTTGGTAGGCGTTGATTCGTTTTGAAACACCCAAACCGTTGACTGGCGCTTCGTTTCTCGATCGTATTGATAAATCCAGGACTCATCACCTGTAATGATGTCGTAAACACGCCGAGATGAGCATGCTTAAAATTTGTTTATCATATACGACACCATTACACCTGGACTGCTTGTCAATAACGGTGAGGAGGGCGGCATCCAGCGTGATACTATCCTCACGCGAAAATCCAACTTTAGAATCTCGTGAAGGCTTCCCGATCCAATCTGCAGTATGTGCTGAATCTCCTGATACATAACTCGCCTATTGTCGTCGATTAAAGTTTTCACTGCTAGCACGTTATCTACCGTAACAGCCGTCAAAGGGTAACTACATCTTTCTTCATACCCCAAAGTTAGTCGACCGCGCTTGAATTCGTTATACCAACGATACGCGGTTGGCTTGGAAGGGCCTTCATCCATGAATGCCATTTGAAGTCTATCGTACAATTCGTCCGGTTTCAGGCGACACTTGAATTCATAAAAAAATCATAGCGCAATAATGTTCCCGCCGCAGATTCATTTTTCAATGAGACACGATAATTTCATTCAGATCGCAAAAAATGTGGTGGGAAATTTGGAGAATTTAGGGAAGGAACGTACTTATTTCTACATATACATAATCAAATTTTCAAAATAGATTATAACTGGCTATAGTCTCTCATACATAAAAACTTTTTTCGCAATACATTTTGATTGGCCTGATATACTTAGTCTGGCCATAAATACTGTTACAATTAAAAATAAACAAAATATTACATTTGAATTTGGAATTTGTCATTTTTATATGATTGTTAATTGTGTTTTCTCATTTTGGCGCCAATACATTGTACAATATTTTGCGATATTAAAATGGAGTGGGGTGATAAAGAGAACCGAATCGCTGTGATTGCATTATACAAAGTAGGTATGGAGCCAAATGCAATTTTTTAAACTCTCCATACGCTTGGTATTAAATATTTGTATACCGGGCTATTAATAGGTACAATGAGACCTCCTCTATTTGTGACAGAAAAAGATCTGGCCGTCCACGTAGTTTTCGTACGAAAAAGGTGGTCAAAGCAGTAAGGGAAAGAATTCGACTAAATCCTGTCCGAAAACAAAAGATTTTATCTCGGGAGATGAAGATAGTACCTAGAACCGTGTCGCATAATTTAAAAGATGACTTAGGTCTTGAAGCCTATAAGAGAAGTACTGCCATGCAATTCTGTAAGAGCAAACGTCCTTACATCCTCGGAAACATCGGCTGTTACAGCCTTGAACACAAAATTGCAATTCTTTGGTCGCTTTTCATGGTTGTGCGACACTAGCGCCGCAAGGCTGCGTTTGGAATTGGGATTCTACAAGGCAAACAGCCTCGCGTACGCTTACAGCCTTATAGAATATCAAATAATTTAGCCGTGATCGCAGTAGACAATGTCAAAGCTGTGACATCTGTGATCACAGCGACGCACACAGCCATTACGAGTCGCTTAGAGAATTGCATGGCAGGTCATTTCTTAACTAATAATTTAAAAAAGAATAGGGTGGTAAAATCGGAACTACTACTGAAGCGGTACGCAAAGGGAGGTCACAGAAAAATTTTGTTTACGGATAAGAAATTTTTTACAATTGAGCAACATTTTAACAAATGACCGTATTTATGCTCAAAGCTCTAAGGAAGCTTCCCGATTAGTCGACAGAGTGCAACGTGGGCACTATCCGACTTCTGTGATGGTTTGGTGGGGTATTAGCTATGAAGGAGTAACTGAGCCATACTTTAGTGAAAAAGGTATCAAAACATCGGCACAAGTGTTTCAAGATACCATTCTTGAGAAGGTAGTGAAGCCCCTTAACAACACCATGTTCAATAACCAAGAATGGTCCTTCCAGCAAGACTCGACGCCGGGTCATAAAGCTCGGTCTACGCAGTCTTGGTTGGAAACGAACGTTTCGAACTTCATCAGAGCTGAAGACTGGCCGCCGTCTAGTCCCGATTTTAATCCGCTGGATTACGATTTATGGTCAGTTTTAGAGAGTACGGCTTGCTCTAAACGCCATGATAATTTGGAGTCCCTAAAACAATACCTACGATTGGCAGTGAAGAATTTTCCCGTGGAAAGAGTGCGTGCTTCTATTGATAACTGGCCTCAACGTTTAAAGGACTGTATGGCAGCCAATGGAAATTTCGAATAAGCTTTTTATATTTTAAATTGTTTTATATTTATGTATTAAATTAACACACTGTAAAAGTAATGAATGTTATTTGCAATAGAATTTTTTTTCTTTGTTTCTGTATTTATGGCATGACCAATCATTTAGTTATTGAAAGATTCACATTTTAAATAAGCGTAAAAAAGCTAGAGATACATAACACTATGCTTTGCAAAGAAATGTAATATGGTGTTACGAGTCCATCCCACGGTACATTGCACCATCAAGAATCACACCTACCATCGCTTTAGTGAGATGATACTTCGTCAATTCCTCTATCACATGCATAAATTCAATGTAATGTATTATATGGAACAGCTGATGTATTTTCAAAGAAGTATGTAAAGTTCATTCTGTGGGATTAAGCTAAGTCAGTTGCATAGTCTCAGTTCATCCTTAAATTTTTGGCTATGTGTTCAAATGACTAATGTCACGGAAATGAGCAATAATAAAAAAATATTATGAGATCTAAGAGACAAGGGACCAACGCACGCCCACCACCACCGCCCGCCTCGTCGAGATCCACATCGTCGGAGGAGCAATATGCGACACCTCCAACTTCCAACGTGTCGAGCGACGTGGACAGGCAATCGCCGCCTTCGTCGCCGCCAACACCTGCGCGACGTAGAGTGCAGCCCCCACTGCCGGACAGCTTAGGGAGCACTCTGCTCTGCGACAGACTCCCGCTACCGGTGGGTCGCACTACAACGCATGACCATTTCATGCGTCGCACTACACGACCAGTAGCGGGCATTATTCATAAATGAAAACGTCGTGCGCGCCTACTTTTGAGCAACAGAGTGGGGAACCAATCTTAGTGAAGATGATTTTGGAATACCGGTTTGTACCGATTTCCCTAAAATTGCGTTTGCATTGTTTGCCCTTGCATAAGTTAAATGTGGCGCTTGTACCCCACAATCCCCTAGATCGCTTGCTGGATCCATATTTGCGATCTACCAAATATCTAGCTGATACCCACACGATTCTTTACTGTGCCGCTATTGCAGTATGTCGCGTGGCTCGGGTCAAATTGTCAGAATGTAATCCTGGGGCCTAATGTTAGTCACCCGCGGGCGGTTATTCCCCGACCTGAAGCAGATAAGTTTACTAATAAGGGTCCCAGCCGCGCTGATACGCCCGCGCAATTTAGAATGCACTGGCTCACAGAGCGCATAGATTTCCTGAAGCAGAACGTTTATGCATGGGAAAATCGTATTCGACGGTATAGACAACTCGCGGAATCGCATCTTCCAATGTGATCAACGAAAGTTATACCGGAAATAAGAGAGATCCACTAGTTGCGTGATTGATATGCAACTACAGAGTGCGAATGTTATGTCAGAATTCTGGCGAAACATTTGTTCGGCGCACATCAGTCACACCGAGGGAGTATATCGTGAAGGACGGCACGCTCGACGTTTGTCGAGTATGCCACCGTCCCAGAGAATCTCGGCATATAGTTTCCGGTTGTTCTCATGTTGCTAACGGCGAGTACTTGCGCGGACATAATCAAGTAGCTAGGATAGTACACCAGCAACTTGCTCTTAAATAGAGCCTTGTGAGTTCCGAGGTGCCATATTATACATATGCACCCGGGCCGATTCTCGAGAATGGTAGTGTCACACTCTACTGGGACCAGTATAATATCACTGACAGGACTATTGTCGCCAATAGACCAGATATCGTACTAATATACCGGGAGACACGCCGAGCAGTTCTTGTTAATGCCACCATTCCTCATAGCGACAACCTGGTGAAGGCCGAGAAAGAGAAACTCTCTAAGTACTTGGACTTGGCTCACGTAGTTACCGCCATATGGCATGCGGAGTTAACGAATATTGTTCCGATAGAAGTAACAGCAAACGGTTTTATAGCGAAGAGCCTCAACCGTAATCTTGAGAGGCTCTCGCTCGATAATTGGGTCAAGAACCAGATACAGAAGGCGGTTCTTCTGGACACGGCCCGCATTGTGAGGAGTTTTCTCACCCTAGAACCCCGGTAAATTGGACCTTCGCTCAGTTACCGACAGGTGACCCCTTTTTTATATTTTTTAAATGTATTCTTTTTATAATTAATTTATATTTAAAAAATGTTAATAAATGGAGATAAATAAAATCATAATAATAAATTATTGTGCAGGGCAACTTGTGGCGAGCTATTGGTGCGTAACGACACCACGAATTCCCAAGTGCTCCAGAGAGTCGATCAGGCCCATCGTTTCCTAGGTGTCTTCATCAGTCGGAGTGAAAAGTCAAGATGACCTGCAGGACTCTCAATTCTGGTTTGCCTTCATTGGTCGTCCGGAGAGGAGTCGATGTATCCATATAATAATAGATCAATATTGCTTTATCAGGTGATATGCTCCAAGAGTGAAAGTGCTAAAGGATATAACGCGCTGCGTTATATCCTTTGGCACTTCGCTGAGTAACTTCGGAGAAAGCGCAGCACACCTCTCGACAACCCTGAGTCACACACATTGATGTTGCACCCGGCCGACTTTCTCTGGCATTTCGAGGATCCATCTAGTAAGTGGCGAGCCACCGTCTGCCGAATGTTACATCAGAATATGATAGTTAATGCAGGCGTCTATTAGATAGAGCCCAGTTGTCATTATCCCTCTAGATCTCATTTCAATAGTCCATTTTTTTCCAACATATTCACAATAGTTCCCATACCTGCTGTGGCTTGTTCATGGATATACTGTCCCATTGATATCCCCTAAAGCAGGTCACGGGCAGCCCGTATGATTCTTCGACGTCCCCCGATGCCAAACCCGATCGAATGCCTTCGCCATATCTAGGCGGACAGCCAGTACCTCACCTTGACTCTCAATCGCCGAAGCCCAGCGCTTTGTTAGATACGCTAGAAGATCACCAGTCAAACGACCGTGACGGTAGCCGTATTGACGGTTGCTGATCAAATCGTTACCTTCTAGGTATGCCCGGAGTCGTGTGTATCACACGCTCCATCACCTTTGAGAGAAGGGAGGTTATAGTATAAGCCTGTAATTCGATGGATCTGATCTATCACCCTTTTTGGACAGTGAATGCACATTGACGGTCTTCCATGATGACGGGACTTACCCAGTGGAGGACGAAAGCACAAAAAGACACGTTAGAATAGAAAACAACTCAGGAGCATACAGCTTAAGCACCACTGCCGGTATGCCATCTGACCCACTCGATTTATGAATGTCGAAGGAGAGTAACGCCGGACCGTCTTGTTGGGTCATTGAGATTTTCGGCAATGAGCTACTGCACCTCGGGATGGTAGGTGGCACAACTCCCCCGTCATTCAAAGTCGATTAAATTAGAGGCAAAGAGATTACCGAGTAAATCGGCTTTCTCTTTAGCACTATAGGCCAGCTTTAGCCAGCGACCAAGCAGGGCTGTATTGCAAGCGTCCATAAGCTATGGCAATCGCTTTACATCAGGTGGGCCGTACGCGTGTATGCTTCCCGACGTTATAGAAAGAAAAAGTTTTCAATCACCACGTCGCCCTGCCGACACCTGTAATTTGTTATTACGACGTCACTCGCCTCGTATTTAGAGCTAACTAGAAGTTTGTTGCAAACTGTACTAAGTATAAAAGTAACACCTAAGCCTATTTGCATTGATTCTTCAAAAATGATTTTCATTACTCAATAAACATATTCGTGCTAACTTGAACTGAGCATTTGTCTTTATGTTACCTATTTTTTATTTATATTTAGTTTATTCACAATTACCTATTTTTTATTACCAAAGTGCCTTAAAATTTATATAATTAATTATATTTAAATAATATAGTAAAGAAAACTATAATAACGATCTCTTTCCTCAGACCATAAATGAAATTTTATGTTCAATATTTTTTTATTTTATTAAATTTTATATTTTATTTTATTTTATTTATTTTTATTATAATGGTTTTATTTTAGGTTTTTTAAACATTATTGGATAAAATAGATTAAATTCATCAAACTGTGCAATTTACTAAATTAGTTAGGTTATAACTTTCTTACTAATAATAAGAAAGTTATAGCTTAGCCCATTTGGAGAACGTTAGGTGAGTGAACCAACTTGATTACATCGATCTTAAAAGATATTCTAGTACAGTAGGTCATACTATGAGTCATGATGGGATGGGCTATTAAGTGCTTTACATACCTGACCATAACTGATGAAAATATGTAAACGGCCAAGCTTTCATACTGACTGCATCAAAAGGGTACCACAAGAGAAATGGCAACCCTAATTGAATTTGGCCAGTTTCTGAATATACAAAGCCAGTTATAATAAAAGGTCCGATTAAAAACGATATTACACCACTTATATTTATGACCCAAAGAGAGTAAATTGCTCTATTAAGCATGGGCATACTTTGCTTTAGCAAGTCCTCTTCTACTTCATCTCTGTATTTTCTTCTGGCATAAGATATATCTTGCAGTTTTCTCAATGTTATAGGGATATCATTAACGTGATGTGCGGAATTCATGAAGGAGAAACTTTTCATAATACCTAACAAACATAAAGTAAGACAAGGCATAAAATAAGTAATTTCGATAACTTTTCTATGTGTTAGAATGCTATCAATAAGCCACGCTATTTCTGAGATCACAGCTAGCGTGAACCATACACAATTAATAGTAAACAGTAATCGACAACGTATGCGTTGGAATAAAGTTCTATTAATATCATTTTCGTCCAGCTGTAGACCGGGAACGGCTAATATTTTGTTTATTATTTTCAAAGTTTTTTCAAAATACTCTTTCTCTTGACTCGCTTTCTCCATTTTTCAGTCTGTTTCGTCTAGTCGTGCGGCTGAATGATGTTAGATTTGTTATTGCTTTTTTATTTAATTATACTAATGTGATTTATTACAGCTGTATATAATTAGTCTACTTCAAATTAGTCTTATTATACATTAAGCCTCATTTTTCGTTGAAACAATCAGTTTGACATTGTAATTTGAAGATTGAGTTGGTTATTAACATTTTAATGAAAGGGCTAGTTTTAATTCTTAATTAATGAAACAGTGTACTTCATTTGCTGTCATTAATGACACAATTAACTTCTACTATCTATACGGAGCATTACATTACTCCTCATATTTTCTTTAACTTAATTCATTTTTTTTTGTCAAACTCAAACTCAAACTCAAACTCAAACTCAAACTCAAACTCATTTATTGCATAGTTATAGGTAGTTTACATAATATGATGTTCTAGTACAGTCTATTCTAAATAGTACCGAGTGTCACAAGACTCGGTCTATACACGCCTCACTTAGGTCTATAACATTTATAGCACTTTTAGTACATGCTAACCAGTTTCTAGGGCGATCAAAATTTTGATCGTTTGGTAGCAAGGGGTCGTGCTGTGCTCCGCCCTGTCAAACATGCTGCAGTGGCGGGCCTTGCCAAAACCTCTTACTCTTAGTATCCGTCTATAAAGGCACCATCTGGGGAAGTACCTTAGAGGAGACCGCAGCTAGATGGCAACTCCGGGAGAATTGTTTGTTCCTGTGTATGAGTAAGTTTGCTAGTCATTTGGAAGGTCATTGTGCAGGCAGCGAGAGGACCGAGGAGCGCGGATATCGAACTACTACGGACAGTGTGGGCGCGGCAGGCAAGCGCGGCGGTTAGGGAAACCAAGTGAAACGGCTGACCGCTGGCCGCTCGCGGGTCAGTAGGATTCTTGAACCCGGGGATTACATAATCTCCGTCCCAGGAGGCTGAACCGCCAACCCGCGAAAAATCCCTTTTTTAGTGGTAGTGCCGGAGAAGGAGAGCGGAGTGGACCCGGCTGCTGCAGCAGGGGAGGACCGGTGGCCCTTCCGCCCGCCGTGCCATTAAATCGCATAACCTACTCTATCCAGTGGTGGAAGATACCGCGCTTTTGTCCTCTAATCTGTTGGCTCAGCAACTTCTCTTTTTAGAACCTCAATCGATTTTAAAAATGGCACCGATAAGAAAAGGAAAACGGAAAATTACAGCGGCTACCCCTTCCACAATAAATGTGGATTTTTGCAAAATCAGGGGACTACACTACAACATTAACGCGTTACACTACCACCTCGACCCGCTCGCCCGACCCTTCTTTTCCTCACGGAGACAAAAATATCCTCACCGGCCGACACCTCTTACTTACATTACCCCGGGTACAAATTTGAACATTTATTTGTACGTCGTGCCGGCGTATGTATGTTCGTTCGGGAGGATATTTGTTGTGGCCGTCTTCGTAGCCTGGAAGACAAGTACCTGTCATTACTACGGATGCGCGTAGATCATGGCGGCCACACACAGGTCCTATAGCAGTGATGCAGACACAGATCGTTTATCGTTTATTTGAGTACCGGAAAATGGCGACTGACAGAGTTATCGAGCAGTATCCCTCGGCGGAGTTAATGATTTTGGGAGACTTTAATGCCATCACACCGAATGGATTGGCTCTCGGTGCACTGATTCCGCGGGGAGATCTGCTCGAGACTTTGCTCTGGCCTATGGTTTCTCCCAACTGGTACATTCTCTCACGAGAATAGCAGATATAGAGAACTATACAAGCTCCTTACTGGAACCTTCTGCTGACAACACACCCGGATGAGTACAACATCTCAGTGGATGCACCGCTTGAGTCATCGGACCACTGTCTCATCCGAACTTAAGCGCCTTGTGCCAGGCGTGATCCACCTCGGCCTACCGGATGGGGTCGCGTTTGGCAATATAAGACGGCAGACTGGGACGGATTGCGTGAATTCTACGCATCGTACCCGTGGAGGCAGCTTTGTTTCAAAACAAACGATATCGAATCCTGTGCGACTGCGGTAGCTACGGCGATGTTGGATGGCATGGAATGCTACATTCCCAATCGCTTAGTGGCTGCTACGGGAGCTAAAAAGCGACCGTGGTTTAATCGGCCTTGTAGAGAAGCCAAACTTCTCAAACAGGCTGATTTCGAGGCTTGGACCACGGCGCGTGCTAATGGAAATCTTGATGTCTCTGTTTTGAAACGCAAACTGAACGCTGCCGCGAGGTTCAGGAAGGGGGTAATCGCCAGAGCAAAGTTTGATTTCATCGGTAAAGTTGGAGAGCGGCTTGCAGCCCTTCCGTCTGGGAGCCAAGCTTTCTGGTCGCGCGCTAAAGCTGCTGAGGGTAACTTTTGTCGGTCGTCCATGCCACCATTGCAAAAACCGGATGGCAGTCTGGCCTATAATGCTAAAGAGAAAGCCGATTTACTAGGTAATCTCTTTGTCTCTAACTCGACTTTGAATGACGGGAGAGCTGTGCCACCTACCATACCGAGGTACAGTAGCTCAATGCCGGAAATCTCAATTGCTCAGCGAGATATCCGGCGGGCGTTGCTCTCCCTCGACATTCATAAGTCGAGTGGGCCAGACGGCATACCAGCAGTGGTGCTAAAGCAGTGTGCTCCTGAGTTGTATTCTGTGCTAACGCGCCTTTTTGTGCTTTTCTAATCCACTGGGCAAGTCCCGTCTTCGTGGAAGACCGCCAATGTGCACCCTGTGCCCAAAAAGGGCGATAGATCAGATCCATCGAATTACAGGCCTATTGCCATAACCTCCCTTCTCTTCAAGGTGAAGGAGCGTGTGACAAACACACGACTCCTGGCATACCTAGAAGATCACGACCTAATCAACGATCGTTAATACGGCTTTCGCCACAGTCGTTCGACTGGTGATCTTCTAGTGTATCTTACACACCGCTGGGCTTCGGCGATTGAGAGACAAGGCATTCGATCGGGTCTGACATCGAAGTTTTTTACGGACTACACGGGGGTTTGTGCAAATGAGTTGCCAGCTTCTTATCTAGTAGACGTATAAAAGTCGTGATAGACGGTAGTTACTCCGATAGCATGGATATTAATGCAGGCGTCCCACAGGACTCTGTATTATCCCCGATGCTATTTCTGCTGCATATTAATGACATGTTGTCAATCGACAGCATTCACCGGGGACTTGTTATACAGGCCGTGATAACATTCCTTGTTCCCTTGTGGAGGAAAGCCGCGATAAACTTGGGTCTGAAATGGAGGGTACATTGTCTAAAGTACTCTCTATTTCTCATCGCTCCATTCACACTATTCCCTGCACTCACCCACCTCATCACATCAGCTACGTTCCATCCCTGCTAAAAGTACATGTATGATAAACAATCTCATTCACTTGTTCCAACACTACATCATCAACCGTTTTTGCGTCCGTCTAGTTTCCTCTCTTTCAAATCTTTGTATTCAGTTGTAAGCATTACTCCATATAATCTGCATAATGCTGACAATTCCCCCATACGCAAAGTTATTCGTAGATCTTGTTCGCACTAGACAATTATCAAGATACAAAATGAACAGTCCAGCCGACAACACGTAACCCTGCTTGACGCCTATGTTGATGTCAAACGAGAGCGACAAGTTGCCACCCACCCGCACATATGCAGTCCAATCCTCATAAGTGAACTTTATGCATGCAGTTAAGCGCTGTCTATTTAATATCCGAGAGATCCTTTGGCGCCACTTGTCGAATGCTTTCTCAAGATACACAAAACCGCAGAAAACCTTCTGAACTAGCGCTAGATGCTTATCCATGACATTGCGGAGTGGGAAAACTTGATCAGTATGTAACGGACCACAATGAAATAACATTGTTGCCGTCACAAATAAAAATAACCTTGCAATCATATGGATATATGTAGCCGAATTATGTATAAAATAACGCCTAGGAATGTAGGTACATCGTTCGCTACTTCATTTAATAGGTCATTGTCGTTCATACTTGGTTTGAAAGACGCTTCACATAGTGCTCGATTCTCGCTGCCTGCCTCGCGGGCGAGCGGGCGTGATAATATGTTATTGAAGGTATCACGGCTGTATGCTTAGGAAAAATGTTAACTTGTAAGAGGGTAGACATATACCAGACGAAGTGGCGTGATATTCTTGAACTACCAATCAGCGAGCGGTTACGAGGCTGAGATAAAAGGTGTGTGGTGATTCATAACCAGTATAAACTACTTAAATGGAATGAAATAGATTCGAATATTGAATGACGAGTTGCTATAGAACATTCTAGAATATTTTGGAAAGAGAGACAGAGATACGCAGAGAGGGGTGAAGAGGCTTGATGGTAGGCGAATGATATAAAAACGGGTGGTTCGTTAGTTCATGGCTTTTTTAGTGTGAAATTTTAAGGTAATAAGACGTATCGATAATTGTTCGTGAAGGGCCTTTTTGTCGGTGTGAATCTCTGGGGTGATAGGCGTATCGCTGATAAATCGCGGAACGGTTCTTTTTATCATTAATTTTAATTTCTTTGTGTTAATATTGTGTTGAGAACGGCATTGAATCTGTGCCTTTGAGCTGCGTAGCGAGATATGGGACAATTAAGTTGTCTAATTGATCGTAACGTTAGGCTTGGGCATGGAATCAATGTAATTGTAGTTAACTTAATATTGAATAACCCGGTGTTTAATATTTCGCTAAAATTCAGGTTGATTGTTCAAATTGTGTGCAGCGTGGCCGAACCTACGGTGCTCAGGCGCCGATGGTGGTAGCGTGGGGCATGTTGAGCAATCAAAATGGCGCGGTTTTGTGATATGCAAATTCTAGGAATTGAAACGTAGCATTATTTGTCCGCGAAGGGGGTTTTTTTTATGGAATTTAACTTCTCGTGTTAATTTTGTTTAAGTATAGCGTTGATTCTTTATCTTGAGCATTGTGCACGGAATTGGCGGTACATCTGCCGATTTTTGTGACGCTGCGCTGGGATGTTGATTCAATGTGATCGCGGTTAAGTAATTAGGTCATAAATCGGGTTCTAATATTTCATCGGATTTAGTGTTGGTTATTTGACTGTGTTGTACGAAGTGGCCAGAATTCCAAGGGTCACAGACCTTTGCGTATGGCGGCGGTACCTAGTTAACTAACCAACATTGTCAGGCGAGTTCTAACATCGACAATTTGGTTAAATAGGGATTGTGTTATTTCACACTGAAGAAATTTAGCTCTCTTAGGGACGTAACTTCGTAAAAATACGAGATTGATACCTCACGGAGCCTACGAAGTCTCGTATAGAGTAGGCGTAGGAAGCTGGTAAGCTGTGGGACGGGCCAGCGACTGATTTTGCCCTTAAAGGGATCAGTTACGTCTCCCAGGTGCTTGGGTTCGCGAGCTTTCAAAGTGGTAGGAGCTCGTCGAAGTGAATTCCGTCCAGCGTATGCGGGCCATGGAGATTGATCGCAACCCAACCATACTGGTCTCATTTATTTATATATGTATATATACACACACATTTATTTCCTCTGTTAGGAGTCATGGTTCGTGTCCCAATTAGGTTAGGACCATGACGTACACACAGTTATAGGCAATAGACAAAGTCGAGGCTAACTACCTTGCATACCCTAGTTTCAATTAGCAAATCAACGTTGTACATCGTTGATTTGGGCTTAGCCACCTTATACATCACACGTTTAACGTAATACAAACTCAAGAAGTCATTTTACACGAGTATCTTAGATTAGATATTGTAGGTACACATTTTATTAAGATCTAGTTAGGAGATAGATAGGTAGTCGCGATGAATATACGCGTTATTTAACATACAGCGTGGTAGGCGCGTCAGACGACATTTATAGGGACAGTAGGTACAATTACTGATTAGTTCTTAAGCTAATCGCGACGTGCGTGATAGGTAGCAAGCGGTTACGCTAAGCGGTCGAATCAAGGGTTTCGTTCGGTAAAACGTCCGGGTGATCATATTATCCTACGGCGTGATGTTAGTACCTTCGCGGTGAGAATAAAGGAGTACGAGGGTAGGCGCGTCGCGAGAATAGGCTAATATTTTAGTGGTTGTAGAGTCACGGTGGTGGGCAATAAATAATAGGCTGCATGTGTCTAGATAAAGCGTAGTCTTGGGGCCTGCAACTTAATTATAACATAGATATGCAGGTAGCCTGATTCTATGCTCATTGCATACTTAAAATTATTAAATTACCTTTTGACTGTGGTTACGAGTCGAAAAACATTTGGCGTAGAGATAAATAGTTGAATCTTTTGTGGGTTACATGTTCAGAGCTCGAGGGGAGCTTTATTCTGGTCAACCGATAATCTATACGCGACTACTAAACTAAAGTAGTACATTTGCCGGAATCTAACTCACCCGAGTCTCCAGGATTAGTAAACTCTTCCAGCGGTTTTCATTAACGCTTCTCTAGTGAATCTATGTAGTTCCTTGAGAATTTGCATCCCCGCGCCCGAAAGGGGGTCTCTGTCTTCGGACGAGCGCCGATTGAAACAGGTAATGCTGTCTTTCGGATTCCCGCGGTACGGCAAGGGATTTTCACATCTTAGAAGCCTTATAAGCCTCGTAGGGATAGCCTCGCAGTCGTTTAAGACAACCAAATGTTGGACGGTTCGGGCACGGTCAGAGTATTAAATTCTTAATACACAAAACCAGCTAAATGCTTACCATTCAATAATAAAGTAGTGCAAACATTTAAGTGAATTCAATAATTCAACCAAGCCTACCTAATCGAACACAATGTAGATATGTAACTATTAACTTGCTTCTTGGCAGCTCATGCGAACTGAAGGACGTTTGGCGTAAAGAAAATAGTCGAATAGTTTTGTGCGTTACATGTTCAGAGCTCAAAGGGTGCTTTATTCTGGTCAGCCGACGAGTTTTATTCGCGTTTGTTAATCTGAAGTAATTTATTCGCCAGAATTTAACACTCTCACCCATGCGTCGTTGTCGAGCGGCGATGGGTTAACACAACCCGAGTCTCCAGGACTGGTAACCACCCAGCGGCTTCTATTAACGGTTTTGTGTAGTGTTATGTAGTTCCTCTGGAATTTGCAATAACTGCGCGGATAAGAAGGGTTTCTAGGCGTTTCTAAAGAGCGCTGAATGTAACAGGAATGGGCTGACATTCTAGAACCTTGACATGCGATCCAAGTTTCTACATCAGAAACGTTATAAGCCTCGTAGGGACCACTTTGAAGTCCATTAAGACAACCAAAGGTCAGACAGAACAATTGAGCTGTTTCAAGACTTAACCTTAATACTCATAATAGATTACACTAGTCTGGCGGTTTTGCGTTCGGTCGAATTTAGCCTAATGTTTAGGGCGATATCCCGAAGTAGTACACTGCAAATACCGTTACCAAACTTACTAACGTCTCTCAAGTGAGGAGACTTCACTACTGCCGGAAGAGCAGAAAACTTTACTTGATTAATTGTTGTCTATATAATTTAGAAGTCTGGGCAATAGACCCCGTGTGACAGTGGTGACTGAGAAAAGCGCCCTAGCTGTTACATTACAAGACTGACAAATGTATAGATGACGCTCAGAGTACATTTTATTATAAACAAATACGTTATCTGCGGGCGCAACTGAGGGATTTGCCTTATTTATAATAATTGATAGCGGTGGCATAGTGGCGATTTGACCGATTGCAATTCAGTTAGATTGTGCTCAAATAACCTTATACAATCGTTGGGTTCGGTTATCGGGCCAGAATCATGGGATTTGTGCTCTTATAACTGATACTTACCTTGAAATTGAGAATTCAAATTAGAAATAGGCGAAATGCCAAAATTTGACTTAGTGGTTATTGTCTAAAGTAAATGGTAACTTTGCCAACATAAGAGTCGATTACTTGATAGTAGACCTAAATTGGGTGCTTCCTTCAAAGATCCGTTAATGCTAGTGATGAATTATGAAATACTTGTAAATTGTAATCAAACGTAAATTTAAAATTTCATACTATGAGGTTTATAACTTGCAACATATGAATAAAGTATAGTAAACTTATTGAAATATGTAAAGCGTGTGTAGGCATTCAAAAGAGCCGTTATCACGCCAGTCATTAATATATTGTAAACTTAAACGAGGGTGGCTAATCTTCAATTGGCCATTCAGCCTCGCAAGGAGACGTCTTTGGCTTGGTAGCTTGTCTCGCGAGGAGGAAGCGATGTAAAGTGGATGATCGCTACTGCTTTCGCGTTTGGATGGGGCGTATGCCACTGCCCCGCGAGGCTAGCGCGAGCCAGAGCGTTGTCTATCTTATATTTGAGCTCTAAATTGAATATAGGTTGCTTACTAACCTTCCTCTTTCATATCATTTAATATAGAATATATGCCACTGCCCCGCGAGGCTATCGCGAGCCAGAGCGTTCTCTATCTTATATTTGAGCTCTAAATTGAATATAGGTTGCTTACTAACCTTCCTCTTTCATATCATTTAATATAGAATATATGCCACTGCCCGAGGGGCTAGCGCAAGCAAGAGTATTCTCTATCTTATAATTGATTTCCAAATAGAATCCTGGTGGTGGGAACTAATATTATCTCACTACCGAAAATAACTATAGCTTACCTTGTCATCGCTTTACGGAACCGTTAACTTGAACTGAACATCGAAATAGTAACAACATTCATTCACACTACAAAGTGACTCCATAGGTTATTTCGCCACGGCATTGTGAGTCCGATAGGAGCTGTGGTGTAAACAATCTAATCTTATACTTAATTCTGATTCGAATGTTAATGAGGAGTATAAATGCCTACTAGATCGATAGCTAAACTATAGCTAAATCTAGGAGACTTACGTTCTAATTCTGAGGGTTCTCTTAAGATTCTAAAGTCCCTGCCTAGTAATAGGATATCATTAAATCAATTACAGTGTTATATGAATATGCGTAGACATTAGTTATAATCCAATCAACGTCTAACTACAAGGGTCATCTGATGCTTCAGAACCTCCTTTGGTACGCGCGTCCTTCTGTCAGAATGCTGGTCCTAAGCAATAAAGAACCAATCAAAATCCGATAGGGTACGGTACAATTCTAACAGTCCGATTGAGACAGAGGGGTAAAGAAAAGCACACATTAAATCTTTGATATTTTATAATTTCCCCAAGCTAAGTCACCTAAACGCGGAGCGGACGATTGGATCTTCACATATATAAACATATTGAGTAGAGACAGGAAGATAGCCTTAGGGAATAGTTACTCTTTAAAGTACTGCGGTGCTACGTTATTTAGGAAGCTTAACTGGTAGGGTTCTCGAATTGCTTAGCCATCTCAGCCACGAATAGGACTCTGGGTTGCTGCTCACAATGTAGTTGCCACTAAAACGATCACTGCCAATAATTTAACTTGAGGGTCGACGTGACACAGTCCGAGACACCTAATTAATAAGTTTAGTTAAGTAGATTGATTTTTAGGTCAAGAAATAGTTACAATTAAAATCAGGGATTCTAGTATATATATATCGTCAATACACGAGTGGTAGTTCAGGTAAAGATTAGGTACAGGAGTAGTTAGGTGCGGGGTAAGGAGGTAGATAAACAAATTACTATGTTCAATACATGAACAGTTCTCAGTAGATATATTTCTATAAGAGTGGGGTTCACATAGGTAGGACCATTATATATATCTAAGTTAATAAACCAATAAAACAGGAGGGGGAGACATATAAAGGTAGAGTATAATATTATATAGAGTAGCTCTGTACATAACATAAGTAGAGGCATAAAGTAGGTGAGGTGGTAACGAGGAAATGGGTTAAGTAGATGAAATCAGAAGGCGGGGTTTAGTTGTACACAGGTACCTAGTCAGTTATATATTCAAGCTATTCATATATATATGTAGTAATTAGAGTCTCCCCTCTGTAGCGCATACATAAATAAATAACTAAAAAAAATACATAAAACAAAAATAATATAATAAGGAGAAAAGAAACAAAAAAAGGGGGGGGGGAAGTTACAATGTGGAAGCCGTGACCAGGATATTCAAAATTACATTTTAACTTAGAATGAGAATAAATGAAAATTAGGTAAACTAGGTTATGAGAGTTGGTAGTTTAAATCGGTATTTATTCATCTAAATTAGGCTGTCTCGGGGGGTCATGTCGGCCACAATTTGTTGCCGCGAAAATGGATAGTGTCTTGAGTGACTAAGCATATGAGAAGTATTGATCTATAGAAAATTAGTGCGGGAGGTGTCTTGAGTAAGTGCTGTTAGGTTGCCGCGTAGTCTGTTGAATGATCAGCATCTTCCGTTGTCTCGTGTCTGCACGTGGATTATCTGCAAAAAGTTGAATTCATTGTATCAGGGTATGAAGGAAACATAGTGTAAAGAAATGATACAGGGAAATTGTGAAAACGTAGATAGTATTAAATTAAGTTATCCAAATAGAATCAAGTTAGTGGTAAAATCTCCGGATAACCATCAGGTGCATTTAGTATTACATTCAAAATATAATTGTTAAATAGTAACAAGAAATAAACATCAGGCTTGTGAAAAAAAAATGATTGAGACGAGGAAATTGAAATTTTGAATTAATTTAATACATAATAAGGCATACATAATAATTAATTAAAGAGGTTGTATTGTAATAGGCAGTTGAGCATACTTATTAACTTCCACATAACAGTTAGGTTAGGAGACATAAATTAGATAGCAAACAATAACAAGGAGAAAATTGTAATATTAGTAGCATATTGGTACAGTCTCAAATAGGTGTATTAAAGTAAATACATAGTTAAGGCTATCTATATAATAGTTATATCATCAGAGTATTAAATTAAAATTGCATACTTACTTCAGTAAAATGATGTTGATTGATGAGTTGCGTAGACTCCAGTAGGCATATGGTGATAGGCAGATAGAATATCAAGTGATCAGGTAGATTTCCAATATGGGAGTGAATTAGCGCTTGAATGGTCGATTAAATCTGAAAGAGTGAGTATTGCTGAGTGAGAGGTTTATATGAATATAAGGTAACATGCGTCTCAGGGCCAAGGTTATGGGGTCGTAGAGCTAACGGTTAAATAGTTGGTCGGTTGTTACATCCTTAGGTACATAAAACAACAATAATGTAATTTAAAATGCAACACATTAATAAATGTACAAAGGCGGACTTATTCCTATAAGGAAGCTGTTCCAGTCCACTGTTGAGTGTCTAATTGGAACTTAGTAGCGAGTAGTGCGGTTGTATAACATAAACAAACTAGATCAGTATAATAATAAACAAAGTAGTGAGGGTTCCATAAGGACATGTAAATGAATTGGGTAAATAGGTTAGAAGGTTAGGTCCAACCGTTGTTGTATAGATTATTAAACTCAAGAGAATATGGTTAAATGATACGAACTACAAGTCAAAACACATAAGTAGGGGTATAAATAAAACTTACTAATTGTGGTTGGCGCAGGAATCTAGTACGGAACTAAGTTGGAAAGCGATCCTCTGTAAGTTACAAGCACACGGAATGGCGTTTTGTTTCCTCTTAGCACCTCACGTTGTCTCCCTAGGTCGGCTAGGGGTTTGATTGTGCTTGAGAAGATTTGTCAGAAATCTCGGTCCACCACAACATAAATTAGCACATTTGTTCCGTGGTTAAATAGCCTGAAAATTATAAATATCAACTTTTAACTTTCACAACTTCATTAACATAAATTAAGTAGGATTACTATTAACGTGTAATTATGCAAAGTTATTAGTTGGGCTAGTCTGCTTTGCAACTATCGGTGGGCTACGGTGACTGCTTACTGTCGAGCAGGTCGTATGTTGATTTCCATCATAATGGTATGGTGGTAGGTAAATGTGATTAGATTCCTTAGGTCTTATTAGCAAAGAGCACTAGATGCGTATAAGGTTAGATAGTGTATGGGTATTAGTTAAAATTGAGTAATTGATTGAAACTTGATTCGACAATGTTAATTCCCAGGGGTTTCACTTTCATTGGATTCTTAGAGATTTTGTCGTATTCACTAGTGGGTGACTAGATTAATAGTTGCATTAGATAAGTAAAGAGTAGGTACTATTGAGTTCTCCACATACAAAATATCCGGAAGTTAATTTAAATACTACTGAAGTGAAATAATGTATAATACATAGAGATAACATGTTAACTGGTAGGAGTTGTTGTTAGAATCGGGTTTCGAGGTAGCGTCATTCTAACAAAATCACTTACTTACACTAGTACCAAAAGAACATTGGTTATAAACTAAGGTTATAATGTATGAATTTTGAGTTTTATAGATATACTATGTTAAATGGGTATACTTGAACGATATTATGCTAATATGATGTGATATGCACGTGAAAATTAAACAACTAGTCTCTAATGGTTATATTTAGTTACCTATATGAAATTAGTTCACTTCTAAAGAAAAAAACTAGTTGAGTACGTAATTGGAACCTTTAGCCACTTTACATAAAACATTATAATAACACGTAACGTGTATAAAACTTTCACTTGTTAGCTTCATGATTCACAAACAAATTATCTGCGCGGTTTTAATTAACAAACAGTAATTCCATAGAGTCGTTCTTCTTCTTAGTTGTAGTTGTTGGCTTTCAGTTGTACATTAAATGATAGGGCTGGCTAGGATTTATTCGGAGAAGGATTATTTGTACATTAATTATTATTCATAGTTCATATACTAAGATAATTTATAAGATAGGAAAGGAAAGTGAGATGAACAAATGAAATAAACGGGTGAATGAATTTTATATCGATGAATGGTAGGTCAAGAATTTTCTCATACTCTCTCATACGATTTCATACTCGGGTTTGAAATAAAATAAGCAAGATGTGGGGTCGGGTTTTCGTTTATGGAATGTTATTGAAAAAATTTAATGCGAATTTTGTGATTAGGACTAGAGATTGTTCGAAGTACTTGAAATATTTCGAAATAAAATGTGCAAGATGGGGGGGTCGAGTCCTCGTGGTTTATTTAGGATAATCTGTTGTAGAAACAAACGTTCCAAACCTTACGTAGTGGAGACCCATGTTAACTAGAAATCAATAATTAGTGTCTAGCCAGGTTATAACACGGAATTAGCTCGGTTGATTTACTCCGGTTCATGGAATTCCTTAAGTATTTAAGTCGTTCGTTGTAGAAGTATGATCGAATTAGGATATTGTGTTGAGATATACAGAACCTCACTACCTTCGTGTCGTCAAGTAAAATAGTGAAGGTAGAGTGATTCTGTTTAAGGTAGAGAGTGAAACAGTGACGTGAGGACGACAGTGAAAATTTGAATATTAGAAGTTTTGTTGGAACAAGTGCGAATATACGATGGAGAGACCAAGTCGTAAGAGAAGAGCGCCGGTTAGATATAGTGGTGTAAATAGTAGTGAAGAACATTTTATAGATAATAGTGGGAATACCAATTCATCAACGGTATCGGAATTGGGAGAGATGCCTTTGCAGAATAATATTCAAGAGAATACACTAGAAACGCACGCCGTGCGAACGAAACGACGTAAAGTAATACAAAGAGAAATCGGTAGAACTAAGGAGGGATCTAGGGTGTTGTTAAATAAATTAAGTAAAACCCTAGGAGCTTTGGCTAGGAAGGTAAATTTATTAAGCGAAGATGTAAGGAAAGTTCGCAAGGTTAATGAGGAGATTAACACAAATCATGTAACTACTTTGGATAAGGCGTCGGAAATGCCGCATACGACTAGAGAGGGAGAAGGGAGCAACGGTCGGGATAATGGATTGATTAATAATGAAATGCTAGAAGTGTTGCCAACACAGAGTAAAGTTATAAATTATAATATCAGGAATATTAGTTTCGAAAAACCAAAATTTGAAGGTAAGAATGACACGCATCCAGTTACCTTCCTGGAAGATCTAGATACGTATTTAGGAAAAGTTGGACATGAAGGCAAGGAATTGGAATTAATATTGGAATGTTTGCACGGAGGAGTGAGAGACTGGGCTAGGATCTACAAGGGTCGTTGGAAGGCTTTGCAGGACTTCAAGTTGGACTTTTTGGCCACTTATTGGGGAGAAAAGGAACAAAATGAGTTGAGGCGCGAAATAGTACAGGGAACTTGGAATCGTGGAGAGTCTCCCACCATGTTAGGGCATTTTTTGAGACTGACGGGACAAGCTCAAATGTTAAGCTTTAAGATTCCGGAAAAGCAATTAATAGCGGACATAATTAGGCAATTTCCTAAATACATCCAACAAGGGTGGTATACTTCAAACCCGGGTAATTTAATTGAGACAGCGGAATTTTTGAGAAAAATGGATGACATAGGGCGTCAGGAGAATTCGACAACGCTTGGCCTAGGCAGAACTAAGGAATTAGAAAAAAGGAAAGGGGAATATAAGCGCGGTTATCGGAATTGGGTGAAACCTATTGGGAATCAGAAGACCGTGGAACAATCACGATCTGGGACACGGAACGCCGAGGTGATTGTAGAAGAACCAGTAGCTTTAGATTAAAAGAAGTTGAATGTGGGTTCCCGGTTCAGCTTCGATTACAGAGAACGGTGTATCAAGTATAGGGGAAAGGTCGAGGATAAGTTAAGAGAAATGGAAGAACAAGGGATTATCAGTAGGTCATCCACACCGTATTGTAGTCCGTTAACCTTCACCTTCAAGCGGGATGGATCTGTAAGGGTATTGTTAGATGCTAGAGAAATTAATAAGTACATGATTGCTGAGACAGAGAAACCGCCATTGCAAATAGACGTTATGAACTCGTTTCACGGCGCTAATTACATTAGTACTTTAGATTTAAATAATGCCTACTTTCAAATACCACTTACGCAAAATAGCAAGAGATATACGGGGTTCACATTCAATGGAAAATCTTATGTCTATAATGTGTTACCGCAGGGGTTGAAAACATCTGTGGGGAGTTTTAGCAGGGCTATGGATTTAATATTGGGACATGAAGTGCGGGACTTTTGTGTGAACTATCTGGACGATTTAGCTATTATTACGACAGGGACCTTCGAACGTCATTTAGAACACCTAGATATAGTCATGGGGAAGCTGTTAGCAGCGGGGTTAACGTGTAATCTTGAGAAATGCAAATTTTTCTGTGAGGAGGTGAAAATGTTGGGTTATATCATTTCTATTCGGGGACTGAAAGCGGACCCAAGCAAGGTTACCGCTATTCAAGAGTTCCCTGTACCTAAAAAGGTAAAACAAGTACGGGCTTTTCTAGGGTTGTGTAATTTCTATCGGAGGTTTATACCGGATTATAATAATCAAACAAAGCCATTAAATGATTTATTAAGGAAACACATTCTTTGGACGTGGGGGAAAGTAGAACAGCAAGCCTTTGAAAAAATAAAATCTTTGTTCATAAACACTATATTATTACATCATCCCGATTTTAGTAAATCATATTATTTGCAAACGGACAGTTCGGGAGTTGGATTGGCAGGGGTATTGTATCAATTAGGATGTAATGACGGCATGAAGATTATAGGGTTTCATAGTAAAGCATTGAGGGGCGCGCAGTTAAATTGGACGGTAACAGAGCAGGAATTCTACTCGGTTATATGTTGCCTAGAAAAATTTGAAACTTATTTACGGGGGTCTAAGGTTATAATTAGGACGGACCATAAAGCTTTAACGTTCGTGAAAACTTGGAAGTTGTATAACGCAAGGGTAACTAGATGGATCAGTTATTTAGAGAATTTTAATTACGAAATAGAACATATTAAGGGGAGGGATAATGTAGTCCCGGATATACTGTCTAGATACCCACCAAAAGGTGATCTTTTACAGGACGAAAAGGTTAGGCTGCCCGAAATTCTATATATGGAGTCACGTGTTAATAGGGGTTTGATAGAAAAATTAAAGAATCTATCAAAATTGCAGGGGGAGGATGCAGAGATTAAAACAATCTTAGAACAAGTTAAAGGGAAAGGTGAGTCTGGCGAGGTAACAGGAAGTACGTTGAAGAGATACAAATTAATAGACGGAACCCTATATATTGTTACTGGGACTGATTCCAATAACGTTGCTTGCCTACCGGAAGTATTAAGGGAGGAGGTCATTAAGCAAGTACATTCCGAAATGGGTCACCAGGGGGCGTACAAGGTGATTAAATATGTCAAGGATAGATTTTATTGGAAGGGATTGACTCGTAGTGTGAGACGGGTAGTAAGGGAATGTCATGACTGCCAATTAACCAAGCATTCCAATTTAAATCATGTTGGTCAATGTTGTTCAATAGTGGCAAATGATATAGGGGACATAGTGATGGTAGATATCTACGGGCCGTTACCCACGGGGGAACTAGGAATGAAATACATTCTAGTGTTACAAGATGCGTTTAGTAAATTTGTTAAATTTTATAATCTCAGAGGAGCTACGGCAAAGTCTGTATTTAATAGGGCGAAGGAATTCTTTGAGATTATCAAACCAACGGTTATTTTATCGGATAATGGGACTCAATTCACCAGTAAATTATGGAAAGAGGGTATGCAGGCATTGGGAGTGAAAGTAGTTCACACGACGGTAAGAAACCCTAGACCCAATACTGTAGAGCGAGTAAATAGAGAGCTAGGACGTATGTTTAGGACATATAATAGGAAAAATCATAAGGGGTGGGTTAGAACACTGCCTAAAATAGAAGAACTATATAATAATACATACCACAATAGTATGAAATTTACCCCATGCGAAGTTCTATACGGGGAATCTACACAGCTATCTATAGACGGGATTTCGTGTAGTAGAAATAGCAAATTAGATGTATTAAAAATTAGGGAGACTGTGCGACGAAATTTACAGGAAGCGGCGAAAAATCGCCAAGCTAAATTTAATGGAAAATATCGATTAATACAATTTCAAATAGGAGATTTAGTTAAAATTAGAAAGTTAAATAAGTCAAACGCGAGCCAGAAAACAATTAAGAAGTTCGAGGCGTTATATGAAGGACCATACCTGGTGGCGGGGATTCCTTATCGAAATGTCTATCTTTTGGTAGATCCGGAGACAAGAACAGTGCGAGGTAAATTCAATACAATACATTTGTCTAAATATTACCGTTAGATTGAAGTTGAATCGGGAACTAAAAAGGCTTAGTTTAATTAAGAACCGTAGTTAAAAAGGTTATTAGAAAGTAAAAATTAAAATTGTTAGAGTATAGATTAAATGATTAATTGTATAGTAGATAATTAATTGTATATTAGATACAATGTAAGTAAACTGTAGGTTAGATTTGATTGATAAAAATGTTGAGTAAATTGTGAATTAGAATTGATTGGTAAAATTATAACGGTTATCTTGTGTATAGATAAAGGTTGATTGTATAGCTAGTAGTAAGTAATTGTAGTCTTTAACATTAAAGTAATGTGGAAGAGAAAACAGGGAAATTAGGCGGTTCTGGGGAGAGGCCCATGTGATGGTTCCGAAATTGTCTCGAATAAATATAAAATTACAAAACCAAATCTAAGACGGAGAGACCGTAAAATAAATTGTACGAAATTTTCTCATATATTTCACACTCGAAAAATCAACGAGATGAATTGGGAATTGTCAGATGGAGGGGAGTGTCGGCGGTCTCTCTCTTCCCTTTTTTCTCTTTTTTTTCATATATAGTCCTAAAAGGTAACCAATTGTCGTGGTGACGATGGTGAGTGGTTGCGTAAACGTTAGATTGAGAAACTAAAACGTTAAAATAAGCTATATCTATTCTATTCTATATCATGCAGAGACGAGAGAATGGTGCTTGATGATTACGCGGATAATTAGACTAGATCATAGAGGGTTTAGGAGAATTTTAAAATAATGATGGACATTAAGCGGTAGGTGATTCTCTAAACTAAAGATCAAGCTCGGATACTTAGAAAGTTGGTAGTCAAAGTCGAAGGGTAGTGTTCAGTGAAGAGGGATAAAGACAGGTTAAACCATCGAGGTTGAGAGTTAAGTGGAATGAGGTGGAGTTATTTTTATTTGTACTGAGATGAAATTGAAGGGAAAACTTTGCTCCGGTTTAGTTTCACACACCTGTACAAAGTTTTGGGGTCGATTGTAACGGACCACAATGAAATAACATTGTTGCCGTCACAAATAAAAATAACCTTGCAATCATATGGATATATGTAGCCGAATTATGTATAAAATAACGCCTAGGAATGTAGGTACATCGTTCGCTACTTCATTTAATAGGTCATTGTCGTTCATACTTGGTTTGAAAGACGCTTCACATAGTGCTCGATTCTCGCTGCCTGCCTCGCGGGCGAGCGGGCGTGATAATATATTATTGAAGGTATCACGGCTGTATGCTTAGGAAAAATGTTAACTTGTAAGAGGGTAGACATATACCAGACGAAGTGGCGTGATATTCTTGAACTACCAATCAGCGAGCGGTTACGAGGCTGAGATAAAAGGTGTGTGGTGATTCATAACCAGTATAAACTACTTAAATGGAATGAAATAGATTCGAATATTGAATGACGAGTTGCTATAGAACATTCTAGAATATTTTGGAAAGAGAGACAGAGATACGCAGAGAGGGGTGAAGAGGCTTGATGGTAGGCGAATGATATAAAAACGGGTGGTTCGTTAGTTCATGGCTTTTTTAGTGTGAAATTTTAAGGTAATAAGACGTATCGATAATTGTTCGTGAAGGGCCTTTTTGTCGGTGTGAATCTCTGGGGTGATAGGCGTATCGCTGATAAATCGCGGAACGGTTCTTTTTATCATTAATTTTAATTTCTTTGTGTTAATATTGTGTTGAGAACGGCATTGAATCTGTGCCTTTGAGCTGCGTAGCGAGATATGGGACAATTAAGTTGTCTAATTGATCGTAACGTTAGGCTTGGGCATGGAATCAATGTAATTGTAGTTAACTTAATATTGAATAACCCGGTGTTTAATATTTCGCTAAAATTCAGGTTGATTGTTCAAATTGTGTGCAGCGTGGCCGAACCTACGGTGCTCAGGCGCCGATGGTGGTAGCGTGGGGCATGTTGAGCAATCAAAATGGCGCGGTTTTGTGATATGCAAATTCTAGGAATTGAAACGTAGCATTATTTGTCCGCGAAGGGGGTTTTTTTTATGGAATTTAACTTCTCGTGTTAATTTTGTTTAAGTATAGCGTTGATTCTTTATCTTGAGCATTGTGCACGGAATTGGCGGTACATCTGCCGATTTTTGTGACGCTGCGCTGGGATGTTGATTCAATGTGATCGCGGTTAAGTAATTAGGTCATAAATCGGGTTCTAATATTTCATCGGATTTAGTGTTGGTTATTTGACTGTGTTGTACGAAGTGGCCAGAATTCCAAGGGTCACAGACCTTTGCGTATGGCGGCGGTACCTAGTTAACTAACCAACATTGTCAGGCGAGTTCTAACATCGACAATTTGGTTAAATAGGGATTGTGTTATTTCACACTGAAGAAATTTAGCTCTCTTAGGGACGTAACTTCGTAAAAATACGAGATTGATACCTCACGGAGCCTACGAAGTCTCGTATAGAGTAGGCGTAGGAAGCTGGTAAGCTGTGGGACGGGCCAGCGACTGATTTTGCCCTTAAAGGGATCAGTTACGTCTCCCAGGTGCTTGGGTTCGCGAGCTTTCAAAGTGGTAGGAGCTCGTCGAAGTGAATTCCGTCCAGCGTATGCGGGCCATGGAGATTGATCGCAACCCAACCATACTGGTCTCATTTATTTATATATGTATATATACACACACATTTATTTCCTCTGTTAGGAGTCATGGTTCGTGTCCCAATTAGGTTAGGACCATGACGTACACACAGTTATAGGCAATAGACAAAGTCGAGGCTAACTACCTTGCATACCCTAGTTTCAATTAGCAAATCAACGTTGTACATCGTTGATTTGGGCTTAGCCACCTTATACATCACACGTTTAACGTAATACAAACTCAAGAAGTCATTTTACACGAGTATCTTAGATTAGATATTGTAGGTACACATTTTATTAAGATCTAGTTAGGAGATAGATAGGTAGTCGCGATGAATATACGCGTTATTTAACATACAGCGTGGTAGGCGCGTCAGACGACATTTATAGGGACAGTAGGTACAATTACTGATTAGTTCTTAAGCTAATCGCGACGTGCGTGATAGGTAGCAAGCGGTTACGCTAAGCGGTCGAATCAAGGGTTTCGTTCGGTAAAACGTCCGGGTGATCATATTATCCTACGGCGTGATGTTAGTACCTTCGCGGTGAGAATAAAGGAGTACGAGGGTAGGCGCGTCGCGAGAATAGGCTAATATTTTAGTGGTTGTAGAGTCACGGTGGTGGGCAATAAATAATAGGCTGCATGTGTCTAGATAAAGCGTAGTCTTGGGGCCTGCAACTTAATTATAACATAGATATGCAGGTAGCCTGATTCTATGCTCATTGCATACTTAAAATTATTAAATTACCTTTTGACTGTGGTTACGAGTCGAAAAACATTTTGCGTAGAGATAAATAGTTGAATCTTTTGTGGGTTACATGTTCAGAGCTCGAGGGGAGCTTTATTCTGGTCAACCGATAATCTATACGCGACTACTAAACTAAAGTAGTACATTTGCCGGAATCTAACTCACCCGAGTCTCCAGGATTAGTAAACTCTTCCAGCGGTTTTCATTAACGCTTCTCTAGTGAATCTATGTAGTTCCTTGAGAATTTGCATCCCCGCGCCCGAAAGGGGGTCTCTGTCTTCGGACGAGCGCCGATTGAAACAGGTAATGCTGTCTTTCGGATTCCCGCGGTACGGCAAGGGATTTTCACATCTTAGAAGCCTTATAAGCCTCGTAGGGATAGCCTCGCAGTCGTTTAAGACAACCAAATGTTGGACGGTTCGGGCACGGTCAGAGTATTAAATTCTTAATACACAAAACCAGCTAAATGCTTACCATTCAATAATAAAGTAGTGCAAACATTTAAGTGAATTCAATAATTCAACCAAGCCTACCTAATCGAACACAATGTAGATATGTAACTATTAACTTGCTTCTTGGCAGCTCATGCGAACTGAAGGACGTTTGGCGTAAAGAAAATAGTCGAATAGTTTTGTGCGTTACATGTTCAGAGCTCAAAGGGTGCTTTATTCTGGTCAGCCGACGAGTTTTATTCGCGTTTGTTAATCTGAAGTAATTTATTCGCCAGAATTTAACACTCTCACCCATGCGTCGTTGTCGAGCGGCGATGGGTTAACACAACCCGAGTCTCCAGGACTGGTAACCACCCAGCGGCTTCTATTAACGGTTTTGTGTAGTGTTATGTAGTTCCTCTGGAATTTGCAATAACTGCGCGGATAAGAAGGGTTTCTAGGCGTTTCTAAAGAGCGCTGAATGTAACAGGAATGGGCTGACATTCTAGAACCTTGACATGCGATCCAAGTTTCTACATCAGAAACGTTATAAGCCTCGTAGGGACCACTTTGAAGTCCATTAAGACAACCAAAGGTCAGACAGAACAATTGAGCTGTTTCAAGACTTAACCTTAATACTCATAATAGATTACACTAGTCTGGCGGTTTTGCGTTCGGTCGAATTTAGCCTAATGTTTAGGGCGATATCCCGAAGTAGTACACTGCAAATACCGTTACCAAACTTACTAACGTCTCTCAAGTGAGGAGACTTCACTACTGCCGGAAGAGCAGAAAACTTTACTTGATTAATTGTTGTCTATATAATTTAGAAGTCTGGGCAATAGACCCCGTGTGACAGTGGTGACTGAGAAAAGCGCCCTAGCTGTTACATTACAAGACTGACAAATGTATAGATGACGCTCAGAGTACATTTTATTATAAACAAATACGTTATCTGCGGGCGCAACTGAGGGATTTGCCTTATTTATAATAATTGATAGCGGTGGCATAGTGGCGATTTGACCGATTGCAATTCAGTTAGATTGTGCTCAAATAACCTTATACAATCGTTGGGTTCGGTTATCGGGCCAGAATCATGGGATTTGTGCTCTTATAACTGATACTTACCTTGAAATTGAGAATTCAAATTAGAAATAGGCGAAATGCCAAAATTTGACTTAGTGGTTATTGTCTAAAGTAAATGGTAACTTTGCCAACATAAGAGTCGATTACTTGATAGTAGACCTAAATTGGGTGCTTCCTTCAAAGATCCGTTAATGCTAGTGATGAATTATGAAATACTTGTAAATTGTAATCAAACGTAAATTTAAAATTTCATACTATGAGGTTTATAACTTGCAACATATGAATAAAGTATAGTAAACTTATTGAAATATGTAAAGCGTGTGTAGGCATTCAAAAGAGCCGTTATCACGCCAGTCATTAATATATTGTAAACTTAAACGAGGGTGGCTAATCTTCAATTGGCCATTCAGCCTCGCAAGGAGACGTCTTTGGCTTGGTAGCTTGTCTCGCGAGGAGGAAGCGATGTAAAGTGGATGATCGCTACTGCTTTCGCGTTTGGATGGGGCGTATGCCACTGCCCCGCGAGGCTAGCGCGAGCCAGAGCGTTGTCTATCTTATATTTGAGCTCTAAATTGAATATAGGTTGCTTACTAACCTTCCTCTTTCATATCATTTAATATAGAATATATGCCACTGCCCCGCGAGGCTATCGCGAGCCAGAGCGTTCTCTATCTTATATTTGAGCTCTAAATTGAATATAGGTTGCTTACTAACCTTCCTCTTTCATATCATTTAATATAGAATATATGCCACTGCCCGAGGGGCTAGCGCAAGCAAGAGTATTCTCTATCTTATAATTGATTTCCAAATAGAATCCTGGTGGTGGGAACTAATATTATCTCACTACCGAAAATAACTATAGCTTACCTTGTCATCGCTTTACGGAACCGTTAACTTGAACTGAACATCGAAATAGTAACAACATTCATTCACACTACAAAGTGACTCCATAGGTTATTTCGCCACGGCATTGTGAGTCCGATAGGAGCTGTGGTGTAAACAATCTAATCTTATACTTAATTCTGATTCGAATGTTAATGAGGAGTATAAATGCCTACTAGATCGATAGCTAAACTATAGCTAAATCTAGGAGACTTACGTTCTAATTCTGAGGGTTCTCTTAAGATTCTAAAGTCCCTGCCTAGTAATAGGATATCATTAAATCAATTACAGTGTTATATGAATATGCGTAGACATTAGTTATAATCCAATCAACGTCTAACTACAAGGGTCATCTGATGCTTCAGAACCTCCTTTGGTACGCGCGTCCTTCTGTCAGAATGCTGGTCCTAAGCAATAAAGAACCAATCAAAATCCGATAGGGTACGGTACAATTCTAACAGTCCGATTGAGACAGAGGGGTAAAGAAAAGCACACATTAAATCTTTGATATTTTATAATTTCCCCAAGCTAAGTCACCTAAACGCGGAGCGGACGATTGGATCTTCACATATATAAACATATTGAGTAGAGACAGGAAGATAGCCTTAGGGAATAGTTACTCTTTAAAGTACTGCGGTGCTACGTTATTTAGGAAGCTTAACTGGTAGGGTTCTCGAATTGCTTAGCCATCTCAGCCACGAATAGGACTCTGGGTTGCTGCTCACAATGTAGTTGCCACTAAAACGATCACTGCCAATAATTTAACTTGAGGGTCGACGTGACACAGTCCGAGACACCTAATTAATAAGTTTAGTTAAGTAGATTGATTTTTAGGTCAAGAAATAGTTACAATTAAAATCAGGGATTCTAGTATATATATATCGTCAATACACGAGTGGTAGTTCAGGTAAAGATTAGGTACAGGAGTAGTTAGGTGCGGGGTAAGGAGGTAGATAAACAAATTACTATGTTCAATACATGAACAGTTCTCAGTAGATATATTTCTATAAGAGTGGGGTTCACATAGGTAGGACCATTATATATATCTAAGTTAATAAACCAATAAAACAGGAGGGGGAGACATATAAAGGTAGAGTATAATATTATATAGAGTAGCTCTGTACATAACATAAGTAGAGGCATAAAGTAGGTGAGGTGGTAACGAGGAAATGGGTTAAGTAGATGAAATCAGAAGGCGGGGTTTAGTTGTACACAGGTACCTAGTCAGTTATATATTCAAGCTATTCATATATATATGTAGTAATTAGAGTCTCCCCTCTGTAGCGCATACATAAATAAATAACTAAAAAAAATACATAAAACAAAAATAATATAATAAGGAGAAAAGAAACAAAAAAAGGGGGGGGGAAGTTACAAGTACAACCTTTTCCGTTTCGGAATCCACCTGTGTCCACAGTATTCCTTCCTACTCGGATCTCATCCTCATTCGTTCTCCTCTCAATATTATTTTTTTCATATATTTTTGTCGCATACGTTATCCCTTTGTACTAAGATACGACGACTGCACCTGTACTGACTGCACAATCCATTGGGATCATTCCAATTCTTCAGCATAAATTACACAGGAATCTCACAGACGTAAGGGCTTTCTAGTTTGATCATCTCAGGTGCAGCCATATCTATTCCTGTTGATTTTCCATTTTTCAAGCACCTATTACACATATTCTTTTACACTTTACTTTCACTAAAGCTTTGATATAATTCTTGCACCAATGGTAAATTTCTTTCTTCGTCTCTGTCATACTTAGGTGCAAAAATATGACATAATGCAAAATTCCTTTTCTCTTTTTTTCACGGAGGATTCAACCTCCCCATACCACCAAGCGCCACCATTCAAAGTTTTATGCCTCTTTGCACATCGCTATGATTCTTTTGCGCTATTTACCATGCCTTTCCAGTATTCGTCCACATCTAAGCCGGAAAGAATCGTGTTCGCAAGTCTTTCACTAACTAGGCATACATATGTACTCTTAAAGCTTTTTTTACAATCTTCCAGTTTTTCACTATTTATCTTCTCATAGTATCTGAAAATAGTTCGCGCTCGCTAGTGCCTTTACATCATAAAAAGGCCTACAAACCTTGTCGCGGCTTATCACCAAGCAGTGCGAGTAAACGCGGCCCTGGTGTAAGAGAGGTAGGGCACAGCGATAGCCCGACTGGCGAAGCTCCTCCACCTCACAGAAAACCGCGGTCAAATGACAATTCCCTGGACGCCCAGGTGGATTGTTGTGTTCCTACGAGTGAATGAGGTCACCAGGAAGTGGGAAAGATGTTGCTACAAGGGCAGTGCGGGTGGCAACGCGCAAGTGACACTCCTTGTGTGACAAGCGTCAATAGGCTACGGTAACCGCTTTACATCAAGCAGGCCGTATGCTTGTTTGATTTTTACGATTTTTTTATTATTATTATTACTCCTCTGCTGCTTACACAGCAACTCCTTGGGAGCTTACTGGTGACCTCACTTATACGCAGGAACACAACAACCCTCTAGGGAGTTGTTATTTGACTGCGGTTTTCTGTGAGGTGGAGGTACTTCCCCAGACGGGCTGCTTTGATGCGCCCTAGCACTCTTAAAACATCCAGACCAAGACAAACAGACATGTTCATGCAATGGTTCAACAAAATAAATGAAACACGCGATACTTCCGTTAAAAATTGTTTAATTCAATATGTAACAATCGCGAAAACCTAAGACAATACTATGTTCATGCACACAAATGTTTGCCTTGTGTGGGAATCGAACCCACGAACGTTGGTGTCAAAGTGGCGTCATTCACGACTGAGCCACCGTGCTCGACAAGAGCATTAGGCATTAGGCATTTAGAACTTGTCGCAATAGACGCAAATATTTTTCTATTACTAACTTATAATGTAACTACTAAATAAATAATCATTCAATTAACATATGTTTTAATCCTAAACGTACAGATGAAACGAAATATAGGTACAAATAAAAATCTACAGACGCCTGCTTTTCTTTTTGTAGACACCAACCAGAAAGGGCATAACGCCGCGAGTATCTTCGGAGAAAGCGCAGCATATCTCTCGACACCCCTGAGTCACTCACACCGGTATTGCCCCAGGCCGACTTTCTCTGGCATTTCGGGGGTCCATCTAGTGAGTGGCGAGCCACCGCCTGCCGAAAGTAACAAATGATATATATATTATTTCTACCAAATGACAGGAATTAATAACCGTGAGTGAAAAGATAATAATAATAATCATTTATTTCAGACAACAGGTTTTACAACACGGGCCCATAGATACATACCTTAAATTAAAATATATATGTCAATATATATTTACTTATAATTGACGAGCTCGGTGGCGCAGTGGTGAAACGCGTTGGTACGCTACTTTGACACCAACGCTCGTGGGGTCGATTCCCACACAGTACAAACATTTGTGTGCATGAACCTGTCTGTTTGTCTGGGTCTGGGTGTTTCCTATGTATAATAAGTATGTATTTACAAAAAAAAAAATATTTACGTATGTTTACAGTTGTTTAGTACCCATAACACAAGCTTCGCTTACTTTGGGGCTAGGTGGCGCTGTGTAATTTGTGCGATAATATTTATTTATTTACAATATTATATTTACAATATTAATATAAACTAATGACTAATTCCACGTAGAGTCGGCGACGTGTAGCGCGTGTCGTTAGGCAACCGTCCTCGGGACTTCCGAAACACGATTCCCTCCGGCCAGAATTCTTCCTTCATGAAGGTCGGCAGATGAAAATAGAAACAGAAAATATCACAATAATACACAATTTTGGTAAATATCGTTAATATAACTAATTTTTAATTAATCTTTAATTGGTGACATTTTTATATTAATTACATGACATTGACATTTCAATTGAACTTCATATTGTATTGTGATTTCATTGTATCTATCATGATTATTCTTGTTCAATTTGTGTTTGTGACTGTTATTTGAATGAGATGTCGCAAAGTTTTAACAAATATTAAACCTAAATATTTGCACGCCTCAATGTAGGCTGAATGTACAGCACTTAAAAATTGTAACCACCTTTTTTTGTATACTGCATTCCGCAAATAAATAATTGATTGATTGATGATGACTTGGAACCCTCACCACAAAGGAACTAAAGTTTACCTTGTGACGAGATTCCAGTCGCTCGACTCTCAAGGTGAAATTGGTTCTTCTTCACATAGTCTACAACCTCCTCGACCTTTGTAGACCAGTGTAGTCTGGAAACGCTTTACGCGTACAATGTATACGGTTCTATAACAAACTTCCCAGCAATATAAGAAAATTGTCAATAAACAAATTTAAAACTACCATTAAAGCCAAATTGTGTAGCAGGGCATATTATAAAGTATCTGACTATATTAATGATAAAAATGCCTGGGATTGAGTCGATCCAATTATAATGTGATTAATAAATTATGTAAATTTTTTTGTATACCAAAAGAGGGATGCCTGAGTTTTTTGGCAGTATTTTTATCAGTGCTCACCTAGTCATGAACTGCACGGTAAGGAAAAAAATTGTGACGATTCCAAACAAATGTAGCCATTTTTACGGAATAAGAAGATTTTGACTTTGACTTTGAAAAAAACGTACAACGGCGTCGCTGGTATTTCCACGCGCAGTTGTGCGGTGCCGCAGTAGTTATGCTTGGAGGGCTTCTTCTTCTTTTTCCTGTCCACTTGTATAAGCCCTGCTCATCGCTTTGGTTCTTGCGAGAACCCGGTTGCAAAGTCTTGAGAGCGGGCTCGCAACGACTTGACTTCTCCCGGTGAAATAGTAGGTGACTCGGTGGTAATGCAGTAATATTTGCGTGATCACGTCCCGGGGTTGACGTGTTTACATTTGTAGTCGGCTTCGCTGGTGAGCGGGCGGCATGGCACGATACACTGCTCATAGGAACAGTAGTCAGTGACATCAATAAACTACATACTGATGCATTCTATGCACCACGACGCGTGTTAATGTTGCCGACCTCAGGTGAACTACTTACGGAAACATTATATTTTAGTGATAATACTCGTATTTCCGTAAGTAGCCCACTAATTGTTGATTCAGATGTCGCTAATCGTGACTGGACATCAGCGAGACTGGCTTTCAGGCTTCTGATGTCCTTCAGCAGCATACTAACGTCGACATGTTCCAAGGTCACAGATGGTAACTTGTGTAGGTCTTTCGCTACGAAGAAAGGCACGTCGCCTGGATCGGTCACCTTCAAAAGACTGATGACGTCGTGTATACTTTTGTCACCTCCATCCCTCCTGCGTGACGGCATCTCTGTTGTCTTGTCCAGCGTCTTGAACAGTAGCATCTTGACACTGCAAATCTCATCTTCACTGAAGGTAGACTTACAGATCCGCTTTATGTGACTTCGTCCAAAGTGTCGATGGCGTGTTGTATGAACGCCAAGAACTCGTTGGCTATGAGTTGTTCGGAACCCATAGCGAGAGTAGCGTACGGCGGCTAGGTCGCGGTCGCTCATTTCGCGAATTAATATTCTTCCGCTTAGTCTCTACACACAAAACATTTAAACGTCTGTCTGTTTACTTTTTCTTAGCGTTATTCCGTTTTCTAATCCATTAGGATTGGCGGGGTCCGCTACCTAAGTCTAAGAATTTGGCGAAGATATATTTTTTACATGGAGCGACCGCCGACAAACCTCCACAACCCAGTGAGGAAAGCAAACTTTTCTTAGGTAAGGTCACATGTCTTTTGAAATACAGTTTCTTGGACGTGCGGGTATCCTCACGATGTTTTCCTTCACGACCTTCCATAAGTCCGAAAACACGAAATTAGTAGTACATGCTAGGGGATTTGAACCGGAGGCCAAATGGTTAATAGACCGGTTCTTTCCAAAAAAAGTCCATTGGGTCAGTCAAGTGAAAAAGTCCATTGGGCTACATTACTATTCTTAATGCATTTAAACGTTTGTCGTTCATTACTTCTATCAGTTCATACTCTTTCAACCCACCCATTAAAATTCATATGCCTATACGGACACGCAGACGGCTCTCCTCGATCCTCCTGACCGGGCACTGCGTAGTAGGTGGTGGCCCCCACCGCCGCATACACCCACATTGGCTTTTGGTATATGACCCCCAATTTTTTTCAGCATTAGGGAAATTAAATTAAACTTGATATTAATTTTCCATATTTTTCTCCATTCCATTTCCATCTTGTAAAATGTATAACATTATTCTTACCCTAATTTACTCTTATTATACATTATGTCTATACTTCATTGTTATTATTACCTAAATAGACCGTGTTGAACATTTGTTTTGAAATTCACTAAAAGCACTTTGATATGTTAACACCTGCGTCAACATCGCAGCTCATACAGTTTATAGTTTCAACTGAAGTTCAGACAAACTCAACGATCTCCATTTAATTACTTACGTAAATGCTATTTGGTGGAAAATGACACTTTTGTGATATGAGGACAAATTATGCAAATTGATGGGGTGCGCCAATGATTCGTGATAGCTTGACACATTTTTCATTTTGACAAATTTTCTTTCATTATTGACGGTGTAGAATACGTGGTAAAGAAAAATGGTTATTTTATGAAACATTGTGGTTCGATACTATATACAAAAGCTTTTTTTGAAACGTCTAGTTCAGTCTCGCTGTTCCAAATTGCAGAGAAATATTGCTGTGACCCTAACCCTAGTAGTAAAATCAGAGAATGCAATGATGAATGCATTAACACTTCCCAAGCAAAATCTCTCAATATTTGCAGTTTTACAAAAATGACATCGCCTTTATCCGTTTCATGTCGACGAGAGCGAGCTTCATCTTTGACATCTAAACTCCCGAACTGAAAACCCTTGAACCAATTTTATGCTACCTGTTGCACTTGCGCAACATTCATTGCTATGCGGATGACAGTACGGAGTATGCACGATACACTGGCCAAGCCAATATCTCTCGGGATTACGCCGATCACAGCTTGTGTCTGAAATTGAAATATCACTAGAACAGGACTCGGATTGGGGCAGACTGAATTTAGTACAACTTACTACCCCAAAAGACACAAATGTGCGCATTTACCGCGAAAAAGTTCCCATTTGTCGTAGCTCCTCGTTTAGAAGGTATACTCCTCAACGTTATGTCTAGCATTGGTATGGTGGGTATCGTCATATCGCGGTCACCTGGAAAGCAAAGCTAAATTGGTGTCCAAGAAGACTGGTGTAATCAATAGAGTTAGACGTTACTTTACACCTCAACATCCCCTTCAACTGTAAAAGGCCCAGGTCCGCCCTCACATGGAATACTGTTCATATCTTTGGGCCGGGCACACCACAATATTTACTTACTCTATTTGATCGCCTAAAACTTAGAGCAGTTTGAATCGTCGGCGACCCAGTGATCTCCGTTCAGATGGACTCGCTTTCTATACGAAGAGACGTTGCTTCTTTTTGTGTTGTACAAATTGTATCATAGGGAGTGTTCGAAAGAGCTGTTCAACATGATACCAGCCGCTTAGGTTCACTATCGTACCACTCACCACAAACTAAATTTTCACCCCTACCGTCATGATAAGTGGCAATCCACTACAGTACGCTTTTTGAAACATTTTCTACCACGTACAGTAAAATTGTGGAATCAACTACCCTCCGCGGTGTTCTCGAACAAATACGATATGGGTAACGACGGGCCACGAAAAGAGCATATGTATCCCTAAATAGGCTGGCAATGGATCAATGACCTTTGGTGTTGCTGATGTCTATAGGCGGTGGTGACCACTTACTTTCAGGTGACCCACATGCTCCTTTGACCTCTCTAATATAAATATATATATTCAACATTTCTATTTACATTTCTCGTCTCCTTTTTTTATTTTTATTGTTTATTCATCGCAAGTATATGTTAAGCTGGCTAACTTTACGATTGTCATGTTAGTCAGCCTTACCTATACTTGTACTCTTAGTAGTGAAGAATTCAAATTCTTTATTTTCCTCCAGAATCCATATATATCAAATACAGATATTAAGTATCTATTGTTTTGAGATTGCGAGAGACTTATGTCTGATCTAAACAAAACTTGTGTCTACGTCCATAGCATCACAATATTATAAGTAAGCAAGATGTGTTAAGATGACTGACAGCGCATAATATTTATGTTCTAGAGTCCGTCTAAACTTTGCAACTACCGTCTTCAGACCTGTAGACTAGCAATCTTGCTCTGCATATAATAACTTAACCATCAACAAACAGCAACCAAGAAATTAACCTGAAAATTAATTAAAAATCTAAAGACTTTAACGAGAAGAAAAGCAAGCCGCCGGTTCTTTTCTTTCTTGATGGGTGACTCCGCCTAACCTTTCAGTGCGCAAATAAATTTTTAACGAAAGAAGTTTTCCAAACTCAGGACTGCACCCCATTTTAACTTCACCTAGCCGGAATTAGGTTAAATTTTATTACTAATCATTACAATCCTCCTTAACGTTTTTTTACCTCCAGGGACTTAACACCTGCGACAAGATGATAATGAACTAAGTACACTCAGATTTTATAAAGTTATTGCTGTAAAACAAGTAATGAAAATACAATTACGTACAATTGGAACCAGCAAATGAAACTCTCACGAAAACGATTATTGTGTTCATGTGAGTAACTGAGTTTAACAGTGAGTTCCTGAGCATTAGCAATGGGCATGGCAACGCACGTGCGATATATCCCTGGCGCGCTCGATACAAGGGTATTGCAAGTGCTTACTAAAGACTACGCTTACCGTTTCGCTAAATATTATGTTAGCTGTGGGTATACTTTTTGACCACCAGGCGCAATAAAAAATGTATCACCTTAATTCAGTCTTATTCAAGACTGTAGTCAACGTAGACCGTGCGTTTTTCTGAATGCGTTTAAATATCTTAAATTTCTCCGAGTTTTGAAGGGTAGGTATGCTAAAACACCTGGATACCCGCTTGGACCGTGTGATTCGATTCAGGGACGAGCTGTGAGAATTGTTGACAATCCTAAGCTTACACACGGTATTGAACCCTTAAGTTTAAGGAGAGATTTTGCCTCCCTTTGTGTGTTCTACCGATTGTACAAGGGGTTGTGTTTTGAAGAGTTGTTCAAAATGATGCCGACAGCTACTTTTTATAACACACCACTCGCCGACGGCAGGGAGTTCACCCTCACACACTGGAACCGCAATGGTCGCGTGACTGTGCGGTTCTTGCATGTAGTTGCAGCATGGAGTTCTTCAAGCAATGCGTAAAGAGGTTTTTAGAGGGTTGTCAACGCATGAGTGACACCCCTGTCTTGCAAATGTCCATAGGCTACGGTGACTGTTTACCATCAGGCAGGCCGTATGCTTGATTGCCACCTTAGTGGTATAAAAAACCTTGGTCTCGATTGTTATTGTAAGATAAGGATCCTTAAGTTTTTGGTGAACTCAATTACCTCATGAGGAACACGGCATCTAATCGAATACGTAAGTTAAGTGACTTCGAGCGGAGCCTGTTTGAAGATGGAGATTAGTGATATCGAAGTCCTTGGTGCTTCGGAGGAGAACATTAAGCCTATCTCCACCAATCCTCATTTGAGCAGCATAGTGGAGTATACTCTAAACGACATCGGTTGAAGGAAGACCCATATCCCAGCAGTAGTTTGAGAGTAGGATGGCATGGACGGTCTGTGGCCTTATAGCTACAGCAGCTTGAGAATACAATATGTACTTACATCACCACGCTGAACTCGTACGCGGCTTCGTGTTGATCCAAAACTAGATATAGCAATAACATTTTGACTACCGATGTGGTACAGTAGTTCAAAAGCTATATCACTAGTGTATGTATGTATGTATGTATGCATATTTTCACGCCACGTCCCTTGTAGGGTAGTCAGAGAGAGCCGAACGCATAAGACGCGGTCCTTACACACTTCACTCGCTTCTTTAACATTCATAGCCCTTTTCATGCGCGCTCGCCGGTTCCTAAGGCTCGTGGTATCACCTTTTGATAAAACACGACCAAGTTGATCATGGTAGGTTAATTTTGGTAATATATATATATATATATATATATATATATATATATATATATATATATATATATATATATATATATAACACTAGTGTTCGTGGTTAAATGGCTGACATCGCCGTTTTAAGTAAAATTAAATGTTATATCATCAGAATCTTCAATTTAAATCTGTAATTTTTATTCTAGGGACTGTGGGATATAGTTACAAAGATAGAAATTTTATTCTTCCTGAACTAGTTATAGTCGTTTTTACTTCTGTTTGGTGATCTCATTTTTGTTCAATCTCTGCGAACTGTTCGTCACACGTCTATATCGATTCGTGGTATTTCAGTCAGAATCGGATTTCATATTGAAAATGTTTACGCAGAAACAACACTATAAATATATACTAATCTGATACATCGTATTTATTAAAAATACTCTGTGTAAAAGGGCTTATTATAGAATTGATGAATATGTAACTGACAAAGATGTCTAGAAATAATTCGGCACAGATGACCTACCCTTAATAATCTTTGATTTTACCATTTGATATCATTATGTATGCTTATGTGAATTTTTTGTAATATCTAATTGACAATTTTAAGAGAGACCTATATTGGCAAGTTTCTTTCGGCATTTCTTCTTCACCAATTGTTATTTCCGAAATGCTAGTTGAATAAAAAAAAGAAAAATAAGAGAACTGAATAAGATACAATAGATTATATTTCAAAAAATGTAAGACGTGTCTAAGTGCCCGCGAGGGCCCAATGACAAATAAGAAATTTTTATCTTTTATCACGTTGCTTTGAAATAGGTTACCATTACTGTTAGAAACAAAGCCAGATTCACCCTGTAGTGCTTTCTTTTCTCTCATGACATAAATAAATAATTTAATTAACTGATTATATTGATTGCAAAAAACTGTTATTAGATATGCGACGAATTTTAAAGTGAAATAATTTGACATTGTCTGTTGCCTTGTACTTAAAAATATTTGCATGCCTTTAGAATATAAGGTGAACATACTGTACCTGCCTACCTGTAACATCTTTGTAAACTGTTGTATGTTCTGGCAAATAAAAGATATTCTATTGTATTCTATTCTTGCCGATTAGCAATAAGCTAACAAATCTCTGGTAAAAGAATGGTAGAGCACGACAATATTAAATAAGAGTATGTAGTAGCAGAAATTCTCAAGATGGTGTTATGGCAGCAACGGGGACAACAACGCGCAAGTGATACGCCGTTTCGATAGATATCAGTTGACTGCGTATGAAGCTACCGCGCTCACAAAATCGTTGTATTTAAGCGCCTAAATATCTCGACGATTACTGACCAATGGAAAAATATTTTAATGAATGCCCCAAAAAGTGCCGTAATGTTACGAACTAGCCAATAAGACCTGCGCGTTCTGCTTTACCCTTCGTCTCGTAGTGGTGAATCGAGTTACTACGTAATATCGGTCTCATCGGTTCTCCATAGGTTATTTCCATGATGACAAATGTGTTTACAAATGGATGCATTTTATGTCACAACTAAGAAAATTGTGTGAATACTAGAAACCTTAGCATTCTAGAAGTCTCGGCCCTTGTCTTCACTCGTAATCAACTGATTTGAGATTGAACGTTGTTATTTTCTATGACGAACTTTGATGAACTGTAACTTAAGAACGGTTAATAAATAAAATAAACACATTTCCGTTGAGAAAAGTGTTGCATAAGATTTACCATATGCTATTTTTCACTGTGTTGATCTATCTTTCTACGGTGTATATAGATTAAACAAGGAAAGAAATAAGCAATTCCACCCGAGATATTCAGATGCAAGAGAGTGCGTAGCGAGTCTTATTTATTAATTGTCAGGGTACGCCATGTGCGGCTGAGCTTACTTTGACTCTAGGAAGAGTTTCTTACACTTGGGACTGATACCGGTAATAATGAAGAAAAATAGAAAACTACTGACTACCGCAGCGTCGTAAACGAACCTTGTTATTCGGCAAACAACGTATGCGCGATCCCAAGTTGCTTTCGACCAACCGTGTTTACTTTTGATATTTAATTAATATTAAATAAATACAAAACTAAAAGTAAACAGAGAGAACCAACCGCCACAAGAAACATCACTATATTAAAATATCAATTTATCAATATCTACATCAGCACACATTCCACTACGAGTCTCCCAATTCATTTATTATATTATAGGTACTCTCCTGCTAATTGCCAGAAGCCATAAATCTGCCAGAAGTAGTGGTAAAGAGGCCATTCCCGACCGTTCCTGATACGTTGATATTGCATGTTTTTCGTATAAAGTTTGACACTAAATGCCATAAATCCATAAATCTGCCAGAAGTAGTGGTAAAGAGGCCATTCCCGACCGTTCCTGATACGTTGATATTGCATGTTTTTCGTATAAAGTTTGACACTAAAAGGTATTTTGTGCAGTGTAGTAGATTTAAAAAAAATATTTTAAGCAGTGTAAGCCCAGTGGATAAGGAACCGACCTATTAACCAAATGGTCCCCGGTTCGAATCCTGCAGGATCGTGCTAAATTTGTATTTTCGGATTTATGTACATATTTATCGCTTCCTCGGCGGTGAATGAAAATATTGTGAGGAAACCCGCATGTCTAAGAAATTATATTTCGAAAAACGTGTGATCTTACCTAAGATAAATCTGGTTTTCCCTCTGGGATGTGGAAGTCAGATGGCAGTCGCTCCACATAAAAATCAATATCTTTGCCAAATCCTTAAGCTTAGATAGCGGACCCCGCCAATCTAATTGATTAGAAAACGGGATAACGCTAAGAAAAAGAAGTAGATTTAAAATTTTAAGAGAAAAAATTAGTAAATACTACCAAAATCCACTGTTTATACATTCTGTACCTGAATATAAGCTGTTAATAAAGTAGGTATCTATAAAATACAAAATTACAAACTCTCTATTCCACACGATGGCAAAGCGTTTCACATGTCTAACAGGAATAACCAAAGTTTTTTCACTGGTTAGGTTTTCCTTTTAAGTAAGTTTTAAGGAATTTCCACGCACCTAGTCTCACTGAACAGGCAATTTGAAGTACGCGTAGATAATTCGGGCGACATCGGGCGGATAGTATAAGACGATCATTCTGGTAGCAACAGACTTTCAGACCATTCTTGCCATCCGATTCTCGATGCTAGGCATACGATGATTTAGATTGACACACGTAATCACAAACATCTTGATACTAAACTTTTCATTTCAAAACTATATCTTTAAATTCCTTGCACATGCAATACCAACGTAGCATAAATAAATTAAAAGTTTATAGTGAAACATTTCATATTACGATCATAAATTTATTAGACAAATATTTCAGTAGTAAACTCATGTCATAGTAATAAAATAAGCCATTTGTATATCGTTGAATTTGTCGTCTACTTATGAAAAGAAGTAATAGATATTTCTGTCATTACCAGTGTATTAACGCCAATAAAGAGTTGAAATATTAACATATAATATTCAGTGGGATTCACCAGTTTTACCACTCGTCGAGTCAGTATCGAGCGGTCTGTATTTACACAATAAATTGTGAATTATACAAACATTGGGATATATTTTATTACGTTATAAACTCGAAAGTCGGACACAAGAGTGGCAAATGCGTCAGACCACGAAATGATCGTAGGAAATACTTTTATAATATGTTACAAATGGCATATGACTCACTGATGTTTACGTTATCGACGTATCTAGTCTAGCATTATGTAGTCAAGTTTTAGTGATCGTGACACATTAAAAGCATATTCATTTCTGAAATATATTGCATTACAACCAGATAAACTTTATATAGTTTGCCGCAATCTACCAAGGAATTACACAGTTTGAGCCCCAATGTCATGGCCTTAAAAGGCTATAATAAAATACCATAAAGTTTAAAAAGCGAACTATCAGACAAGTTTTTGATCGGTCAATAAAGTCAATCCTTATAAACAAATGTAATTATACATTAGACGAGTTTTTCAACGACAGAAACATCGGTCTGTCTGCCACTTGAATTGCTGTGCAAGTATATTAAATTTTACCACCTGCAGTTACACATAAGTATACAATACATATAGATAAATAAATATACACGATAACATAAACATACGACAGATTAAAGCTTTGTTTTATAACTATTCATGCCGAAATTTGGGCACAAAATAGTTGTTAACTATGTCATTTTACATTATTATCTGCATAATTATCTATATATGTAGGATCATGTTAAAATCTTCATTAGCGACGCCATTTAAAAAAGGGGATGGTGAAACAAATATTTAAATTAATACAAACTGTATTTCTTTGCCTCGAAAGAAACCACCAATACTTCAGAGGGTTACTACTAAAACAATAAATTTATTTTTATAGGAACTTGTTTTGTTTATATTCCGTCAATTAACACGAAGCGCAAGGACGATGCTACGCATTGGTATCCATAGCATTTGCTTCTTTAAATTCGTAATTGTCGGATGGTTTTAAGGTTGGATAATTTCGAACCTAATGTCGTTTAAATAAAACGTGTTAATAGAAACTATTACAATTACCATAACATACTTACGCCGCGATGTATATTTGTATATTGTTATATATTGCAGCACCACCGTAACTTCATCTGCGTGAAATTGGAAAAAGCTGTTTATTTTGACATTAGAATCAGACACTTCAACTTTATTTATATATTTATTCAATCTTGATACTTATTGCGTCTGCAACTTCGGGTGCAATTTTGTTTTTACATTGAATATTGCTTATTTAACAGTAAATTAAAATATACATATTATTTTGAATTTTTTAACATCCATTGCCCTTTTCAGGCACGTTCGCCTGTTCCTTCCCTTCTGCTAAAACACGACCAGTTTGATCGTGGAAAGTGAGTATTGGCCTATCTTAGCCCCTACATTCTTCCACTTGCGCATTGTATATCTGTTTCATCATTCTTTCATTTTGTATTCTTTCTAAATTCCCGAATCTTTTCTTATCATGAAACCGACACAAGTTCATACTACACTATTTTTTACAGTTGGGTGTGACATGTGATCTATTATTACAACAATCTCATAAATAAAAGTCATTTTAAAAAAGAAAATTTATTTATGTAATGATGAATTTAATAAATCTTTTATATAATTACAGTCATCGTTCATGTTCGAAATCAAGATTATATAGGTATATATTGCAAGAATTGTTCATTTATAAGTATTTTCATACAAAAAGTAGTCAAGTTTCTAGATTCAGATGTCATTTTCGAAAAGAAAATATACATGCAATATCAAAGAGCGCATTTATATTACTTATTAAACATAAAAACTTCTATCTGTTGTTTTCAATTACCCAATTTACATAAACATAACATATCAATTACAAAAACTGTTATGAAATGCCGGCAATGTGATGAATTTGCCTTTAGTGCTTGTTACATAAGTGGCCATAACACTGTTAGCGGTTGAATGCATCTTCTATTACACGTGATGGACAAACACGAATGCGACCAAAGTTGCCAGCAATGACGACGATGAACTGTGTCTGCAAACAGAAGCTGATAGGCGGCCGCCAGCGCCATTCCCATAAACTGAATTACCTAAAAATAGTATTTTGTGACGAATCGAAATTCAAATTAAGGATATTACGGAATGGTTCGTAAACTAAAGTTTGATATTGAAACGTTTGACCATCAAAAGCCAGCCTAAATGTACCAGTACCAAAGTGAAAATCACCTCAGGTGACTAGTTTTGATTGTTGTTTTTTTGTACAACTATTCGTGAGTGTATTTTTGGAAGAACTTGAGGTGCATGAAAATTGCGAGATTGAGAGGTGCTCGAGGGAGCGCAAGAAGGGACATGAGAAGACTTGCCTAGCTGATCTCTTCTTTCAGTCTTCAGTATTTAGAAAATTCCATCGCAGATCATGCTAAATATTTTGCTTTTTAAACGTATTTTTATTAATAAATAGTGGCAGTGCAGCTGTTACACCTGATGTCTATAGCACCTCAGATTCTAGAGTATCGGAAACTTCGGCTAAAACTGGTATAATGTTTAATCAGAAGCAAATGTATGGAAACGGAATTGTTACTATATAACATATGTAATTTAAATACATACGGGTAATAATCAATACAAAAAAATATCGTAATAGTATATTGTATTCCTACGTGTTAGGAAATTCACTATATGATTAGACCATAAGCACACATATTTCGAGCGATAGCTATATAGTTTAAAAAAGTAGTCGTCTCTTAATTTATTCAGTAGTTCTTCGTTATAATAGGGATCAAGTACAAACGCAAGGAATCCTTTACCCATTTTACAGCTTCACAATTACTCCAGTTAGATAGATGTTGGTGCAATATTCACATAAACATTTTATCCAAACTTCCAAATAATATGATAAGAAATGCTGAAACTTACAATGTTAAAATGTAATAAATACACATGTAATAAAAAAGACCTAAGTAATGTAAAAATCTGTTTAGTACGAGACGGACTAAGAACTACACACGAAGTGTAGGATTTTTTTTTTTTTGTTATTTGTTGTTTTAGCGGCAATAGAAGCTTAGTAATAAGGTTCCCTAGGCACCCTTCGGGTACGAAATCCTACTAACAAAGTTTAAAAAAAAGTTACATTATCAAACTAAACCTGGATTAGACGACTCCACCTAACAGCTATTAATACTTAAAGATTTTGGGCGACCTTTATTCAGATTGCGTATGGGATTGTGTATGTTTGAATAATACTAAATATTTCTTGTATAAATTTTATAACACTGCGATAACTATAAATTCTTAAGCATTTTTAAATCCTATCTCGTCTATAGAGTTCGATCATATTTTTTTTATTATTTTATATTTAATGAATGTACATTAAAATAAATAAAAAAAAACTGTTTAACTACTTCGCCGGTATAGGAGAAAAATAATCGCAAACTGTTATTTACGTACCTATCCGCGAATACACTCTAACGCAACCCTGTTTGAAAGAATAGCTGTGTGTACTATTTTTGAGATAACATTACCTAAATGTTCTCTCAAAAATTGTATAGAAACACTCAGAATACCTTGAACATATAAACAAGACTTAACTTTCAACTTTTGGGGCAAATATAATATTCCGCTAGAATTCGAAGTTAACAATCATACAAATCTAAAAACATTTACACGTTAACTTTAAACGCAAGATCATAATATTGTACATTATCTATTTTATTTGTATGAAACGCTAAAGGCATAAAATAGATCATAAAGTGCACTGCAATAACATCTCCCATCACCAAAACTGCAAACTAGCTTTCAATTTGTATAAGCATTTAACATTCTGAATGGAGGAAACCGTACAATTCGCTTCTGAACTATTGACGACAATAAACTTTTTAAATCAACATATACAATCATAGCTTTGTCTAGACAATACGCCACTGAAGATATCTTCACTAGAAACGTCAAACAAACGACGGTTCAATGTACACAAACACAATACGAGTCACATCTTTTTCTGAATTGGCACACTAACAACATGCCACAACGATAATGAACGATGAACGGCTTGCTTCTCAGTTTATAAAATTGTCACATTGTTACATATTGCGGTAAATTAGGTTTGCTACAGTGTGAAAAGAAGCGATCAAATCGACCTTGAACTTCGAGGCTTACTACCATTATTTCTAAATGTCACGCTATGTACGCTGTCCGTGATCGGCGCACATAATTGAAATATAAAAGAATGCGAATGGAATTAAGGAAGGGTTTTTCCTCTTTAGTACCCATTATACTAGCAGTTACCTCATTAGCCGTAACGAGCTTCGAAGCGTTATATAAGAGGGCTAAACGATCCGCGTCGAGCATTACTTTATTTACATTCCATTTTATTTTCATTATTCAGATATTATTTAACTAAAGAGTTTTCTAAATACCATGTTCGGTTTTATACCGAAGACTCGTATATCACTATTTGAACTACAGGTGGTTTCTTTTCAGGTGTTGGAGCTGTGATGTCCCTGATGACTGCTTCTACCGCTGCTTCCCACTCGAGCTGACGTTTGTCTGATAACCCATCGCGGCCGGCCGTCAAACGTGGCATGGTAACCTGGAACAAATATTGTTTTGAGTAGGTATCTCATAGCGAATTTAAAACTTACTCATGGAACTAGCTACTATTGAAGTAAAGTATACAATACTATATAATTTGCATAAAAAGCACTACATTGTAATGGTCTCGTATTTTTATGTTTGATTAACGCTCAAGCTTAATTAATCTCGCGTGTGTCCCAAGCCGTCGATTTGAAGAAAAAACTTATTAAGAACGTACATTTTTACAAAAATATGCGGTTAGGCTAAAAATAATAAACCAACTGTTTGTAATAAAGTATGTGCCGAAGCCAATACCGAAGCTTTAAACTTATAAGAATAATGGTAAAAGCGAGTAATTCAGAAACCGGCGTGAGTCTCTTTGGAGATCTTGTTATGGATAAAGATAGTACGGAATTCAAAGGTTACATCAACAAATGTTTGACCCATTTACTTATTTTAAGGAAAGTACACGTCATTACGGCGACATTTGGCTTGCCGTCCGCATATTATAACAAAGAGTCATAAAGTCTTAAACATATTTATACATATATATGTGTGTAGGTGAAGTTATATGTATGTAAAGAAATCTTGGAAGTCCTAATTTAATGAAGGTTTGTCGTATCGATTTGAAACTTCCTAAATGATTGTAATACTAAAGAGAACACATATTCATTTTATGGAGCTAATTTGATGATGGAACTGGGAAGTGCATAGTGGACCTCGTCAGTTGCTTTTAGTAAACCCCTCCATTTGGGCTCATTTGTTTTGTTTTAACGACTGGAATAATATATTTGATAGACTTGGTATCAAGGACTTGATAATGCATCCTGGAAGTAAATAGTGAAGCTCTTTAATGACTACTAATGAACGCCTCGAGTTTAGGTTTATTTGGTTTTATTTAAGGGCCGAATATATGAGTATTCCACTATGAGATGCTGCCCAAGCCAAGAGGTAAAAATGTATATCAACACGACAGGTCCCTTGCGGGGTAAGCTGAAATATTTGTTAATATAATAATTACTACAAAATAAATGAGTAGGTACTTATTAGCTCTTTAAATCTCGTTTATCTCATTTGTAAATGAAGATTTTGCAGTGCCGTGTTGTACTTTAGAAATATATATTTCTGGTTGATTTGATTTTGTTGTCTGGTTAATAATGACAGCGAATTATTTTCGCACATTATGTAACAATGTACTGTCACTGTAGTACCTAATCTACCTATCTTCACGCTTCCATCAACGCTATCAAGTTCCTTGCCGGATAGGCAGGAAGAACCGAACGTGTAATGCCCGCAAGGAATTGGCGTGAAGTTATAGATTGTTCTATAATATCGACTCAAAACTTGTAACACAATGTGTAAAATATTAGGATACAGCTAGTTTAACCTACCAGCAAGTTTAATGCAATGTACTAACCTTGAGACAAGAAATTTATCCACTATATTTTAGCAAATAAATGTTTTAGGAGTTATTATTAATTTATTCTGCGCCTATTGCTTGCCTTTCATTAACGCCAACTTCAATGAAATCAATTTCACTTTTTTATAATGTAACGTAACAAATATAATATTGAAGACTAGACCTATAAAACTAATATCATTTCAGTCAAGGAACTTCACTTCACTGCTGAACCTAGACCTTGAACTTTAAAAATCCTACATACAAAACAAATTCCTGTTAAGGAATTCGCATAGCAAAACAGATTCCATTAATCGTTTGAATTTATGGAACGATTTATCTGTAGTCCAATCAGTGTGACTGTGATCGCGTCGCTTTATTGCGTGAAAAGTCAGACGAATAATAAGTAAGAAAAATACAAAATGTTAGTATGTTATGTGAACAACATTCAGAAAAATAAACATTGAAACTCTCACGTAATAGGTCTCGAATAACCTACAATGTATTTATTTATGGACATTAATTATAATTTTACTGAAGTATTCGAAAGCACAATTGCCATTAAAGCTTCCGGCTTCTAGCTGGAATGCTCCTTTATTTTCTTTTAAGAGAATAATATTCTTTACGGGAGAAAGTTTTTAAGTCCTATAAAAGCGAACTGTTTCTGAAAATGGAAATCGAAATATCTTACTAGTAAACGACGAATGGTAAATAAAAGCTGTGGTAGTAACTCTGATGTAAGTTTGTAAATGTAATGTGTGTAATATTTTTATCTTATAGTTTATATTTTGTATGCATTATATTTATATATGTATCCTTATTTTGGCTTTAAGACGTTTTTTTTTTGCAGCATACTCAACTCACGAGTTGCAAAACTTGATGTTGCATACATGACCATGGGTAACGGTAACTGCTTACCATCAGGCAGGCCATATGCTTGTTTGCAATTTTAGTGTCTGTTTACTTCCCAGTGACTGAAGAGAATGAGATTTGTATTTTTTCTCGACTTGAAACGTGTTGAGAATACTTTTAAAGCATTAAAAATGTCGATAAAAATTAACGTCAACAATGGAAAACCTTCTGTTGTATACGAAATCATCAAGATTCTCAGACTAGTTGGACTAGACTTGGTATAATTTGGTATGTAGCCAGCGATGTATCAAAATGTAGACACGTTATACACCAACATTATTGTATTTTAAAATGGCACAGGTACAATTAAAGTATATCTACGTACAGTTATTTATTATAACACTTTGCTCAAACAAAGAAACAAATGATAGGGCATACCTGTCGTTAGAAAGAGATGAATATATATGTTGCTTTATGGCGAAGTACGTATAGACGCGACGCGAGAGCGTGGCCAACTGAATACGAGTTGGGCAATTACCTTACTTTCGTATTGCTATTCTAGAGCGTGTACGACGTATCTATAACTATAAAAAACATCTTAGTACGTAGCTCTGTAAACATAAATAAAAAGGGATTTTCAGATTTTTGAAGTGAAAACTTCTTTGTGCACTTCTTCGTTGTGCACTTTTTGGGATGAGTAAAAAATGCTAAACTCGCGTCAGGACACGTGACCCTGACCGTAAGATTTTGGTGAGAATTAGAACTTAAGTTCGCTGCACCGCTAAAACATTAGTTACCTCTAATAAAACAATTAACACATGAAGCGCTAGATCGTCCATAAGGCATTATTTTCTCGCGACCAAAATGTTATAAGCGCCATGAAATTGATAGCGTTTACGCGTTTCATTCAACATCGCTGTTTGGTTTAAGTGGGGCGCAGGGCGCTTGCGCGAGTGTGCGTGTGTGTTTGAGTTTTAGAGATTGACGATGATGATGCTGGTAATGATGATGGTGAAAGAGTCGTTGAAATTATGGATGAAAGTTGATTTTTCTGAGAGATAAACTTATTAATGTAGAATAATTGTAATAGTTCTGAAGTTTAAAATTTTTTATGTAATATAAATTGACATGTTTATGTACGATAGCGCAATAAATGAATATTGTATTTTACCACATACATGATAGTACTTTTATTCTGATATCGAATAAAAATTACTTTATTTCTTTTTGATCGGCGTTTAAGGGGCATATCGTGATACAGTTTCCTGATAAAGATTATGCCTATATATCGTGATATATAGGCATAATCTTCATCAAGAAATGGACTACGAAAAGCAGTTTTTTTTTCAATCCGACCGATAATGCCAAAGATTAGCGTGCTCAAACAAACTCTTCCGATTTTATATTTGAATAGTATAGATTACTTCCCTACCGATTGCTACCACATTAAATATCTATTTTTAGGTTTTGCCTAAAAATAAACTAATAATTTGAGAAATTCTTCGGGTTATATGTACACTACTTTCCCGTTCCTGTAAAAACTTCAAGTATTTTTAAGTAGATACCTCGTATTGAAGAAAACTTTTCTGAAACCGCACTGTAAGCGACCATACACCAGCCCAACGGATCTCAAAGGAGACAAACAAAATTAGTAGTAGTTAGATATCAACCGTGTCTGATTTAATACTCGCTGTGCATATAAATCTGCAAAACCGACCTATCCAGAGCCTAGTTATTGCCACTGACGCCTTTTCAGCTTGTTCGTAAAGTATCCAACTAGCGCTAAATTAGTGGCAATATTTCATTAGTTCGATCAACCGCACATCATAGAAAAATTAAAAAAATACCATGTGTACTAAATAAAGTTAGTTCAATATTAATTGAAAAATATATGCCAAACATTGTAACATCGACTCATTTCCCAAAATCACTGTAATGGAACATCAATATCACTCAAAAGATCTAAGAGGAAGGTCATTGAAAATCTGACGCAGTTTTACAGTTCGATGTTTTACGACCACTATATCGGAAACTTATAAAAATATACCATGCATTCGATTTACGAACAGTAAAAAGTGAAAATACACAGTGCCGTGTCAGAGCGATATATCTTATTTACCGCAATACTCAAAGTTTTAAACGACTTTAATTTTAAGTCTTTTAGTATATACAAACTTCAGCTGTTGTGAAGCAACAAGTGAACGTGGACTTAGTAAACATCTAAAATTAGTTTAAAGTTTAAAACTTAGAAATATAAATATTTATTTAATTTGCTTTCAGATAAATGATCAAGAAAGTCGTGAGACAAAGTAGGTACTCACGTCATGGCAAATTTTCATCCAAAGAGTTACCAGCAAAATATACGTCTAATGGTTTAATATAGCAGTAATTAAACGTCGTAACATGGAGAGAGTGTATTTTCGCTGATTACGTAATAGTATGCATATTATATCTACTTATTTATTTTACCAGCATTAACTCTCACGAATTTCCCTAAAAACTAAGAGCTACGTGCGTAAAGTACTAAAAGAGTAAACTAGTACTAACGTAATAGACTAATAAATTTCATAGTGTTAATTTCTACGCATGCGCAATTTTATGTGATATCGCGTATGAAAGCTTCGTGTTGTACTTTACTTGAAACTTAGATTTTTTATGAAAGAGTAAGTTATTCCATTATTAAATATAAAATTAGTACTTAGGTACTTATAACTCAATAAAGTTAAATAAGTGCATTATATGAGTATAGGTTTTCCCTCTGGGCTACGGCTGGGTTTACGGCAGTCGCTCTATGTAAATATATCTTAACTTCCGATCACTACGAAGAAGATGTCTACAGGTAAATATATTTATTATTTATTTGAATTTTATATGTGCCATTTATTTAAAAATTTATTGGCCACAAAAAGTTGGTACAGTGGCGAACTCAATGCTAAATACGTTCTCTGCCAGTCGACCATTAAGAATGGAGGAAAACACGATTGCGGTTTTTATTAATAGACGAATTGATATTATGTGGTACATTAATCTAAAAATATATATCCACACATACATAACAATATTTACACATGTAAATAACTATCACTTAATATAGTCATGCATAACATAGTCTACAGATACATGTTGGTTGATAACTGCTTGAACAAGTTCTCTAGAATATCGTCTAAAGAACTTGTTTTTATCAGCAGGCAACTTCTTCTGAAAGCGTGGTTGCTGGGGTGTCTCTAATAATGTGTAATTTCTGCATATCGTGTCACAGCACTAAATTGATCGTTACAGGAAACTAACGAGGAGTGTTATATTCTTTCATTTTTCTTTTCTTTTTCTTTCTTTCTTTCTTTCATATTATTACTGAGGTGCAAAAATTAAACATAATGTAACCACAACTTTCTCTTTCTTGCCATGAAGGTTTCAAATCACTCCACCACACGCTATATTTAAATTATTATTGTCTCTTTGCGTTCTTCTTTCGAGCTATCGACGACACTGTCTTTCAAAAGTTTCGCGTATCATTCACGGACTTGACGTACACAGCTACTCCATACGCTTTCATCTTCTAACTTGTCACTCATTCTTTCAAGATCTTCGAATGTGGTGCTTACTGATGTCTACTTCTTAAATAAACGGCCAACATACCGGGACACCTCCAGGCAGTGATCCACTTCAACAGTGGATCCTTTGTGAGCTCTCAATTATACAATTACGGAGTCACCTTTATTTTAGACTCAATCCAATCACATTTTTTTAATATCCTGTCTCCATATATATGTGGAATAACGTGTTCAACACAAAGATTTTCCATCTCATATTTAATCTTAAATGAGCTTAACTGCATCATTTACCATATTATCTTATACGGACCAAGAATAACCATGAAAATATTTTGCTAGATCTCAACCTATCAATCATTTTATTCCTTTTACCCAAAACCAAAATATTGCTTATTAATGCAGAAAACTTGATAAGTTCCAGGGGCTTGAAACAACCTGTTATTCTTTTGGCATAGTTGCGTAACATGTCGACCTTTCAAACTCTACAAACAATCATGTTATTTTTTGAAAAACTTTGATTTAGATACACAAAAACAAAATGGAAACATGTCACGAGGAATCATATGGAGGAGCTTAATGAGTACATTCTTAAATTTTTAGGTCAATAATAATAGGCTAAAATTTGAATTAAAAGAAAATTAAAGTAAATAAACCTAAATGTTGTGAATCTTGAGAAATATATATACTACTCTGTGTAAAAAGTATCGGGAATATGTCAATAAAAAGACCCGCGTAAAAGAGGTCGTTCTAATTTTTTTACTGCATGTTGGTAGCACTGTACTGATTTAGCGCGCAAAATTTGAGCGGGATCTGTCATTTAATTTGTTTTAAACTACACTTTTTGTTGGTCATAGTTTTGAGTCCTCGGCGATTTTTACAATGGAAAATATTGTTGAACAAAGAGTGTGCCTTAAATTTTGTGTTTCAAATGATATTTCATGTGGTGAATCACTAAAAATGTTGCGAAATACCTACGGCGAATCGTGTATATCGAAAACAAGGGCTTATGAATGGTATAAGGCTTTTAAAGAAGGCCGAGAAGTAGTAGTAGACTTGCCTCGTTCTGGTAGACCTTCAACCGCTACGACCAGAGAAAACATCGACAGAATCAAGAAGCTAGTGCTCGAAAATCGACGTATGAGTCTGAGAGAGTTGGCTAGTGAGGTGAACATATCTTTTAAGTCCGTCCACAACATTCTCATTGACATTTTAGGCATGAAACGCGTCGCCGCTCGACTAGTTCCAAAAGAGCTCAATTTTGTTCAAAAAGCGCAGCGAAAGCATGTCGCTGAAGACATGGTTTCCCGAGCTTCTACGGATCCGACCTTTATGAAACGTATAATAACTGGCGACGAGACATGGGTTTATGAGTACGACATACAAACAAGCCAACAGTCTTCAGAATGGCGTCTCGAAAACGAGCCGAAACCCAAAAAACCGCGGCAAAGTCGCTCCAAAATCAAGGTGATGCTGACAGTTTTTTTTGACTACCGTGGTGTGGTTCACTCCGAATTCCTTCCAGAGGGAGAAACAGTGAATAAAGAATATTATTTAGGCGTCATGAAGCGTTTGCGTGAGAGTATCCGCCGAAAACGTCCAGATTTGTGGCAACACAACTCATGGATGCTGCACCATGATAATGCACCATCACACACAGCCATTATAGTGAAAGAGTTTTTAGCGAAAAATTCAACAAAAGTTCTCGACCAAGCACCGTATTCACCTGATATGGCTCCGTCTGACTTTTTTTTATTTCCCAAGTTAAAATTACCACTTCGAGGAAAACGTTTTGAGTCGATAGAAGCCATAAAAGAAAATTCGCTGAATGAGCTAAAGGCCATACCGCAAATAGCCTATGAAAAATGTATGGAAGACTGGGTGAAGCGGTGGAGATGTTGTATTGCAAGCGATGGGGCCTACTTTGAAGGCGATAAAATAAATTTAGATGAATAATTTGTATTTTTTGTTTTATTGACAAATTCCCGATACTTAGTACACAGAATGTATATAAAAAATAAAATAAAAAGTATTTACGTACTTATTCTTGTGATTTTTAAAAATAGACAAATTGAAGAACATAATGTATCAAAAAATGGACGGATCCATTGAAACGTGAATCCGACTTGCATTTGACTGGTTTTTATTTCTGGTAAAATGATTATAAAGTAAATCTAACTAACTAAGGGTAAATTCAAAAGTCAAAAGTGTCAAAAGGATTTTATTTTGTTTTGTCGTTTGTTTCATATATATTTCTGTCTGTGGCTAAGTATCATGGGTTTCATCACTCATTCATTATGTAATGAAGTTTTGACATTGCCTTTTATTTATCACACGAAAATTTGTTCTCTTTATTAAATACATTTTACGTTGGTCCCTACCTATTACTTCAATATGTCTACTTGGAAATATCTATGTCACCAATTAATAATGATAGCTTCATCGATAGTTATTCGATTTTTCATTATTTCACAACAATATCGCAGCTATTCAAGTCCTACAATTCAGCGGTGATGATGTAGCAAAGACACTATGATAAAGACCTGTTTGTTCAATGCCACACATTTTGTGTCAAATGAAATCACAAAAGGGGGAATTAATTGGTACGTTTTTCTTATGAAAAATATCATAATTATATGATACAAGTGCTGGAGTTCGCGCTTCGCGCAAATCCCGCCACTACTTTTACAAAATGTACTTTTTTAAATACTTCCGGTTATCAAATTAACTCCATTTTGATACCATTAGAAAGATGCAATTTAGTTTGACTTTCTGGTGAAAACCGCATCTCAATCACATTTATAGTTTTATTTCTAGAGGCCAAAATGTCAGTGCAGAGAAATAGAGGGAGAAACTGTACTATTTTATGGGTTAGGGATTTTTCTACTACTACAACTAAATGATGTTACATTTTATTAAGCATTTAAATTATTAATCCAACATATAAAATTCGAGCGTATCAATTAATATGTGGCAACCATTTTGCCATAACGTTTGAACATTAGAAAATAAAGTAAGCAGTAGGTACTGAACGGTTTGGCTCATTTTATTGGGTACTAAAACTAAAAGGGTGGCTCTTGCGACATTGAAACATTCGATGACCTCGATCCGACTTATGCAAGCGTTGGATACACTAATACGAGGTACTACGCCAGCCATTAACGTGATAAAACATGTTGGTATTTATAGACGATAGTATGTATACCAGAGGGAGACTTTGTACAAAAGTCGTCTGCGTGGGTACCTCCGCCTCACCTATTTCTACTGCTAAGCAGCTATATTTATAATACTGTGTTCCGGTTTGAAGGGTGAGATATGGCAGAGAAAATACTGGGTACTGTGACGAAACATCCTTAGGTCACAAGATTGTTGTTGATGTTGCGGACGTCAATAGGCTGCGGTGACCGCTTACCAGCTAATGCGGGCCGCATACTTGTTTGCCAATCTAGTGTCATAAAAAAAGACGACTAACTTCTGCTCTCGACTTTGCTCATGTGGGTTCTATTATCGCGGTAATACGTAGCCAATATGATCCAGATCACATCAGATCGTCAAATCTTCATTACGTTTCGTTTATTGCATGGTATTGGACAGTGCCCTATTATGAATGTACACGCACTCACGACATTGTATGCTTTCCTATGGATAGGCAGGATGATGACCACGTAGAACCTTTCTGACTACTTAGGCGGCTTCTTTAGAACTGTGTGCGTTCACTTGTCATTTTGCTTGTTGTAGTGCTCTTCAATCGTGAAAACTCTCTTCAATTACAGGGATTGAGTTAGGACAGGGTCTTGTTTTGTTATTCGCGACAGAGTCGCTAACGGGAATCTTCATTTCTCACGATAAGATTTTTTGTTTCCTAATGGGGTTTCGGCGAATTCTGGCTTTAACAGCATTAAACAACGTTTGTAGTTCTAACAGCACGTGGTCGCCCCGATCATTTATGGTCTTCAACAGAGGAAGTGTTAGTATATCTGTCGACAGTACGATACACGAACATATTGATACCAAGCTTTTGAAGTGTCTTTAATATGACCGACGACTCCATACCCACTTTATGCAATGCAATTACTGCAATTCTTCTTCTTCTTTAACACCCCATTCCATATTGTAATTTGATAATAAACATGAATATATATGTATATGGGTATATATGTATATGAATAATGTGTATAAGGACCGCGTCTTAAGGCGCTTCTGTTATCTATATATCTATTCTTCTTCTAACTGCCTGACCTGGCGTGAATATATACTTAGATAAATATTATACAGTAATACATACACACACAATGAAATGAAAACTTCGAAACTTTTAGGACTCAGTTTGTTGAAAAGTGAACCATTCTAGGATCACGTGTCTGTTTAACTGTCTGTCAGTCATCAGAAACTGCCCTCCAAATATTCTAATATTCATTTCTTATAATACGATTGTAAGGAACCCTCGGATACGTCTATCACCAACGGTTTGGGAGGAAGGTCTTTTGAAGTACATGGTAGGGCTACCACGTGTAGGTGAGGGTAAGATATATATAGGTACGCCCTAAAAACGTACTAACTACTTTACTTCATAAATTGGCTTTTGAAAATTTCAGACTCATGTGACATGTAATACTTCCTATTTCCTTATCGTTTCTTTGGACATGAATTATGTAAGCGCCCCTGTCGCTCTGTAGTTATCTCAGTAGCGACGGAGAATAAGCTTTAGTAGAACAATAATCAACGCTACAATGCAGGAAGGCTATTGATACACAAAGATTACAGGTTTATATTATAAATAATAAAAAATCATTTATTCACTTATTAGTTACTATTTTTTCATATCATATCTAGACGTCATCCGTAATAGAAAGCATTTTAAGGGAATCTATACGACTATAACTATAACAGGCGAGCGTGCATGAAAAGAGCTATGAATGTCACAGAAGCGAGTGAAGTATGCAAGGACCGCATCTTATGGCGCTCGGTTCTCTCTGCCTACCCCGCAAGGAACTTGGCGTGAAGATACATACATACTATACGACTATAACTCATCATGATATTTAGAGCCAAATTCACACCACATAATTTTGGAAATGACAACCCACTAAAACTGAACGGTGTCCTGTAGAGAAATAGAAGTCTTAGGATAACTAAAAACAAACGTAGCATGTAGCATCGATGCGCGCCGCTACAAGTTCTAAAGTAAATTTTCAGTCAAAATAGTTAAAATTAGTCCTTCGAAACAAATAGTAAATCAGTAGTAAAACATTTAACATTCTGAGTAGCACGCCGCCTACTGTTCGCGATCGACGTGACAACCCTAAAGCTCTAAACCGAGCGTTGGTAACTATGTCGTAAAAAGCTTAAGTACCTTGTAATTGACTTAATTTTACTACTGGGATATGAGCATACGTCTCTTACTATGGCACAGTTCAGCGCCTCCCGTAATGTGGTATTATTTCCATGAATATCACATAATCCACATATATATTTTTAAGAGAGGTAGGGCGCAACAAAGCAGCCCCTCTGGGGAAGTACCACCACCTGATAGAAAACCGCGGCCAAACAACTCCCTGGAAGGTTGTTGAATTCCTGCGTGTGTGTGAGATGTAATCAGTGATATCCTAAGGAGTGTCTCTGTTAGTAGCAGAGGTATATGCACGATCAATACTTAAAGTATTGCAAGCGTTCATAGGCTACCATAAACGCTTTACATCAGGTAGACGGTATGCTTGTACTCCTCCTGTTGTATATAAAAAATAGTCAATGTGAAACAATCTTAAATTGGCATACGTTCTCTACCAATAAAGTACTCAAAATTAAATTAAAAAAAGGAGGACCAAATAGAATTTTGTCCTATTAACGAATTTCCTTACTACTAGTTTACTAGTACCTTTGTTACTATCTATCTACATCAATGATATCACGCTTTAAGGCCATCACGCACGTAGCTATAATATATCGTAAGATAACACGCTGTCTTACTGTGTATGTATGGAACATGCTGAAACTGGAGATATACAGATTCATCTTGTTTCATATATTTAGCGTGAGATAGCATGTTTACTTTAGACATGAAGAAATAACTTAAAAACCGATGAGCCTATATTAGTATATTAGTAGTAAAACAATTCACCGCTACGGCTGGAGGGGTACAATAGAACGCGCAACTATGATTGGCTACTTCATGGATTGACATCGCGTCACTTGTCGGCTTATTGGCTGAAATATTCTCGTATTGGTGAGTAGCCGCGAATAGCTGAGATATTTAGGCGCCAGAGCACTATGTTTTTATGGATGAGGAGTTTCTTTATGTGTAGTCAAATGCTTCATTTATTTGTGTCTTAAGATATATTTTGGCTAGGTCTGTGACAGGCTTTATTGCCATTATTCGTCGTCAAAGGATTATACCAATGGCAACGCTAAAGGCAGCGATTAATCTTTGGGGCCAAGCATTGTGAGTATGTAAATCATTAGACCGGCGGCGTGGTGGAAAGCTCGCAATAATATTTTCTACGAAAGCGATGCCGGATTATGCCTTCGCCTAGGGAATGCGAAATGTTGTAAGTGTGTAATGCCATCTTAGATGCCATTAGAGAACGCTTGTGTACATATACTCTTCTAAAGAATATTAGCAATCTTTATTGCATTACTAATACTCATATGAAACTACGTAAGCTATGATGCTGCTTGTTATCCTATTTACAATGCGAAAATAATATGCTGATATGATAACTCATTTAAAACATATTTAGTGTATTTTAAATGCTTTGGATAGCAAAAAGCACTGGTAATGCGTAAATAGTATGGTAATTTCACACTGGGGCCCAAGTCTCATCTATCAGCATCAAGTTAACATGTGTTTAGACGCAAACTTAGTATCCAATATTAATACACATGCGCCCCAGTGTGGTACCGACGATGCCGCTTTCTTACGGTTTTTGCCGGCACATCCGGCGTGGGTTTGATTTGAGGGATTTTCCACGGGCTCAAACATCTGACTCCCTTGTTCACATCCTGTGTGATTGGTGAAAATTCAATCATGATCATAACGACTCTCCATTATTATGGATTGAAAAATACACATAACATATAAAACCAAACCCACCAATAATATACGACATAGTAAGGTTTCAATCTAAATATTTACTCTTACATAACGATATAAACGCAGGTTTACACAGTAAATCCCAGTTTATCTGTTACATAAATATCTTTGACTGCATAGCTAACTAAATGGCAACTTTTTTACATTACCACCCACAGTACGTAATAAATTTAAAGTCAGTGTGGCTTAACTCAAACAAATGAGTTACAATGAATTCCTAAGGTCAAGCTGAAAAAGTGGTCAGATTAATGGACCTATTATTCACAGCACTTCGAACAAACAAATCCTCTAAATATATTAGATGCTGCAGTTATGCCTATAAGATGGATTATATGAATATTTATACTTTTAACGGGATCTATAAATAATCTAAACTCTAGTACTCATAGTAATATACTCACCTGTTACCTTACAACTTTAAACGAGCCATTCTGGTATATATAAATTTTATTTATCTCGGAAACATCTCTAACGGTTTTGTATTTACCTTGTATCGAATTTTGTATTTTGATAACGTTTTGCCTTTTATGTTTTCCAATTTAGGTATGTGTAATATCTAAATAAGTAAAACCGTGACTTAGATAAAAAAAACATAACTAGTCGAACGGAGCTCGATCGCCTAAGTACCAATGTTTTATATTAGAGGTACACCAAGTACTCGGTTATTACTAGGCTTTGGTTTGATTTGGGTATTGGTTAGTACTCGGCACGTTCTATAGTAATACTCGTATTCAGTCGATTAATTCGTTTTAAAGCTATAGTATTTATTGAAACTCTAAATGAAAAAACAATATTCGTTTTTTTCATTTAGGGATTCAATAAATAATCATATTAAATTAAGGTAATTAATGTTTAAATATTTAAGTCACATAAAACAATACACTGGTAAATGGTATGAATTCCATTTGGAATTTTAACATAACCAAGTTATGATACAGGAACACTAAGCAGATACTACTCGCTCGCTCGCCGCACTACGTAAACTACTGGACCGAGTATTGAAACCGGAAGATTAAACCGAGTACTACTTGGTACTTAATTACTCAGTAAATTGTGTACTCGGTGCATCTCTAATTTATAATAATATATAACATCTTATTCAAAATAATCAGGTAATGTTGTTATAATACATATAACATAAGATACAGAGATACGAGAAGACAGATCCTGGTAGACTTTACCCAATCTGATCAAAAATAAACATAAAAACCACATATGAAAAACACATACACATGTGCAATCTTTCATGTGGAATGGTCAAAAGGTTTCCCAGGTTATCGCTCACAGATATGCCGTCTGTCCGTTGTAGATATGCAAATAACGGGCTTATTTGAATATAAAAATCTATCAACAACATATATTTATTAAATTATTTACGAGTTCGGTAGTGGAGTGGTTAGCAATGCTACTGTAACAACGCTCGTGGATTCGATTCCCACAAGGAACAAATATTTGTATGAACTTGTCTGTTTGTTTTGATTTTCAAGAGAGGTAGGGTGCATCAAAGCAGCCCTACTGGGGAAATACATTCACCCTACAGAAAATCGCTGTCAAATAACAACTCGCTTTAGAGTTGTGTTTTTGTGAGTGAGATTGCCAGTAATCTCCTATGGAGTTGCTTTGTTATCAACAGGGGTGGCAACGCGTAAGCAAAGGTGTGAAGGTGACCGCGCTACATCAGGCGGGCCGTATGCTTGCATGCCTCCTGACGTATAAAAAAATGTTGCTGATAGATTTTAGACTAACTACTTTTCATTTACGCTGGGCTTAGTGATATTTAATTTCTTATTTAGTTTTTGAAAATTATATTAATGAGTTTCACTTCGTTAATAAATAGCAAAAACCCGAGTTTCCGGCTACAAAACCCAGAAGATACAAATGTATTTACACGAAACGAATATAAAAACCTTTGGATAATAATCTCTACTATTAATCACAACTTCGTACAATGCGTGCCACGTACCACTTGTAGTAACCGGCTGTCTTTGCAACACACTATAATACAATATACAACAAAATCACCCGATTGTCTAAACAATGCATCAATCACTACTCCGTGCCCGGTATAAAGTTTGTTTACAGTTTCTTCGAAAACCTGTCAACACAAGCTACTATTGACCAGATTAAAGCATTTATGCCTACCAACAGTGCATATGACTTCAAGTCATGCCGCTGACGAAGATATTTATATTCTACTACTATTTATAGCATCACAAAGTTCCCTTGTAATGTGTACAAACATTTTTGAAGAGTTAGTCAAGAGCAGTTTTGTTTTGAAAGTTTGAACGAATAAACGATCCATTATAGACAAATCTATTATACCAATATACTGTTTACATTAACAAAATACTACACAAATAAGACCAGATTTTTGACCGCTCAAAATCATCTAGACAGGCTTATCCGGATTTAACTGCCGAATGACCTTCATATAAAAATATATTATACTTACCACTGTTAAGACCTTTCTAAGGTCACTGTGCAATGCAGATACATCGACGCCTCTCCCAGCGTCGCCTAGCCTTCGTAATGTGTCTGCTAGAGGGCCGGACAGCGCTCGTAACTGCTGCCAGGATCTTGCATACTGTCTTCGTACCAGCTCTATAATTGTAGAGGTAAGGGCCAAGCCGATAAGAATGTAAAGGGTACACAGCAGCATATATTTCGGCCTTTCTGCGAAGAAAACAAATTACGTCGTGTGGATAAAACATATAGCAAAATCGTAGAAATAAAAAGTATATACATGGCTCATATCTCTTTTTAAATAATGATATAGCTGGTCTCTAATAAAAAATAGAAACCAAAATAACCTTTCTTTATTCATGTCTGTCGGTCAAAAACTTTATTAAATGAACTTTGATCAAATGGGAGATGATCAAATATTTCTGGAACAAAAGTAGCCTAAATATGGCTACTTTTGCTCCAGAAATATTTAGACTTCCAGCATAAAGCTTGAGCTGAATGCCACGTGGATGGAGTCGGAGTCTAGAAATATTTAGAGTTCCTGCATAAAGCTTGAGCTGAATACCACGTGGATGGAGTCGCGGGCAATAGTTCAATCAATCTTAGATATAGATTAAAAAAATATGGTTTGGCTCTATTCCCACTAATGTAGAGTCGAAGAGAAACGAAAATCTATAATATGTTGACCTTTATCTTTTTACCATAACGCGCAATTATATACAGAGACCTAAATAGGCGCGCGTCGATTTAGCTTCGCCGCATATCAAAAGGTTTCAGGAAATACGAGTAGGAGTGCCATACTTATATATGAAAATGACATAATAACAGCCCGACTTGGGGTTCGGTCACACCTCAATGTCTTCTTTAGAGCCAAAGTCAACCTCACCTGCACGTGGTGCACCCTGCTTATCAATATACGAGGCTCTGGCGAAAGAGAGATATGGAACGACGAAGACGACATACAAATAAAAATTCCAAGTTCCTGCAAGTGAGTGAGGTCAACAGAAGATGAGGAGTTGCAGTGTTGACAGGCTACGTTCACATGCTACGGTAACGGCTTAATATCAAGCCGTATGCTTGTTTGCTGTCTGTAGTATAAAAAATGGACTTCATTTAATGCGTTGTAAATGAGATCGCCAGGAAGCTCCTGAGAAGGAGCTTCCAGGCGTTCTCATTGTGTTAATGTGGAAACTGTGTGGAAATGTGAATTTTACTAGTCTTGCAAGCGTATGTAGACGGTGGTAACCTCCTTAAATAGTGAACTGTTTATTTTCTTTCGTGGTGATGAAAAAAAAAACAAAGTATCTTTAAACATGCAAAATTAAGACAGGTTTAATTCTTACTTGGAACAAGATCACCAAATCCAATTGTGGTCATTGTAATAAAACAAAAGTAGAATCCATCGTAAAAACTCCAGTCATCCTCCCACATTTTGAACAAGCCCGCACCAGCAGACAAGTATACAAATAAAAATCCCACAGCGCCGAGGGCGTACAGTGACCGCTGTCCCGCTGGATTCGCATCTGATACCCTCTTGCAACATTCTACAATAGGAATGTCAGTATTAGTAAATATTTTCCACAATTTTGAAGTGCAAGTATCACTATCATATTAAGAGTCAAAGTCAATCCCGAGTGCACATGGTATACTAAGACGATTACCAAACGGTAGGACACAGCTCAACTGGGATGTATCTCCCACTTCACAGAAAACCGCAGCCAAATATCATCACCTCTCTAGAATTGAATTCCTACGAGTAGGTTAATGGAGGTGAATAAGATTGCCAGGAAGCTCCTGGGAGTTTCTATGGGTGTAGGGGTGATGCAGTGGAATAGCAACGCGCTAGCAATACTCTTTGTATAGCAAGTGCAAACACTTTTCATCACGAGGTTTCTGAGCTTGTTTTCCTCCTGACGTTGTATAAAATGAAAACGAATAACCAAATAATATTGTTACTTACTTGGCATAGCTGGCAGTTGCTTAGCAATCATAGAAACTACTGTAGCGAACACTCTGCCCAAATCCGCTATAACTGTTAGTGTTAACGGTATTCCGATAAGTGCATATGCAATACAAAATAATCTGCCCCAAAATGTTTCGGGCACTATGTTACCGTAACCTGAAAAAAATAACACAAAACTGTCACCAATATACAGTGAATGTAGCAGATTTGATATGTCAAATTTTACATCAATTATCTCTCAAAGATCCGGTCTCAATTACAAATACACTCTCAATTGCAAATACAATCTTACACTGTACAAGCTGCACGCCTGTGGATTGCGGTTCCTTTGGAAATCAGGGTTACGCAGACTGTGAGCTCATTATTGTGAGCTTATGTATGTTGTTATTATTTATTAAATATGTACGAATGTGAAAATGTATGTAATGTGTATTCGTTATCTATTTTCTAATAGCTCATGTATTTGTTTATTTTGTATCCTCTTCATTTCCGCCTTTTTGTTTTTTTCCCACCGCCATTCATTACTTAATTCATGTACTCAAAGGCAGTGGTTGGCTAAGAGTTTACTAGAAGGATAATACCCGCTTTTGTAAAACTTTTACACTTTTATTTACTGTTATTTATAATGTAATAAAGTTATATAAACAAAAAAAAAAAAAAAAAAACTATTTTAGAATTGAGAGATCCGGAGTATGAAAATTTGATATTAGCTATCCGAAATTAAAACACACGATATTTATGAAGATAAAAAAGAGATTATTGAGACCTAATAGCACCTTCACAAAGTTCACGTACGCAATTATGTGATGTACGCACTTCATACCAGCTGTCCGGAATGCATCCACGTGCACGATGTGAATGTGTAGGTAATTGATAGAGGGGCAGTATTGTAGCTGAATGAAATTGTACGCAGGCCATGTAAACAACTTTTCGGTTGACAGATAGAGAGTATATGAATTTCATACCAGCTATCTGAAATCCAAGCACTCGATGTATGATTTTTACGGATCATCATATAAGAGTGTTCAAATTTTATACGAACTGTCCGAAATGTACGAGCCTATTCAATTATAGAATTGAGAGAACGAGAGTGTAGAAATGTTTATACTACTCGTAGTTGTATGAAATGAACGCACGCCAGCGCTTTTTTATATTATCTGTAATACACATGATAAAAATCCTCAGCAGTGATGTTGTGTAAAACCTATTGAAGTATTTTCCTATATATGTAGGCCAGGTGAACGTGATTAGTCAGAGTGGCTAGTGTTAAAGTGTAATATACACTGTATATGCTTACATGCTCGTACACACCTATTGTGGTGAGCACAGTTGAAGAGAAAAATACTGCTTGCAAGATGCTCCATTTTTCCTCCGATGGTGGAAAGTTATTTTCCACTTCGAGTGCTAAACCATTAGACGAAGCTTCTTCTAGCACCTAAAAAAATTCATACTTTGACTTTCATATTACAACTGCTAGTAGGTATTTATTACATGTAGGTATATCAATATTAAATAAATATGAAATAGTCTAAGTATAAACTCGTCTGAATAATTCTTAGAATATTATTAAAGAACTCATTGTTAGAATGTTTAAATTGCCAATTACGATTTATGATAATGTACAAACAATGTAAAAATGCAACGTTCTAAAAAAGCTAAGCAATTTATGACACGCGTATTAATAATGCCATATAGGCAATCCTTAGGTTTCCCAGGTAAAAGATATTTCTGAGATCAAAAGCAAAAAAATTAACCAATTTCGCATTCGATTATAATTCGTTGGGTGATAATACCTTTTCGTAGACAGCCAATTGATCGCTGAGTAATTTCTCAATTCCGCTATATATGGTGGTATTGGTATTGTATTCTGACACAAACTTAATGAGGTTCCAGCGTTCTAACACGAGACGCTCCCGATGAAACTCCTGCTTAGCCATCTCCGCAGGATATTCCAGGGCTCGAAAAACCTATTAAAATAAAAAAATGTCAAACAATCAAACTAAACAAATATAAAATGTGATAGAATAAAATACCGTACCTTCATGTAACTTTAACGTTTAGAAAAAAATAAACAATGTAATAAACAAATCATAATATAATAATATTGTTTTCTTATAAAATTTGTAAATGATAGTAACAGTAAAGAACTATCTGCTCTAAAAATCTGCAAACTCTTTTGCGTATAAACATTCATTAGCTTTTGCTAGTTTTATATCACCAACATCAGGAAAATTATCAGCAGCACCGGCACTATTACATACCGGAATATATGGTGGATGAACATTTTGCTCACACATTGTTATCCAATTTATCTCACTAAACCATACATGAGTTTTAATATCGTATGCCCCTGATTTAAGCGATCCTAATCGCTTCGATTGATCGACTTCTAGGAGACATTTGACCAAAGATTTACATTGTGGTGTAACACTTGAAGGTATTTTAAATTGCCCCGAAAGAACTTTTTCGTATAGTTTCATAGTATTGGCACTGTAAAATGGTGGAAATCCAGTATTCATTTCAAAAATTAAAACGCCTAAGGCCCACCAATCGACTGAAAATGTATATCCTTTGGATAATATTATTTCTGGAGCCAAGTATTCCGGAGTACCACATATAGTCCAAGTACGAGAATTAATTACTTTACTAAATCCAAAATCACACAACTTTATATATCCCGAAGTACTAATTATTATATTTTCAGGCTTCACATCTCTATGTACAACAGAACAATAATGGAGATATTCCAGAGCCAGAACTATTTGTGCTGCATAAAATTGTGATAAAGGCTCAGAGAACGACCCCAGTTTTTTTATAAGGGTATATAATTCACCACCTGCTTCAAATGGTAAAAATAAATGCACATACACGTTATCTTTACAGCAAAAATCCAGGTTTATCAGAAATGGATAGTTAATACTTTGTAAAATTTTCTTTTCTTGAATAAGTCGCTTGAGATTGTTTTTATTTACAGTGGATGATTTCTCGATGGATTTCATCGCGTGATACTTCATAGTCTGTTTATCCCGAACTAAAAACACTATTCCAAAAGTACCTTTACCCAGCGTCGTAATAATATCGAAATCTTCTGGTGACTTATTACACGTAATAGAATTATTGTACATTTCTAAAAACTCTTGACTTAACATATTCAAAAGGCGATTATGATACGCTTGATCATCGTGAGAGTAAGTAATTTTAAGTTTTGATTCTGCTCTATCAAACATTTCATTAGTAAAATATTACGATAACTCCTCGTGCATGCTAATTCGTAACATGAAAACACATTTAAAATCTACTTGGCACTTATGTCAAAAAGTACCTACGTTATATTTCTTTTTAAAATAAATGGTACCAAGAAAATGATAATTTAAAATAAATCAAAGTAAAATAATTATAATTTTTGTCTCATGTCAGAATGTAAATATAACCATAGACATGTATAAAGAACGGCTAGCTGTTTATAAAGAAATTTACGATCTACGTCATAGACACAATCATACAGTAATGCGGACGGCCCGGAACCGGGGGGAAGCCATGGAGGGGGATATTATACAGTTTTTGCCCGATATAAAATGTCAGTCATTTTTACTGGGTGAATACTGCGCCACTTTAGTTATTTTTATGAGTTCCGCGCCCTGTGCTATAACAAGAGTCTGCCTAAGCTTACTACGAAACCAAATCATACGATTACAGCAATACGCTGACAGTATCGCAAAATCATGTTTGGGTTTATGTTATGTCAAAGTAACAATAATATGATCAAGTACATTGTTACATTATAACAAAAGCTGCTGGCGTGTCAATAACACCCAATATCGATAAATATGGAAACTCAATAATAGATAAATCATCAGATTACTAAACAAAATCAAACATATAACTTGTGCCACTTCCTAGGACTTAGCGCACCCTCTCATGCTTCTTTGATGAGTTTTTCAAAAAATGGGTGAATGTACCTGAGGATTAGTAATACGCCAGTGATTCGCATGGTATTGCAAGCATCTTGACGTAAGTACTTTCCATAGAGTAGTTCTTAAGCTAGTTTTCAACCAATACCTTACTTACCTTATTTCATAAAATTTGATGAACTTACGATGTTTATGATATTTTTTATCTATATTAAGATAAAAAATATACTCTATTTATAATTTTCTAATAAGGAAGGACTAACATATCTCACAAGCAAAAAGGTTTTATATTATCGCTGATATTCTTATTTACTCTTTAACTTCACATAAAACAAGAAATTGACTGATTGACTAACGGACTGATCAACGCATATCCGCAACAGGCAAGGTCGCAACCGCTGAGCAGGGAAACACGAAGTCTGTATAAAGATTCTAAAAGTGTGTAAGGATCGCGTCTTGAAAAGATCTGACATGAAGATATTATGCATACACATTAAATAAATATTATAGAGATATAACTTCCCGGTTTTGACGCCGCGACTACCAATACAACGGACAATACAACACGCGAACAATGAGGACCGACGAGAAGATAGTGGATATGGAAGAGGAATTAAGCAAGTTGTATTGGGATATAATAGAACTGTCTGAAGTCCGAAAGCAGGGGGAGGATACGGTGTACTCAATACACAGTGCTGATGGGGGACTTCAATGCAAAGCTGGGCACGAAACAGAACGATAATTTGAGAGTGGGGCAATTTGGAATCAGGCAACGAAACCAAAGGGGCCAACTGTTAGTCGACTTCGTGGAGACGGAGGAATTTTGTGTGATTAACTTCTTCTTCAAGCCACAGCGCAAGTGGACTTTAGTAACCCGGATGGTTCAACGAAAAACTAGATAGACTTCATCTTGATAACTAACCGGCATTTGTTCAATGATGTCTCTCTAATCAGCAGGGTGTAAACCGGAAGCGATCACCGGATAGTAGGAGGCATCTTGAACCTTAACATAAAGCAGGAAAGGTATCGCCTGGTGAAGTCTACGCTCCGTCCATCTCATGTCATGATCCAAAACCCCGAAAGCTTTCAACTCGAACTTCATAATTGTTTTCAGTGCCTAGATGATTGCATAACACCGGACGATATATAGAGAAAAGACCTACAGGTCTAGTACAGGTAGTAAAGTTGAGACTAACTTAAGGGCTATGACATTAATGCGCAACCCTAATATCTAGAACAAGACTTTTTTTTTTAATTAGTGTCAAAAAAATAACACTAAATTTGAGGATACGTACTGACCATAGATAACAGAATTGTTTCTGTTATCTATGGTACTGACGAAGTCGTGTGCTGGAGCTATATATAGTATATTGTGCATACGGATATTGTTAAAATATATCGAATATCGGTGGCACTCGGCAGATTACTACCGTTTTTATGATTTTTATTTATCCTATAACCAAGTAAATTAATAAAGTGTTGTCGTAAAGGGACGAACGGTATGGCAACGCATAAAATTTGAATAAACAAATCTTGATCTCGACGAGCTCGGTGGCGCAATGGTTAGTAATGCTACTTTGGCACCAACGCTCGTCGACAATCAACGTTTAACAGTTCGATTCCCACATGAACGTATCTGTTTGTCTTGGTCTGGGTGTATTTTTTGTATCATAAGTATGTATTTATAAAATATGTATTTACTTATGCTTATCAGTTGTCTAGTATTCATAACAGAAGCTTCGCTTACTTTGGGGTGCTCTGTAATTTATCCGACAATATTTATTTATTTATTAGGTTGCTAGATATTAGATAATAATATCCATATATTTATTACATAGAAATTCAATAAGATATCAACATTACCTCATCATCATTAATTTTATATCCATTGCTAAATAAATGCCTTCCCTAATGCTTTTCAACACGTGTGATCCCCACTTTCCACATTCTATTACTTCAAGCCACTCTTTTGAGGACATCTATCTATGTCGAGCGGGGACGCGCAGCAGTTTGGCGCCCCCACACTCGGCCTCCGCTCTAAGACTCTCCTTCCTATTTGTCATCACCTAATCGACAGATGTGACTAGACACTGCCATTACCTGACTGAACAATATCACCAACCCAGCAGCGGAGTTTGCAAAAGACGAGCGATATTTCTTGTGTCGCGGGCGTTCATGGCCGGCGATTACCGTCTCTCATCAGGCGTGACACATATTGATTGGATAGAGCAACGCAGCGCCCGGCGCACCTTAGGTCGCGTTGCTCTATGATCGATTGCCTCCCGAAGTTGTAAATAAAAAAAATCTGGGTCAGGCTTAGGGTTGCCAATTCGATTCTACTTTATAATACAGTAATTATCCTTCACGTAACATAGTATGAGATATAAAACATGACTGTAAAAAATATGTACCGTTACGTCTCTCTACTGTGTATTTACTCTGTGCTGTTGAAACCATTCATACAGTACACAATAATAGTTGATCCTAATATTAAACATACGTACAAGTTCATTCGAACTCAGCTGCAATATAGCATTTTCTGTAGAGCAGTTTTTGTTTATTCTTGCTAATGAAAACACGAATTCAATTACAAATCATACCTGAGTGATTTAATTTTTGAGAAACTTTTATTAAGTCAACCTGTATGTATAAACCTAGACCGGCCATAAGTTCTGTTAGAAATGAATATGCATTTATGTTTTATGAAGTAATGTAATCTTAATAAAACTTATATGTACATATTTATGGAAATCTCAGCAAAAAAAATAAAAATATGATTCTATTCGAAATGGTCACCTTTGGTTTTGATATTATGCCTGACTGACCACGAATCTTTACGCACTGTTTCCTCGGGAAATTTAGCCACTGCTTGCTCCAGAGATTTCTTAAGAGACATAATGTCGGCGTGTTGTTTTGAGCAGGCCATGTCCTCTAAAACTGACCATAATTTGTAGTCTAAGTGGTTCAGATCTGGGCTAGCCAAGGACCAGTCAGCTCTTATAAAGTTTGGATAGTTGGTTTCGAGCCAGGATTGGGTAGTTCGTGCCTTGTATAGAGTTCTGCTGGAAAAACTACGTTACATTTTTAAAAAGTGTTTTGCTGAGAGGTTTTACAACTCGATCTAAGACAGTCTTGATACACTTTGGTTGAAGTCTTCACTCCTTTTACACAAAAATGATACTTTGTGACATAAAACACCCCCCGCCAAACCATTACACACGGAGGATGATGACCACGTCGTACCTTTCCGACCACTTGGGCGGGATCTTTGAACTGTGTGCATACACTTTGTCATTTTGCTTGTTGTAGTGCTCTTCAATCGTGAAAATTTTTCGTTAGTAAAGAAGTTATTTCTGTACATTTCTGTATCGGGACAGAAGTCGTTTTGATCGATCCACTCTCTTCAACTATAGGGGTTCATTAAGGGCATGTCATGTATATGGACGATAATGTGTTTCCTAATGAAGTTTCGGCGAATTCTGACTTTAACAGCATTAATAACCGTTGTAGTTCGGCTCCATACCCACTTTGTGCAACGCATTCACTGCAATCCTATTTTCTTAACCTTAAACCTTAAACACCCCATTCCATTTTGTAATTTGATAATAAACACGAAAAAAATATTTAACACGGCGGGAAATTGAAAGAAGTTGCGACATAATAAACGTGTTCCAAATTCAAAATAATTAAAAAGTTGAAAAAGAAAATGTGTGTATGTCAGCTCTGTTGCACGACTGGAGTTCACTCTTTACGAATATAATTATGATATATATCGAATAGAAAACTGAGGTAAAAAGTCAATCAATTGAGGTAGTTATGCAACTTCTGAAATAATAAGAATAAAATTTACATTATTCATAAATGGGAACTATAAGTTCATATCCTACAGGCTTACGAATTAACCACATTTACGTGTTTTTCGGGTTCTTCTTCGTTACGACTCGAATCAATTTCTTCCATATTTTCCAATGTTTTTTAACTTTAATCACTTGTTTAATAGTACATAAAAATATATCAAGTAAAATGTACCAAGCATCGTAATTCGCAGGTGCATACACACGTACTAACACACGTACAGCGCTCGGTCGGTATCTTTGTCTTCGCATTCGCATTCGCCTTGCCTTCGCGTTCACATTCGTCTTCGCGTTCGCGGCCGCCTTCGCCTTCGCGTTCGCGTTTGCCTTCGCGTAAGCTACGGTAACCGCCTTACATCAGATGGGCCGTGTGCCTTCCGACATTGTATAATAAAAATCCGTTAGATACTTTTATCTCACTCTCTCGCACGTTAAATCCTACAGATGGATACTTTCGTCTCTTTTTAAGCGGACGAGCGTAACGTTTTTTTGTTAACGCGTTCACTTGATTTTACTCCTCATAAAATTTCCGTTCTGGGTCTTATATCTCAAAATCGTTTCTTAAGAACTAAACTCCAAAAACAGTTTCTATGTAACAGTATTTATGGCCAGACAAGTTGCAATGAAATGTAGAAAGAATACCATTTCTAATTTTTGTATAAGTGCCCGCCTCTTGTACTCGCCAAGTCTTGTACTTTTATTTTGAGACGTGAATTTTGTTATTTGAATGTAGTTCATCTTCATCTTCGATCGTCTTGTTCATTTAGTAAAATAAATTAAAAGTAAAAAACCTTTTTAAAAACAAGCTTTTATTTAAATGCTCTAAAAAGAAAAAATAAAATTTTATACTCAAACTTTTACTGTTAACTTATAAGGTCATTTCACATTTGACACAATTTATATGGTATAAAAGCTTGTCGCGAAATTTAAGTACTCGTATTTACTTAGTTTGAAAATTTTAATAGATAATATTATTCACATCAAATTATTTAATTTACTTGTTAATCTACACAAGTAAATCTCGCGACAAGCTTTTATATCCTATAAATTGTGTCAAATGTGAAATGACCTTATAAGTTAACAGTAAAAGTTTGAGTATAAAATTTTATTTTTTTCTTTTTAGAGCATTTAAATAAAAGCTTGTTTTTAAAAAGGTTTTTTACTTTTAATTTATTTTTTACTTTTTAGTTATCACTGGACACGTTTCTCAGTCTGTTCATCAACGCATCATTGTTGCATGGTCGTGAGCTTCGTTTAGAAGGGTAAGAGCTAATATACAACAGGGTTCGCCCCGGTGCCCTGAGGTGGTACGTTCGCGATATCATATTACACCCTGATGCCACCCAGTCCTCGGCACGGCCTCACCTTGCCTTGGGTGTTTAGAGAAATGTGCCACTTATTTCAGCTTGAAGCTTACTTGTGCCTTACGAAACACAGTTCCGGGTTTAATTTTGGAGTAACAATTCGACCTCAATATCATAATCGACGACTCCAAAAACCCCAGTACATCAAAATTCCAGACGGATTGAAGCAATGGAGTTGATATTCAGCATCTTTTTTTTTGAAACTCGCATTCGTAATCTCAGTAAGTCCTTTCACTTGATACTCATATTATAAGCAAGCACTAAAAAATTACTCCACTATATTGGTTTAGAGTGACGTCACTTTATTTTCTGACTTATTCTCAGCAAGTCCTTTCTATTGATACTCATATTGTAGGAATGAATTGAAAAAACGTGTGGCACTCGGGGACTGCCGCGGTAAAGCAATTGCATAGCATTTTTTTTTATCAACTTATGCAATTATAATTATTTTTTCATCACTTTCTTCATTAATAAATGACTTTGTTTTATTCATATTTAAAACACTTTATACACAAATTTTACGCGTATAGCTATTCACCAGCAACTGCTATTCACTGTTGTACATAGGTACACCTATGTATAAATATATACCTACATGTATACTTACGGGGCGCACATGCGGTGAGTGTGGCATTATAAAGATATGACAGATACCTATACACCTATATACTTTCTCACAAACAGCTGCTTACGTATTCGTCCGATTTCGGAGCAGCTCGTCTCGATCCGTGCGAGCTTCGTACTGTCGTACCATATACATACACGTTATATAGGCGGAGTGGAGGGTGTTAGGTTTTATTTTCCTTACGGAATTTCTTGATTCGGTCGCCGCGCTCAAAGCCCGCGATAAAAGCTATGCAATAAGTAAAAGTGCCCATAGGCTGTGTAACAGTTTCACATCAGGCGGGCTGAACACTTGTTTGCCACCCGACGGAGTCTAAAAGTGTCCATAGGCTGTGTAACATTTTCACATCATGCGGGCTGAACACTTGTTTGCCATCCGACGGATCATCATCAACATCTGATGATTGCGAAAACAAAATCTTCTACCAATTTTCTTACTTATTTGTCACCCGACGGATCATCATCATCATCTGATGATTATGAAAAAAAAAATTCTTCTACCAATTTTCTTACTGTTTGCCACCCGACGGAGTCTAAAAGTGTCCATAGGCTGTGTAACAGTTTCACATCAGGCGGGCTGAACACTTCTTTGCCACCAGACGGATCAAAATCTGATGATTATGAAAAAAAAATCTACCAATTTTCGTACTTGTTTGCCACCCGACGGACCATCATCATCATCTGATGATTATGAAAAAATCGGCCAAGTGCGAGTTGGACTCGCACACGAAGGGTTCCGTACCATTATCTATAAAAACGGCAAAAAAATCACGTTCGTTGTATGGGAGCCCCCCTTAAATATTTCTTTTATCTTAATTTAATTATTTGTTCTTAAAGTGAATATATAATATAAATATTCTGTGAATATTTCAAGCGTCTTCCTGTTGCCGTTATCAATATCGAGCAAAAATGACCAAAAAATCACGTTTGTTGTATGGGAGCTCCCTTAAATATTTATTTTATTCTCTTTTTTAGTATTTGTTGTTATAGCGGCAACAGAAATACGTCATCTGTGAAAATTTCAACTATCTAACTATCACGGTTCATGAGATACAGCCTGGTGACAGACAGACGGACGGACGGACGGACGGACAGCGGAGCCTCAGTAATAGGGTTCCGTTTTACCCTTTGGGTACGGAACCCTAAAAAAACGAGCTACATGGTAGGCGGAGTGGGGGGTGTTAGGTTTCATTTTCGTTACGGAATTTCTTGATTCGGTCGCCGCGCTCAAAGCCCGTGATAAAAGCTATGCAATAGCTTAAAAATATTCGCCAACTTGGGTGTTCCGCCATGTAGGATTTAGAATGACGTCACACAGTTAACCATGCATTGTTATCCAAACTGAACGTGTATACAAAATTTCAGCTCAATCGATTGAAGATATCTGCTTCGAAATTGATTTTCAAGCTTTAGAAGTCCGCCATATTGGATTAAGAGTGACGTCACATTATTTTTCGAATTATTCTTAGCAAGCCCTTTTATTTGATACCCATATTGTAGGAGTGCATTAAAAATAGTTGGTCCGCCATCTTGGGTATGCCGTCATGTTGGATTTAGAATGACGTCACACATTTAGTCATGCATTGTCATCCAAACTGAACGTGTATACAAAATTTCAGCTCAATCGATTGAAGATATCTGCTTCGAAATTGATTTTCAAGCTTTAGAAGTCCGCCATATGGGATTAAGAGTGACGTCACATTATTTTTCGAGTTATTCTTAGCAAGCCCTTTTATTTGATACCCATATTGTAGGAGTGCATTAAAAATAGTTGGCCCGCCATCTTGGGTATGCCGCCATGTTGGATTTAGAATGACGTCACATATTTAGTCATGCATTGTCATCCAAACTGAACGTGTATACAAAATTTCAGCTCAATCGGTTAAAGATATCTGCTTCAAAATTGAGTTGCAAGATTTCACCCGAACATACTTACATACTTACATTGCAAGTTAAATAAAAGCTTGTAAAAATATAAACCACGCTTCAAATGTCATAATTCAGAGGTAAGTTCGTTTGAGATATTCCATATGCATGAAGAATGTGACAATATTTTTTGTTGTAAGGGGTAATTTATTTCTGGAGATCTGTAATACATGTTCCAAACCTAGTACGAACTCCAGACTCTCACAAGGTTTTCTTATAATTTCTATGTGTATTTAGTACTTGTGTAATTTGTTACAACCTTTGTGAGAAGAATAACCGTTTATTATTATTATTTTTAGGGTTCCGTACCCAAAGGGTAAAACGGAACCCTATTACTGAGGCTCCGCTGTCCGTCCGTCCGTCCGTCCGTCCGTCTGTCACCAGGCTGTATCTCATGAACCGTGATAGTTAGACAGTTGAAATTTTCACAGATGATGTGTTTCTGTTGCCGCTATAACAACAAATACTAAAAAATAGAATAAAATAAATATTTAAGGGGGCTCCCATACAACAAACGTGATTTTTTTGCTCATTTTTGCTCGATATTGATAATAATAACAGGTAGACGCTTGAAATATTCACTGAATATTTAGTTATATATTCACTTTAAGAATAAATAATTAAATTAACATAAAACAAATATTTAAGGGGGGCTCCCATACAACAAACGTGATTTTTTTTGCTGTTTTTATAGATAATGGTACGGAACCCTTCGTGCGCGAGTCCGACTCGCACTTGGCCGATTTTTTCTTATTTCACGGGTTTTAATCCCGGTCATTTGATTGCCGTGCGCGGGGATATGAATCCAACGCATAGAGACCCCTTCGAAAAGAATGATGAAATGTATTATACTACCTGTGACCTGATCTAAGCGATATCAATGGGAGGATATACCCACGAACAGGTCCAGGCAGGTATTGGGACTATTGCAAATATGTCGGAAATAATTGAGCTATTGAAATAAGATCTGGAGGGATTGGGACTGGGCTATTACAGAAGAGAGTCGGACACCTGCCATAACTATCATATCTGATGTTACTTCGGCAGGCAGCTAAACTGTTTAGAGTCCCGATGTAAAATTTAAAAAACCGATATCACACATAGCAGCAAGAAGAAATATTATAATGAATATAACCCTACTTGACTCCAAGTAACATTTCCTGGCATTTAGAGGATCATCCAGTGAGTGACTAGCCACTTGTCAGAAACAACAATCAAAAGATTAATGATACTTATGGCATGTATCTTTCTTCTGGAACTCTTCTCACTCCCGTTGATGGGACGAGCAAACTTGTGTAGGTAATAGTTATTTAAAAGAACCAAAAGGATAAAGCGCCGTTTTTGAAGTTACATCTAATTCAAATAATATAGCACCATCTCTTTACATACATTTAATCAAAACATTTGTGTGCATGAACACAAACGGCTGTATGTCTTGTTTTGGGTGTTTTTAAGAGAGATAGGGTGCATCAAAGAAGCACGGGGAGTACCTCACCTCACAGAAAACCGCGACCAAAAAATAACTCCCTAGAGGGTTGTTGTATCCCTCCGTATGAGTGAAGTCACCATTAAGCTCCTAAGGAGTTGCTGTATTAGCGGCAGAAGTTACACGCTTTTCGATTTTCATGGAAATATAAAGAAAAAACGTAAGAAATAATATTATGTTACAGTTTAACTATTCAATTCGTAATATAAAGTATTTTCATTTCTAATGTTTGTACATTTCTTTTCTCCTACACAAAATTCTGTTTTCGAAACTTAAATTATTTATTATTCATTCACATTACATCATTTGTTTTCTACCAGTAAGGTGGAAACAAGCATCAAATTGCCTGATGACAAGCAGTTACGGTGGACACTTCAACCTCATACTTGGCCGAACCTATACCTCTTTACGATCATTTTGAAGAGTTTATGTTAAAAACCGATGAGACAATCTCGGCAGGGAGTTCATTTCTCATCGTTTTCAACAATATATAGAAATGATAAGATTCATCATCATTACAAATGTTCTTGGTAACTCAGTTGGAAGAGCACCAGACCGATATTCAAGAGGTCATAGTTTCAAACCCCACCTTAGCGAGCTGGTGAATTAATCCATTGTGAAATGTTTGAAGAAGCTACATTTTATTCATCAGGCTTTGCAGTCAACGAAAGGAAATCAAGGAGATATAAGGAGAGTAGGGTATTACGAGTACTATAAATACATTATTGTTCTTATACCTCGACTTGCGTTCACTAACTTGAAAACCCACTGAGAAATAAAATGGTGCTTCACGGCACCACTGATAGTACCTCGCACTAGGGGAAATACGGTAAGAAACGTACTTAGACGCAATTAATTTGTACTAATAAAACTATGTATATATATTTTTGATACTACAAAAATGGCAAATTATCTGCATAAAGTTCAAGATATTATGCTCTCTGGTAAGACTAGCTCTCATAACGAAGCGAAAAAAGACGTCAGCACCTGAAACTGTTACGACAGAATTGACGACCCTGAAGGTTGATACCAAGCGATCATATCATTCTGAATATTTAACGGGTTAAGGAAACTAGTCCAACGAACGACTAAAATCATGAAAGCCATGACACGAATTCGTATACGAAATGGGGATTATATATTAGCCAGAACACATTCTGTATGCATGGATCATTGCAAATGCCATTGTAACCATTGATAACTAATATTTTATTTAATCTGAGATGAGTCAGTTGTTACCTAGTCTATGCAATTGGTCACGTCACTAATCTATATAATATGCTGACTTATAGATACAAAGTCAGCATATTATATAGATTAGTGACGTATCTATATATTTGTACTAATATATATGTTTGCTGATTTGAACGCGCTAATCTCTGAAACTACTAATCGGATTAGGTAATAAATTTTTGCATTTGATATCCCAATTCTTGCTGAAGGTTATAGGCTATTCAACGTCATGATGCGATCCTTAGAAACGGAGATAAAGAAAGAAAGTAAGGAAAAGCGGTTCCAACGGGATACCAGGATACACGCGAAAGAAGTCGCGAAGTGCAGATAGTACATATATATGTAGTAGATACAGATCAGTTATCCACCCAGCTATTTGCAGGAAAATACATTTTATAATACGTGTCGATAAATAAACCATATAATACACTATTAAATAATAAACTACTAAAGTATAGATCATTAATATATCTTGATAATAGAGATAAACTTTATATGACGAGCATATCTTAAACTTCCTCTACCGCATAGCAGATATCGTAAAAAATATCGTTTACATTATAAAGAAAAGCTAAAGCGAGTTGCTGCAAAGGAATCCAAGCCAATCAATGTTACTTGTTTGTTTACTTTAATAAGTTTAATGATCTAAAATTTCACTTAAGGCAGTCATATTATACGTTATTTAAAAAATCTGGAATATTATATCATAAAAGTGATTGTAATAAAAATACTTGGTATAATGAAACTTTGAATCTTAAATAAAATAAACTCAAAAAGTATTAAAATCCTTCAAACTCTTTTTCATACAAGCAGTTTAGTTCTTTTTTCAGTTTTCGCTCAGGCATTTCGGGAAAATTACTCGTGTCTCCCGGCGATGGGCATTTAGGTAAAAAAGGCGCTGGTATCCTCTGACTCAGAATTGATTGCCAAACAATGTCTCGAAACCATGGATGGCTTTTAATATCGAAAACTCTGCTTTTTAATGAGCCTATTCGTTTATTCGGATCTACTTGGAGTAATCCTTTTATTATGTTTTTACATTCTTTACTCATACAATCAGGGCATTTATAATGCCCTCCAAGTATCTTTTCGTATAGCTTATTTGGATCTGAAGCAAAGAAAGGTGGTTGACCGGACTCCATTTCATATATCAAAACTCCCAATGCCCACCAGTCAACTGGAAACGAATAACCTTTTGACATAATTACTTCTGGTGCTAAATATTCTGGTGTTCCACATAGTGTCCACGTCCTTTTCTTCAGAACTTTGCAAAATCCATAATCGCATAGTTTTATATAACCATTCGAATCGACTAAAATATTTTCTGGTTTTAAATCCCGATGAACTATATCACAATAATGCATATATTCCAATGCTAGTACAACTTGACTTGCATAGAATTTAGTCAAAATATCTGAAAAACCACCATATTTTTGAATGTAAGTAAACATTTCTCCTCCAGAGATGAAAGGAAGTACAAAATACAAGTACAAATTGTCTTTAAAAGCCATATCAAGTGATACTAGAAATGGAAATTGTACGCATTGGAGAATTTTCTTTTCTAGTATAAGGTGATTTATATGTTTTCTCTCGAATACAATTTGCTTCTCCACAACTTTCATAGCGTGGTAAGTACATAATGATTTATCTCTTACCAAAAATACTTCGCCATATGCTCCATTTCCAATAGCTTTAATTATGTCAAAGTCATCAGGAGTTTTATCAAACCTCGGAGGATCTTTAAACTTTATGAGGAAGTCTTGTTTTAACTTATCTAAATACCTCAAGTGATCTGTATGATTTTGTTGAGTGTAAGTTGCACTAGCCATCTTTTACTTTCTTAACAAATGGGACATTAAAACATGTGTACCTATATACGAATGATAAAGTCACCTCAAAAATAAAAATAAATATCAAGTATCATAATATTGTGAATGACGTCAAAAATAGGTTATGATTATCGTGCAATGACATGGTTGTCATATTTTTAGTGATAGAAAGCAGTGTCGTTGGTAAATCTATGGCTGGTGGTAATTTAAATAAGTTCATGAGATATAAAGCGAAGTACACCACTAAATTTACATACATGTACACGTGCAAAAATACACTTTTAATAAGTATAAATTTATTAAATATCTTATACACTCGACAATAATTTGTTGTTATTTTGACGCAGTCTACCTATCTGTTTCATTTACAAGAAAGGGATAGCATCACTCTGAAAGTTCATATTACTTATTATATTACGTTTATGGTATCCAATGTCGTGTATATATAGTTATGAGATACGATACGATAAAATTTAAGAGAATACTATAAGAAGCTTGACAAAATGTGTGTAGTTTATTATTTTATATTAATTTTAAGAAAAATCAGAAGGAATTTAAATTGTCTCAGGTGAAATGATCAAACTAGGTGGTAATTTAATCCGGGATACTTACTAGTAATGAAACAACACCAAGAAATAAGAAACCGGGCATGTGTAATAAAAGGATGATTTCGAAATGGCAGAAAATATACGGATTGCATTTTCTCACTCTACAGTATCTTGGAGAAACATTTGAATCTGCAACAAACAGTTTACGGCGGTTTTAAGGATGGAAAGAGATAAATAGCAGTTTGCTGCCCATCCATATCGGTGTCAAGCAGGATTGCGCGCTATCGGTTGTCTCTTTACAAGTGACGGTGATGAGAGCGATGCGTAAAATTTTTAGCGTAACGCACAACAACAAGCGAGCGCTAGCAATGATGACGTAAGAAAGAAAATTGGTCAGAAGAATAGTATCAATATTACGATATGTACATGCATACTCCATTGATTCAGACATGTAGAATAAATGCAGAGGAAATGAATGAGGAAACAGATTTACAAAGCAAAAGTGGAAGGAAATGAGGAAGGCAACGACCGATTTGTATAAAATTGCATCTTAAAATTAGGTAAATATTTTCGGAATCCTAGGAACCCGCAAGCATGCATAAAAAAGTTATGAATATAAAGAAGAAAATGGAAACTGCAATGCTGTAATGACTGTTTCAGTAGTATGATGATGAATTCCCCGCTGATTCTCAGCAGTGCAATTGTAAGTCTACTGTAGACATTATACTCGTATTAAACTACTATTATAAATTGCAATTCATTGTACAGTCAGCAAGATATACAAAAAGAATTAAAGTATCTCCTTAGACTAAAGGGCTCAATGCCAATTCACCATTCATGATCAATTTTAATAATTCCACTATTCTACGGCCAACTAATATGTATTAAAATCAATTCGTAATTAACAAATAATAATAATAAATATTACCGGACAAATCACACAGCGCTATCCAGCCCCAAAGTAAGCGAAGCTTGTGTTATGGGTACTAGACAACTGATAAACATACGTAAATACATTTTTTTTTTGTAAATACATACTTATTATACATAGAAAATACCCGGACCAAGACAAACAAATGTTCATGCACACAAATGTTTGTTCTGTGTGGGAATCGAACCCACGAGCGTTGGTGTCAAAATAGCGTAACAGCGCGTTTCACCACTGCGCCACCGAGCTCGTCGTAATTAAATTCCGCACGTAACAGTTTTAGATTTCCTTACGTGTTTTTACAAAGTATCGAATAATTTAGTTGTTCTATATGCAACGAATCGATATTATATATAAAACAAATTTCACATCGTCGGTATTCTTTGTTGTTTATTAATTCAAAACTTGAAGGTTATAAATTTATTGCGATAACTGCAAAAAGTGAGATTTTTGAGAAAAAAATCTACATTTAAAAAACGGGCATCAATGAAATCATTTTGTTATGTTTGTGGCTCGTATACACTTATATCACAAAAGAATATCTAAAGTGACTGGATTCACTTTTTGTTTGTAGATTAGTGCCTCAGAGTTTCACTGAACAGATTCTCAAGAACCATGTTGCTATCCAGGTGGTTCCCTCAAAGGTGAGAATAATAATAATATATAATATTAATAATAATAATATAATAATAATAATATATAATATATAATATCACCATAAGTGGTCGGACTTGTTATTTGGATAGCTAAAGCAATGAAGTACTGCGTCAATCTATTAATCATACAAAGTTTCTTAAAGCCTCTCTAGGTGATTCCGAATCTGAACATCGCTGATGATATCTACACCGCGAATCCTTATGGCCATGATAAGGAGCGTATACTAAAATTTCGGAGCTACACCAAACGCAGTTTTCACAGGCGAGAACATACGTACGTAGTGTCTTGGTAAGATTGTATTTGAGTGTCAGTGTTCGGTAAGGATAAAACGCATGTTTCAATTTCTCTAATTTATACTTGTAAAAAAAAAGATACTTCACATCAAGTGTTCAATATAGCCGATAAGCAATGAAAAAATATCATAGAAGGAATAAAGTTGATAAAGTCGTTGAGCGAACTACAATGTGTAACACTTCGAAAAATCAGAGAAAAAATCGCTTTCAACGCACTGCCTGTTTTGTGCAAAGATGTCTTACGGTTGGTGGGGCGCGCCATGCTTTGCATGCACCGGCCGAATGAGGAACGCCTGTGCCTCTATAAACTTTATCTATATAAGTATCCAAGTAACGAAATCTTACAAGACCAATGGTAGGTACTACGTCTCATGAAGTTCTTTGGACTCCGAAAACAATTTCGTTTGTTCCGAATATTTTACAGTAGTATGTTTTGCCAGTACCCACAAATGGCGTAGAGAGACAGACAATGTATGTGTAAACCAACATAATTATGTAATAGTTCGGTCAATACTATATAAAATCGAATTGCAAATCAGTGTATTCCTAACAAGCACGAAAAAGCAATGAAAGTTAAACAAGCGAGTTACGTAAGAACCGAGTTTAGGGGTGCTCGATCTTCCTTGCATCGGTAAGGAACGTAGCGTAAAGATATACATAGAATCATCAATACCACACCAACTCATATACACATTCCACTGCAGAGATTATAGGTCTCCCTTCAAGCGAAGGGGTTGAGAGCATATTCCGGCCCGCTGCTCAAATGTGGGTTGACGGACGCTAATCTTTTCAAGCCTCCCGAAGGCTATTAACGTAAGTTTACGGTATGTGTATCAACAACAACCAGGATCGACTGCTTAACGCGCACTCCCAAACTCGAATCATCCATATCTCGACGTTGCTTAACTTATGTTTTCCATTAGAGTAGCACGTGCAATGACCCCACCGAGTTCCTCATTCGAGACAATTTTATTTAAATTCTAAAATAAGTTAGAAAAAAAAATTTAATTAACATAAAAAAAAATCCATCTGTTATTAGATGTGTACCTAAATGATCGAAATCTAATGTATACAAGTAAATATTACAAACGTTATCTCAAGATTGTATTTTTCTTACTCATTTATCAGTTTTTAGGGTTCCGTGTCTTATAATTTAATAGGAATCCATATAAGCCCACTTTGTAGACCGCTGTCAAAAAATTTAAATCGTAGCCATAAGTAGGTACAACTGAACAAAAAATATGAAACTTGCTATGATGTGCTATGCTATGAACTCAATATTACTGTCTATCTGTATGTCCAAAAAAACAAATCAATACCTTGGGTATTGCTAGTTGAAATTTGGTTAGAATCAATATGCCTCAGGACGGGTACGGGAATATCTCCAATAATTCGCCTAGTTGTAGATAAAAAGTATTTAAAATAATGTCTACTTTCAGTTTTATTTATACCACTAAGGTGGCAAACAAACGTTCAGCCTGCCTAAGTAAGTAAGCAGTAAGGTAAGCAGTTATGTACGGATACTTGCAACACCAGGGGCACTCGTGCACTCGTGCCGTTTCTATAAAAACCTCTCCACGCCTTTTTTAAGAACCTCATGTTGTAATGTAATCTTTGGGATAACCTCAGCAGGGAGTTAATTCCACAACTTAAGAGTTCTCGTAAAAAAACATGCCTAGAACCACACAGTAAATAATTTGCCGAAGGTAAGCGTTGCGGTTGTAGAAGGTAACAGTTGGCATCGTATGATCACTCATAGGAACACAACCCATTTTAAAATCGATAGTACACACAAGTGGAGGCAATCTCTCTATTTAAACTTGAAGATTCAATACTGCGTGTAGGGGTTATCAACATTTGTCATAATCATAACTCATTTCTAAACTAAATTGAGTGTGATTTAAAACTTGTATAACATAAATCTTTACCCCGAGGTAAAGTACTGCTTCGCTCTGTTGAACATACCAAAATTCTCGACGGCAACAACACTAATAATTATACTCGTACTTATAATTATTGAACTATGTTCCGTCTGTTTATAAGCCGATAGCGTGGAAAAGTTTGTCCAGCGATGTCTCCCTAAAAATATTAAAGGGCCTAACGTGCCTACACCTAGCGTGAAGAAATACATATTGATTTAATATACACCGCTACATCCTATTGATCGAATAATTTATCGACGTCTAAAAACGTTTGGTACGACATCAATGTTTTCGCGTCACTTTACAGTCCACAGTTTATGGACGAAGAATACAATAGTTTAATAAACGTTATTTACACGGTGTGTCATTTCCTAAATCCTAATAATATGAAAAAGAGTACAACTGTGTAGTCCGTTGTACTGTCAAATATACTATAAAAAATCTTATCCTAGCAAAAGTAATGTTTCCGTATGAGTAACTTAAATTTACTATTGTCTGTGCCTTTCCTTGGATTTTCTTAGAATTGAATAATGTAATTTATAAAAAATGGTGATTTTTATTATCTGTAGTATTATTAATGTCTTTGGCATTTATTCAGCGTAATATATCTTTTTTTATTTGGGGTATTAATTAAAATTGTCATTATCTTGTCTCTGGTAAGCAGTATTTGTGAGAAACTACGCTGTTAGACACGGTTTTAATTATTTTTTTTTAGGCTTACAATTGGCTTATTTGGAATGCACTGAAGAATAAAATTGTAAATGAAAAAGCAGATTCCTTGGCAAAGCAGGCTGTAATATGTGGTGGCAAAGTTCCATTCCAAAACTACTGTACGGATTTACTTTTACTCCCCAAAAGAAATCTTTTAAAATCCTGGGCGAATGTCTGGAAGTCGAGTTCAAAGGTGACTGGGAGTCGTTACTTTGCAATTCCACCTACGATTCTATCTAAACCTTGGTTCTATAGATTTATTGCATCCAGATGAATCACAACAACAATTTGTCGTATTCGTTTTGGCCACTGTTGTACAGCTGCCCATTTAATACGTTTGAGTATACTTGATTCCTCTTCTGTATGGTCTTGAGGAAGAGGATATCAATCATATCTTTTTTGCTTGCAACAAATACGATCGCCGACCATTTTTAAATTCTCTCATTCGTTATAAACACATGTTTCCTACTAGTGTCGAGTATATAGTATCATCTCTAAACCCATTTTATGTAAATGTAATTTCAGACTTCATTTCATTAAACAATATTAAACTCTAGGGCAAGAATAGTCTGTAGATGATGGTCTTAGAGTATTATGTACTTAGTTATAAATAGTTTATATGTAAATAGATGTAAATAGGTAGTTCTATTTATTTTGTTTCAGGTCCCGAAGTAATGCACCTCCTGAAAATTCCAATTATTAGGTTTCTTTCCGTGTATATACTTGACGTTGGCAAAGTAACATATTGCCATAAAAGGGGGAAAAAAAGAATAAAATTGTATGTCATTTTAGTTTATTCCTGTAATTTTGAATTCAAATAAACTATTTACTGAAAAATACCTATTTGGTGATATGGCTGATGAAATCAAATACTATAATGCGCCTCTAGGAGGCTATACACAAGCAAAACAAGAGCAATATAACCAATATCTTCGTAAACTGCGACAAGAGTTTCTAGATAGCTGGAATGAAAAGTCAGAGGATAAAACTAAACTGGCAGACTTTGAATTGCACAATGTTTTGGGTACTGGAGCATTTGGTGTTGTTTATTTAGTAAAACATCATTTAACGGGCAAGTATTATGCTATGAAAATGATCGAAAAGGAAAAAGTTGTCAAATTGAAACAAGTAGAACATAGTTATAATGAGAAAAAAATCTTATGCGGACTTAATTTTCCATTTGTAATTTATATGAAATATTTTTTTAAAGATAATGTTTATCTCTGTTACGTTTTGCCATTTATTGCCGGTGGCGAATTGTTCACCCATTTGCGCAAGATAGGGAAATTTGAAGAATCATCCTCAAGGTTTTATGGAGCTCAGATTGTTTTAGCATTGGAATATCTTCATGCATGTGAATTAGTTTACAGAGATTTGAAACCTGAAAATATTCTTATAGATAGAACTGGATATATTAAGTTGACAGATTTTGGTTTTTGTAAACTAATACGTGGTAGAACTTGGACTCTATGTGGTACACCAGAGTATTTAGCACCTGAAATTATTCTAAGTAAAGGTTATGGAAAAGCTGTGGACTGGTGGTCATTCGGGATTCTTATTTATGAAATGAGTGCTGGACATCCACCATTTTATGCAGCGGAACCGATGAGAATTTATGAAAAAATCGTTTTGGGAAAATACCATTGCCCGACACATTTTACGGTTAATTTAAAAGATATTGTGGGACATCTACTTCAGGTTGATACGACGAGGCGGTTTGGAAATCTGAAAAATGGAATTTTGGACTTAAAGAATCATCGATGGTTTCGAGACATCAATTGGGATAATCTTTTGAACAGCAAATTTCCTCCGCCATTTATTCCTAAGATTCGATTTCCAGGTGATGTTACGAATTTCGATGCATTTGAAAAGGAAAAAGTAAAAGAATGTGAGGTGAATTTGTTCGATGAAGAGTTTGCAGATTTTTAAATGCCAATTACGTACGTTTATTTTATTTTAACTATACATTAGACTTTTTTTTATTATTATTTAAGTAAAGCACAAGGAATTTAAGTTTTACGTTATAATACAATGAATAATTAAGTGGTTTAATTTATTACAGTGAATTTTTGGAATTGTGTGTTATTAAAAAAATACGATATTGCGAGCAGTGATAGCCTAGTGCATAACCAGCCTATTAACCGATTGGTTCGCCGTTCTAATTCGTGATTTTGGATTTATATACATATTCATAATTATCATTTGTTCGGCGGTGAAGGAAAACATCTTGAGAAAACCCGTATGTGCAAGAAATTATATAGTCTTTCCATAACGAAAGATTTATAACCTAACGTAAGAACGGTCTGATTTTCCCTCTGGGTTGTCGAGTTCTGACGGAAATCACTCCATGTCAAAATCAGTATTTTCGCTAAATCCTTAGGCTTAGATAGTGTGCCCCGCCAATCTTAATGGATTAACAAACTAGATAACGCTAGAAAGAAGAATATTTTATTGGCATTCTTGAGATTGATCGTATGCAAGTTATAATATCAAACTCTAAAGTACGCATCACTTACACGTAGTCCCATGATCGGTGCGACAGGTAATCCAACGAGCACTGTGACATGGTTCATTGCATTTCTGCAGAACCAAGCTCCAGATTGAGCAGTGAATCTCTCACTATCGATGAAAGATGTCCTGATGTCACCTATATAAGTTCTTTCACCAGAACCGCGTTCACTAATTGGCAGAGACACCAGGTGCAGGTTGATAAGCGTACTGAATATTGGTAACCAGTCACCGCGTCCTATGACATCAGTGTCTTTCGGGCATTGTTAACCGTAATAATAAAAAGATAATTATTTATTCTGTTTATACCAATCAAAGTACCAAGCAGTCGTAGGCCTGCCTAACATAATGCAACTAGCTCAGCACTTCCTCATGAGATTAGTAATGTATGATGTATCGATATAATATACTCACCAATCCGCCTCCAGCAGTATACAGCATGAGCGCAACAAAAAGGCCCATGTGCGACAATGCAGACCTCGGGCAAAATCGTTCCCAGCGCGAAGGTGGCGGCGCGCCCATCAGGGCCTCCGTCTCCCACGTAATATTCTTTACGTTCTTACACATCTTGTCATGCGGTCCTTTTCACTTTTAAATATAATTGCACCATTTCTGGTGTCCACAAAATTCATTCACTTGAGTTCATTTTCAGTCATTTTATTATCCACAGTCTAATCTAATAAGTCTTAAAGAAAATAATGAGTATCTTTCGAAGAAAGCCGGATTTATTTGTACGCATTTAGAAGCATTTTGGAAGATTGCCTAAAATTGTATCTCTCTTGTGTACTATTTGTTAATATTCGAGCAAAACCGTCGCGTTTTATAGTGGCGCAATGCAGGTGTCGCTAAATTACGTCGGGTATTTCATGACACGATTTTTCATTTACTTCGCTGCCGTGCTCTATTTGTATATTCCACAAATTAATGCTTCAAACGTTTATATGTAGAATTTGACCAAGATGTCAGCGTAAAGTCTAAACGGTTTTACGTCTTTGAATTTAAAATTTATATGAAAGCTCCTTAGGGTACGTAGACATCCATTATGAATAGGTTTTTTGAAAAGTATCAAGATATACAGTGCAGTTAGAGGGAGACTAAAGGTGAACTATATTGGTAGTATAGATATCTATTTATAGATTTTCGACTATCTATAGTTTTTAGATTTTGCTACAAAAAATATTTTAACTTTACATTTTAAGAAAGTTATCGGAATTGTCCCAATAGATCAAAGACCCACAAGATTCAAATTTTGTAGAAACTTTACTTTCAAAGTCTCCTGAGTCGTTGTGAACCATTTTTAAGAATTGAATTTGTGTGTGTGCGACTGTGTGCGGACCTACGGATGTAAATATAATATATATATATGTATATATATATATATATATATATATATATACATATATATATATATATATATATATATATATATACATATATAATTTTTACATGGATATATATATATATATATATTATATATGTATATATATATATATACATATATATATATATATATATACATATATATATATGTATATATATCCATGTAAAAATTAGTACATAAAAAATATATTCATTAAATATAAATTAAATAATAATATAAAAATAATATAATATACATTAAATTCGTACATACGTACGATCAAGAAGCTAATTTTTACATGGTATATATTTGCGCATGACGGGTGTATATCAACTTAGCCTTCGTTAGATTTTCAGCTGAATCGAACACGTGGTAGTTAAAAATATTAAAATTTTACGTCCCTTGTAATGGAAAGTTTTTACAACTCGCTAAGAGACGAAATTTGATACTGTCTTAAGTGGAAAACTGTCATACAGGCAATGTGAATCGGCTACCGTAGCCTATCGTTAGTAACAAAGTGAACGCCATTTCATAGCAGTCGACGCTAAAAGGTTAAATAATCTGTGTGATCTTTGAGGTGAGAGGCAAAAATCAGTGTATTGGTATAGACAACATTGCCACTGAAATATGAGCATTTTGTACTGTATTGTATAAAATTTTCGTATATTACCCACTAGGTTTATGTATACTGTTTCAAATATTTGACAGTATGTGTGTGATTTTAATTTAAATAAACGTTTTACCTATCTATTCTAATAATATATGATATATTTTTTTATAAATTTCACCCAAACCTTATAATTTAGCGTAAGCCTTCAGAACCCGTTATATACCTTTTCCCATACATTTCGCGGTCATATATGACCACACGGGTTTCGAAGCGCACTCACAATTTGGTCGCAAAAACAAGGAATTCTTGATACTGGTGTCTAATTTAAGCATGGTGCCTGTATTTCCGATCATCTGTTCTTACTTGTAAGTATGAACTGACCCTATTTGTATGTAAATAGATAGATAAAATGAATTTATGAAATTAATGAGTGTGTAATAGTTGTCGGCGTCAATAAAATAAGTCTCAATATTTTATTTACCTTAGAGGGGATGCTTATGTTCAACAGTGGACGAATACAGGCTGAGATGATGTTTTTTTTTTTTTTTTAATATTGCAGGACAAATTACACAGCGCCATCTAGCCCCAAAGTAAGCGAAGCTCGTGTTATGGGTACTAGACAACTGATAAACATACGTAAATACATTTTTTTTAAATACATACTTATTATACATAGAAAATACCCAGCCCAATACAAACAGACATGTTCATGCACACAAATGTTTGTACTGTGTGAGTATCGAACCCATGAGCGTTGGTGTCAAAGTAGCGTAACAGCGCGTTTCACCACTGCGCCACCGAGCTCGTCATGATGATTTTATTTGAAAGTTTTCATTTATGAAGTATATTATATTATCATTAGGTATATTAAAGTATTGATCACTACAAATAGAACAAAGCCCGACGCCGCGTCTGTCTGTTCGCGATAAACTCAAACACTACTGAACGGATTTTAATATATTATAAGATATATAAGATTATAAAATTACACAAAGACAATATCCAATTTCTACTATTTCCGTTTTCTCTTCCCGCAGATATCGAAAGCCCTGTATCTACACGTAGGAAAAGTCAAATTTCCCAAATGTGAGGTTCGATTCACTCATATACAGTTATACCATACCCTCCAGAGACAACAGCAACGATATACGATAACTAGCTTCGAAAAGATTTCTCAAGTCAAAAACCCTGCAACTAATAATCCCCCTAAGACAACATGACGTGTATGGCCACATTTTAGTAATGCATATCACTCATCAATCACCGTCTTTCATTACATAGTTACATGCTGGGCGAATTTCTTCCTTAACACTGGCTTCCCGCAGTCACGTACGAAAAAGGCTCCTTTTATGTGAGATCATTACTCTGATCTCTGCTTTCCCTAATATGATTAAATCATATCGCTTTATTAATACGGAGTTATGATCACAAGCTACTATGTACTCAATTTAATTAATAATAAGTTCCTTTATACGACGACGTGAGGCTTTAATTCCTCGCTTGCAATGTAAGAAGGTCACTCGCTCATTTTCATACCCACTGCTAACCTACTCTTCAATAGCTTACTGGTAACCTCACTGACTTGCAGAAGCACAACAACCAAACCAAAAAGCTGAATAAATCCCTAGTGTAATAGAGTCTCGTTAGTTAATAACTGGGTGCACCATGTGTAGGTGAGATTGGCTCAAAACTCTTAAGTAACTTCGTAGCTTGAGTCAACATTTGGCTAATATTCCGAAAATGTCAAGAGGTCCTGTAAAAACTTATGTTAAACTAGCAGAAGCCCGCGGCTTCGCACGCATGAGATTTGGGCTTTTTGTAGCCTTTATTTCTCTGTAGACATGAAATTGTTTATGTTTAAAAAAAACAACAAAGTTCAGGGTCGTAGATGCAACCATAGAGCGATTCAATTTTCGTACAGCACCATCTATTGACCTTTACAGGAGGCAACGTATATGTATTTTATTTATATTACATAAAAAATGCGTAGGTAGTTATTTTATGTTACAAAAAATAAGTATTCCATGAAAATAATAAAAATATAATTGCAAAGTCCCCCGAAGGGGAAGATATTTCCCCTTAAACTTTGCATCCCCGTTTTACCGCCCTTGAGGGATGATTTTTGAGAAAAATATTTTACTCGTGTTTCATGCCTTTCAATAAAGAACCTTCATGCTGAATTTTATTCGAATAACTTCAAAAACGGCAAAGTTTCATACTAAATTTGCACCCCCGTTTTACCCCCTTAGGGGATGAATTTCCAAAAATCCTTTCTTAGTGCTCCCCTCCGTTATAAAAGGAACCCCTGTGCAAAATTTCAAGTTTCTAACCCTTATAGTTTAGGCCCTGCGTTGATATGTCAGTCAGTCAGCTTCTCCTTTTATATATATAGATTATACCTACACGGGTGGAGCTGCAGATGTCAGCAGACATATTGACCCAGAAAGAGGCAGAGCATGTCAAAGCAGCCTAGCTAGGGAAGTACATCCACCTCACAGAAAACTGCGGCCAAATAACGACTCTATAGATGGTTGTTGTTGTTGTGTTCCTGCAAATGAGTGAGGTTATCAGCAAGCTCCTAAGGAATAGCTGTATTAGCAGCAGGGCTGACAATGCGCGAGTGTTTTTTTCTGTATTCCAAGCGTTCACATGCTACGAGTATGTTTATGTGCTCGATGGTGATCTTTGTCTCAATGCAAGTTGTTCCACCATTTTACATACATAAAGAAGACGAGCTCGGTGGCGCAGTGGGTAATAACGCGACTTCGACACCTACACTCGTGGGTTCGATTGCCACATAAAAAACATTTGTGTGCATGAAAATATCAGTTTGTCTTGATCTGAATGTTTTAAGCGAGGTAGGGTGCATCATAGCAGCCCGTTAGGGGAAGTACCCCCACCTCACAAATAACTCTCTGGACGGTTGTTGTATTCCTGCGAGTGAGAGTGGTCACCAGTAAACTTCTAAGGAGTTGCTGTGTTAGCAGCAAAGATGGCATCGCGCGAGTGATACTCAATGTATTGCAAGCGTTCATGGCATTGTAACCACTTTACATCAGGTGGGCCGTATGCTTCTATGTCTCCCGACGTTGTATAAAGTAAGGGAGATTTTATATGCTCAGGTATATTATTTATATATCTCGAAAACGGCAAAACCGATTTAGGCAGTTAAGTTTGTGTTTTACGTACACTATATAAATCTGAGTAACATTTGTTGTTTATTTAAAAAGTTACAAACAATTTTCATATTGTAAATATTTAAGTTCAAAATTACTCCAAAAAAATTGAGTGCGAGGTACCCAATTGAGTGGAATGAACGAACCATTATATACTTCATAATTTCATATACAACAGTCAAGTAACCAAATTAAACAGGGAGAAAGGACAGTCGATACTAATTATTATTTTGTAATAATTTATGCATACACATATGCTTAAAGGCTTCCGTGAGATGGGTTTAGGCACTAGTATCGACTGTCCTTTCTCCCTGTTTAATTTGGTTACTTGACTGTTGTATATGAAATTATGAAGTATATAATGGTTCGTCCGTTCCACTACAAAATGCTATGAGTATACCAAACTATAGTTTAATTGAGATTCTGCATCATATTATATGGGTGTAATATTTATTATTTTCAAATTAACCACTAAATTAGGCTGATTTAAGCCTCTATAATGAACTGTTAATATATTTAATTTACCAAAAATATTAAACAAATGCATAACCAAAAATAATAATAATACATATATAGAGTTTATCTTGGATGCGCTTTCAGCAGAGATTAAAGGTACACCGCTGATGTGGAAAGACGAGTGAGCGCTGGGAATAGAGCGTTGGGAAAACTTCGTGGCAATAAAAACTTGAGCCAGAACGTACAGTTCGCTATACACAATGCAGTGCTGGTCCCAATGCTTACTTATGAAACCGAGAGCTGGGTATGGCAGAGAGAGCATGAAAGTAGGATAAACACGGTCGAAATACGATCGTTTATTGCGTAACGCTTGTAGACCGTACTCGCAATGAAATAAGAATTTAATTTTTAAATTAAGTTAAATTAAGAATTTGAATGTCAGTAATAAGAAGAGACATGCTCCGTTTGCTCGGCCATGTGGAAAGACTGCAGGAAGAAAGAATTACAAAGCAGATAGACATCGCAAAAGTAAAGGAGCCGCAAAAGGAGCCTAGGAAGGCTACGACTTACCTACTATGACCAAATTGATTATGTTTTATCAGAAGGTGATGTCAAGACCCTTAGAAACCGGCGAGCGTTCATTATAAGAGCAATGAATGTTAAAGAAGCTAGTGAGTTGTGTAAGGATCGAGTCACGTGGCACCTGGTTCTCTCTGCCTACCCTTATATATATATACATCTTGCAGGGCAGCTTAAGCCACCTGTTGGTCCGTAACGTCACCACGGGAACCCGAGTCCTCCAGAGAGTCGATCACGGCCTTCATCTCTGGCGTATCTTTATCGGTCGTGGTAGAAATTCAAGAAGGCCTGCAGAATTCTCAGCTCTGGCTTGCCTTCATTGACCGTCCAGAGAGGAGTGGATAGAGCAATACGCTCCAGGGGTGGAAGTGTTAAAGGGTATAACGCGGCTTTTCTCTGGCTTTTTCGGGGTCCGTCCGGTGAGTGGCGAGCCACCGCCTGCCGAAAGTAAAATAAAATATGATAGTTATGGCAGGCTTTCATCCCTCTTCTGTGATAGCCCAGTACTACAGTCCCAATGCCTGCCGAGGTCTGCTCATAAATATATTATTCCATCGATATTCCCAGAAGCGGGTCACTGCCTGTGTACAATAGATCAGTCTTCTGAACGGTGGCCTCTACGCGTTGGATCCATATCCATACGTACATAAACCAACCCGAATTAAAACTCGCGAGTTAAAAAAAAAAAGTACTTTGCAATTTAAATCTACCTAAACACAAGGCTTACCCGTGCGGCATTGCGGCAAGAAAAATTGTATTCGGTCACAAAACTATGCAAACATGTTACAAGTTGTAAGCTTTGTGAATATAAAACTTAATAAATTAGTGAAACCGATTTCGTTGAAGTCGATGACTATTCGCATTACTGATTGATTACTAGAGTCGGCTTCAATGAACTTTGTTTCACATTATTAAGTTTTTTTCATAATACTCCTAAGTCAATTCCAAAACTTCCTACCCCTACAAATTTCTTCTGATTAATTTCATTGTAAGTTCCAAGGCAGCTGTAGTTTCACCCCCGGGGACCCCATGAACTTCACTGTTCATTGCCTTTTTGGTGGTATCCGCTGTTAATGCTGGCTACACAGAAGCATAGTGGTAGGCCTGTCCCGATCCTTTATTTATCTTCAAATTACTGACTAATTTTATGAATTCATGAAAAAAATCAAAATCGAATATGAAACAAAATATAGACATAAAGACAGACGGTTTTAGAAAGCTTTATACTAGTTATCACATTATATATTAGATTATCTTAATAAAAATAATTTGAATTATCCAATTCAGTCTATCCATTTCTGTGATATCGGTGTACATACATAAAAAAACAGTACAGAAATAACAGTACGGTTTTAAGGTGTGAAAAATTCCTCTATCTATTATTATCTTATCTTCATGCCAGGCTCTTTGCGGGGTAAGCAGAGAAAACCGAGCGCCATAAGACGCGGCCCTTAAATTCATATATTTTTAAATTACTAAACGTTTAGTAAGTAACATTAAGCTGCAAATCTACTCAAAATAAAAAATACAAATCAAGCTTCGGTGACTCGTAAGAAATTTGAGCGCAAACGTACGTACGGACTTCTACATTTGCACATATCCGCACAAACACACAAGTATAACCAGACACACACAGACAGCCTTTCATTTGAGGCTTATAAATCGTAAACATTTCAAGAAATTTAGTGTTTACTAGATTGAAAAATATATTAGTAATCCTAAAAAAATCCCGAGGTTGTTTTCCTGCGAATGAAAGAAGTCACTAAAAATCTCCTAACTAGTTGCTGCATCAGCAGCGAGAGTGATAACGCGTGAGTGATACATTTTGTATTCCGTGCATCTATAAGCTTCGGGAACAGCTTCAAATCAGGTAGGCCGCATATTTGTCTCGTAGCGTAGTACGAGTATATAAATAATGTAGACGTTAACAACCTTTGAAAATGGGACAGTAACGATTTGTCTTATTATAGCGACGTAACCGCTTCCTACACACGTGTTTCTCTTTTCATTGAATCCTGGATATTTTAGATGGAGGGATGTGATAAAGCACTTATATGTCAAATTGGAAACCGTCAACGTACGACTAAATGCTAATATGACATCGACATTCTTAGTTTTCATTTACGTTTTCCAGTGAACACTTTCTATCTATTTCTGGAACATACTTTATAATATAGCTGAAGTTTATATGCTACTTCAAAGGGACTTGAATATTCCATTATTTAGATGTGATGAGTTTAGGATTCTACACCCTAATTTCGTAGATGAGACCTTTAGATTAGCCCCCAAACAGCGGGACCTCCATTTACTATTTGAATAGTGCAAGTGTCGAACTACGCATCTGGTCACGTCTTGATGTTACCTAAATTATGGAAGCAAATGGCTAAGATCGTCTTGATAAATGCCTACCTCGACCGCCGGACCATCTGTGCTCTTGCTAATTTAATCCAGAATCAGGATGATGCCGAATTGGACAAAAGGCCTTGCATATTCAAAACTTAGTTAACATTCGGCTGGTACTGGACTGTAATTTATTTCGTGGCAGAAGTAAAACATTGTGAAAACAAATAATTTCATTTTTCTTTGCTTATTCCTTCTTAAGTTCAATTTATTAACAAAGTTGGTTCTGCCCGTGACTTAGTAAGCCATCTATATATATATATATATATATATATATATATATATAGATAAACATGGTAGTAGAGTGGTACATTAAAACCAAGGGTTCGATTCCCACACCGGGCAAACTTTTAGTGTGCAAGTATTCTGTTTGTCAAGGTAAGGGTATTTTTAATGAGATAGGACGCATCAAAATTTTCCAACAGGGGAAGAACCTCCACTTCGCAAAAAACCGTATCCAAGTAACAATTCCCTGGAGAGATGAATTCCTGCGAGTGAGTGAGGTTACCAGTAAGCTTCTAAGCAGTTCTTTTTTTATACAACGTCGGGAGGCATACAATCGTACGGCCCACGTGATGTAAAGCGATTACCATAACCTATGAACGCATGTAATATAGGAAATATCTCTCGTGCGTTACTACCCCTGCTGCTAACAAAAAGAACAGCTTAGAAGCTTACTGGTTACCTCACTCACTCCCAGGAATACATCTCTCCAGGGAATTGTAACTTAAATACGGTTTTCTGCGAGGTGAAGAGTTACTTTCCTTGTTGGGATGCCTTGATGCGTCCTATCTCATTTAAAAATACCCTTACCAAGACAAACAGATGTCTTGCATAGGCATACAAATCTGACCTAAAGTCACACTTTACGTCAGATGCGTGTTTGTATGGCTTCCAACACTATATAAGAAAATCGCAATATCGACGACACGCGAAAGATGCTTCTGATATAGCAAGCTTCTATAAGTTTCTTAGAATCAGGCAGGTTACCAACGTGTGTAAAGAATATATAATATTTTTACATTGCCTGTTTGTCAATATATTATTGAATGGATCGATTGGCTTTGTTTTCAGAAGTATAAAGTGGTGCCACTTAGCTTAACATGAAAATCAGTATCGATAGTCCAAAAGACCATAATATCACGCCAAATCCCTTGCGGGGTTAGGCAGAGAGAACCGAGCGCCACGTGACTATCCTTACAAACCTCACTCGCTTCTTTAACATTCATGGCTCTTCTTATGCACGTTCGCCGGTTTCTAAGCCTCTTGACATCACCTTCTGATAAAACACGATTAGTTTGGTAATGGTAGGTAAGTCTTAGCCTTCCTCGGCTCCTACAACCTTCTACTTTCGCGTTGTATATTTGTTTTGTAATTCTTTCTTCCTGCATTATTTCTGCATGTCCAAACCAACGGCGCATGCCTCTTTTTATTTTAACACCGACACTCTCTTTCAGACGAGCTCTGTTTCTAACATCATCATTACGAATACGTTCTATATCTATCAAGACATCGCGTTAATGTTAATACTTGCACATGTACAGATTCCACTTCACAATTTTATTTAATAATAATTTTTACCGACCGGGTTCGCCTTTACGGCATTATCAAGGTATTTTATACAACATGTTGTATAAATGAAAAAATTGTATAAATGAAAAATAAAGAATCTGTACAAGTGCAAGTATTAACATTAACGCGATGTCTTCAAAATTCCACCAAGCGCCTACAATCAACAGTATTAACATAACGGTCTATAAGCATTACGCCACAAATTTTGTGCAACGCTCTCATTTCTTGTTTTTATGCATACTGTTGGCATTATACCCCAACACTAAATATGAGGTACATCACTAGCGAAGTGCGACGCCTTTCGCTCTTTCCACGTTTGGCCACCCTACTGTACACACGTATATCTGTTTTATCACCGGAAAATTGTACCTAATGAAGCAATTATAGCAATCCTTCCAAGAACCGACGTTTTCCTTCATACAGACCGCACACATACCCTGCTCCTGTAATTGTGCACCTCACTGCCCGCTCTCCTTCGACATTCGTAGAGCTGACGTCAACCCCTCGGCCTAATTACAGCATCGCCGACTTCGCCGCGCAATGAAAAATCAAAACTAACATGCTGTAAGATTAAGACAAAAATTTGCGTCCAGCAAAACACAATTATAAGCTTCATAAAAGTCGAGACAAGGGCAAAAGTAAATCTGCCCATCACAACCACCAAAGTACCGCGTGGGTTCCATTCCCTACCGGACCAACATTTGTATACGAACATGTCTGTTTGTCTTGGTCTGGTTGTTTTTAAGAGAAGTAGAGCGCATCAAAGCAGCCCGTCTGGAGACCTCCACTTCAAAGAAAACCGCAGCTAAATAGCGCTCTCTAGAGAGTTGCTGTGCTGTTGTTAGCAGTAGAGGTGGCATCGCGCTAGTGATACATGTATTGCAAGCAAGCAAGATAACCGCTTTACCGCCCGACAAAATATAGGAGTCACAAAGTTCAAAAGATAACTTCAGTTTTTTTTGTGGTGAGAGAGCCATCACACCACCTTGGCCACCTTGAGGCAGACGTCAAGTAGTTGTATCATGTAAGTTCTGAGAACGACCGCCTTACATTTCACACCACGCGTCTCCGTCACTAATATTACGTGTGCCTTATAAATATGCCTTATAAATATATAAAATATATATACTGTAGTATTCGGAAATGCAATGATTGCCGAAGTCCAATATTTACCGCCCGGCACTAGATATTTGTTTGGATGTAGAGAGAAATTTCTGAATCATCAGAAGCGTTCTCTAAATTCTTGCATTAATTGGAAGCTATATCATGTTTGCATGCATAGAATTTTTTAGGGATTTTAAAACTTACAAAACCAAACTCGACGAAGCGCAACATGCGTGCTCAAATCAATAATTAAATTTGTTATATGTACGCGAAGCCGTCCACGCTTTAACACCAAGGGTCGTTGGTTCGACTCATGCACTAAACAAACATTTGGTCTGGGTATTTTCTATGTATTATAAGTACTCGTAGTACCTGGGTGACAGAGCTTCGCTCGGTATTTTTTGTGTATTTTTTTGTATATCGCGTTTCTTCACCGAGGACACTTACATAGATAAACTTAAAAAGCAACCTTATCTAAATGCGAAATTTCATCCAAATCGGTAGAGTCATTTTGGAGATACAGGAAATATACAAGAATTGCATATTTAAAGTCTTTTCTTTTCTTTTGTTCTCTCTAACGTCATCTGGTTTCCCTGTCTATTAGGATTGGCGGGGTCCGATACCTAAGCCTAAGAATTTAACGAAGGTACTGAATTTAACATAGCGCGACTGCCTGAATTCAACATAGCGCGACTGCCGTCAGATCTCCACAACTCAGAGGGAAAACAAGACCTTTCATAGGTTACATCACACGTCTATCGAAATATAGTTACTTGGATATGTGAGTTTCTTTAGCCACCGAGCAAATGATAATTACAATATGTTATATGAATAAATATATATGTCCGAAAACACAGATCTCCACAACTCAGAGGGAAAACAAGACCTTTCATAGGTTACATCACACGTCTATCGAAATATAGTTACTTGGATATGTGAGTTTCTTTAGCCACCGAGCAAATGATAATTACAATATGTTATATGAATAAATATATATGTCCGAAAACACGACTGTAGTCCCAAACCAGAAATCGAACCAGTCCTCATCGGATAATATGTCGGTTGTTTATCCACTTTGTTATCACTGGTCGCTTAAAGTAATATGGCGTATTTACAAAAAAGTATTTAGAGCCGTTTAGTACTCATACCAAAAGCTTCCTTTAATTTAGAACTAGATGCATGATTTGTCAGGAAATACAACTTTACAAACCAACCTACTACCTGGTAGAATAGGCGCTATAATAGTACGGAATGGCGCGGGCCATAGGCGCTCTGCCTATTAACGTCGAGAGACATACAAGCATCGAGCCCACCTGATATAAAATGGTTACCTTAGCCTATAAATGTAGTTAAGACAGCAACTTCTTAGAAGCCTACTGTTAACCTCACTCGCTGGCAGGAGCAAAAACAAGCCTCCAGTGGAGGTACTTCACTAGTCGGCCTGCTATGATGCGCCCTACCTCTCTTATTACTTTGACTAATGCTTGTTTATCAGAATTAAAGAAAAAAAGTCGGCCAAGTGCGAGTCGGACTCGCGCACGAAGAGTTCCGTACCATTATCTATAAAAAGGGCAAAAATATCACGTTTGTTGTATGGGAGCCCCCCTTAAATATTTGTTTTATTTTAATTTAATTATTTATTCTTAAAGTTAATATATAACTAAATATTCGACGGACGAGCTCGGTGGCGCAGTGGTGAAACGCGTTGTTACGCTACTTTGACACCAACGCTCGTGGGTTCGATTCCCACACAGTACAAACATTTGTGTGCATGAACATGTCTGTTTGTCTTGGTCTGGGTATTTACTATGTATAATAAGTATGTATTTACAAAAAAAATGTATTTACGTATGTTTATCAGTTGTCTAGTACCCATAACACAAGCTTCGCTTACTTTGGGGCTAGATGGCGCTGTGTAATTTGTCCGACAATATTTATAAAAATTTATTTATTTATTTATTTATTCTGTGAATATTTCAAGCATCCACCTGTTGCCGTTATCAATATCGAGCAAAAATGAGCAAAAAAATCACGTTTGTTGTACAGGAGACACCTTAAATATTTATTTTATTCTACTATTTAGTATTTATTGTTATAGCGGCAACAGAAATACATCATATGTGAAAATTTCAACTGTCTAACTATCACGGTTCATGAGATACAGCCAGGTGACAGACGGACGGACGGACGGACAGCGAAGTCTCAGTAATAGGGTTCCGTTTTACCCTTTGGGTACAGAACCCTAAAAACCAAGGGATTGTAATTATATTACCGTAATTCTGGTATACAATTTATATAGTTCATGAGAATACCTCCAATTTAACAGGTTGCCTAAAAATAAGCGATGGAATAAAAATCACTTCCAAGAACGCACAACGTAGTATTGGCAACGATAAAAATAATATTTACGCAACGATAAAATCTATTGCCTGAAGATATTCTTATTGAAATTACAGTAAAATAAATGACTTGTTGGTATGAAAACACCAGTAAAATATCTCAAATAGAAAAAACATTGTGGTTTAGCCTTGGTTTAATATGACCTTAATATAAAAAGATGTGCGAAGATAAAAAGCAAACGAACTATCGACTTTTATTGCACTTAGCACTTTACGTTCATTTATTGGAAGTATGAATGTGTGTTGGTTATTCGTAAACACTCTAGTTCTTGCGATTCCAATAATAATGTGGGTGTAAGGATTGGTTGAATGAATAGATGTAAATTCAAAATGCTATAATCTCATTATTATGATTGGGATGGTAAGGGCCTATGAAACCGGATTAAGGTGCCAGGAAGCGCAGAGTAACCGCACTCGAAGCCCAGTATTGCAACAAGGATTAACTGGGACTGAGTTAGCGCGCTGGGTTAGACGACTATTTATGATTGGGATACGAGTACACGTCTTGCCTAAAACTAAACATTACCGTAGTCCATGGACACCGTCTGCACCAGAGGCGTCACTCGTAGTGCTGACATTGCAAATGAATATTTTTTTACCTTTTAATATCAATTTGTAAGCACTTCAAGCTGTAGTCTTGAGAACACCTATATACAGCCAGAATCTTATTTGCTTTTCGGCGTGCCATTTAAGTTTTTTTATATCTTCTATACCTCGGGTGGTATGCAAGCGTACAGCACACCTGTAAAGCAGTTACCGTAGCTCATGAACGTATCACTTGCGCATTGCTAACTCTACTGATAACACATGAACTCTATACTGGTAACATCACTTACTCGCAGGAACACAACAACCTTACTGTTATTTAGCTGCGGTTTTTTTGTGAGGTGGAGGACTTTCCCCACACGGGCTGCTTTAATGCGCCTACTTACCTTGAAAATATCAAGACCAAAACAAACAGAGAGTGTTAATATATACAAATGTTTATCCTGTGTGGAAATCGAACTCACAAGCGTCGGTGTTAAAGTAGCATTGCTAACTAATCCGCCACCGAGATCGTGAGGTTAACTATATATTTAAAGATCATTGTGTAACTCAGTAAATAAACATCTGGACAATATTATACTTTATGTTAAAATATATAATCATTTTTGATACTAAGACAAAGAAGAAAAAATAGCTTTGTTATTTTTTTATCCACTACTTATAAAAAGGAATCACAACCTATGTAGGCTTACACCAGGGATGTAACTCCCACGGTATTGACCCAAAAACATACCCGCAAGCTTATCTTCCTTGACCTAGACTGTACTACAATTATAAACTTTTCGTTCGACTTTGTTTATGTATCTTGCGAAATAAATAATTCTAGATTTGACACTAACCTACGTTCATTCGAATATCTGAAGGCAGGTTTGTTTAATATACTTTCACGCCTCGAGTACTAAATAGAGCATCGCTTGCGATTTGGCTTGCACCTGGCACGAACTAGATCAAACAACAAAAGACAAGTTCTGTGAATAGACAAGGACAAAGATGGCATCGACGCTTTTCTTCTATATATTTCACAAAATTTTCTTCTACATAAGAGATAATTTAGAAGAAAATTTTGGAGAAAATTATAGATGTAGTCATTATTCACTGTAAAAACATATATGTATACTGATTACATGAATGTCCTAAAGGGAGTGTGATGTCTTATGTGTGTATCTTTGTGAGTTTTCTATTCAACCGTAACTATTGAAACAAGTTTAAACGTTTTATACATATTACGTATCGTTAACTTTGTACAATCTCGAGTAATGTACAAAGCGGGTTATATACTCAATATTGAGCAGACTGAAAAAAAAATCTTTCAATAATATCGGATGAACATTCAATCAACAAACATTCTACACAAACAAACTTAGTGTTTTTTTTTTTCATTTTTGTAATCAGACGTTCATGTGTAAACTTTTTAAACTTTTAGTATTAAAATGGAAAATTCACAACGTAATAACCATTTATTTGCATAAATACTGTTCGATACCCTCAGCTGGCGAGTTAAAGTCACACTTGACCGTTTTTTTATTCATTAATCCTGTAAGTATACTTATTAGTTCAGCTATTTTTTAAGCCTAAGAACTGGCTGGCGAATACTTAATTTCTTGGGTTTCGTAACCATAAAGTTCCAATGGAACCCTGTTACTAAGGCTCTGCTGTCTGCCCATTCATCTTTTCAACCTTAATAGGTAGACTTGAAATTTCCACAGAGTATCTGCTACAACAACAAATAAGAAAAATAAAATAAACATAAAGAGATTTATTATTATACTAGCTGCTGCCTGCGGCTCCGCCCGCGTCGAGTCAAATAACGTAGCCTATGTGTTAATCCAGATCATAATCTATCTACGTGCCAAATTTCATTCAAATCCGTTCAGCCGTTTAAGCATGAAAGAGCAACAAACATCCATCCATACAAACTTTCGCATTTATAATATTAGTAGGATTAAACATATTTTTTCACCTTTATTTGTACACAATAATACCATTCGTGTACGTGTACTATTCGCACTTGCCCGACTTTTAAACTAATTAACATGTTTTAAGCAGATAAAAATATTTCCTTCAAAGGTTAGACATGATGAAAAAAGTAGCTATATCATGTCAATGTCAACAGTTCATTCCGGTAGAAGGAGCAGTTAGTTTTTGGGGCACGCATCGATCTTCAGTCCGGACGAGTGAACAGTTAAGAAGAGCAACGACACGTTGTTATTTTTAGAACATGGATAATAGATATTATTCCCGATCTTTACAATTTTCATTTGTTTCTTCGTTTTGTAACAATATACTGAATACATGTTTCTTTTGTTATGTTTGGTGCAGTTCCTTCATATTATTTTCAGGAACACCGTTCCTATATGAAATCTATATGTTTATCTGTGTGTGAACGTTTGTCTGTGTGTGCGTTTTTTTAGAATATTCGAATTTTGACTTCAGATTCGGATTCAGCTCAAGAACACCGTTCCTATCTCTTAAGGAACATGGTCAAAATGGCCGACAAATAAAAAAAAAATTGAACTGTTATATAATTGACGAGCCAGGTGTTCCTCTGGCAATGCAAGCTTGCGCATTCTCAACTGGTTTATACTGCATCGGATAGCATAAAATCTCGCACCCTGCCTGATGTGAAGCGATTACAATAACATATAATACAACAATTAACTGGATGTGTATCTGTTGATCTTTTTTTTCTTTCTTCTAACTAGAGTTATCTAGTCTCCTAATCTACTTCCACTAAACCTAAGGATTTGGCGAAGATACTGATTTTTACATAACCATCAGACCTCCCAAGTCAGTAAACCGTCAGTTCACAATCTATGGATTTCGCCAGAACATCGTTTGATTAACAGTTGTACGACAGGCAGGCGAGGCTAACTGTAGCTCTAAAGATAAAAGTAGCTCAGTAAATAAATATCCTAACAATGTAACTTTATATTAAAATGTATACTTAGTCATTTTTTACTATGGAAAAATCGTTGTTACTTTTTTATAATGGTAAAAGGGTATAAAAATGTCTGAAGAGACATTCATATTTGCTTTCCCGCAACTTGCTCGTTGCGTGTCCTGAAAAATTGATAACAAAAGATTTCTAAAATCTTTTGCTCCTTAAGGAACGGCCAAGCAAAAGTATAAAACCGTAAATCTATCGGTTTGGGTTGCTCAATAATATCCTGTCAGTTAGCCATATTATATAAGCATTGATCTGAATGAGCCGCGAGAATAAAAAACTACCAATAAGCTGTCCAGCTAGGATATTTAGGCAAAGAAACTTGAACTCTGCATTGCCGTATTGTTACATAAGTAGAACGAAGACATCGAAAATTATGGCGATTGTGTTTGTTAAGCATTTAAGTACATACCTTTTATTCTGACAATTTGACTAGGTTACACCGACCATATCTTACCCTATGTTACAATACAATGCGAAACTAGTGACATGTCAAATTGGGTGAAAATAACTTACTTTGGTGTATGATGAAATAACATTTGATACGAGTGCTTTAAAAATGTAAACTGTTTCCGCACAATTGGAGAGACTAAAATGGGCTAAATACGAAAACTACGCAAGTAAAATTTTACACTATTACATTTTTAAACCCGACTGATTGGGTTTATTCTGTAGGTTACCGTTTTTTTACAATGTCGAGTTACGAAGTTGCGAACTTTCGCACGAACTGCTAGTAAAACTGAAATAGAGCCGAGGACGTGCTTCTAAGAGCGCCGCTCGCGAATAACTGAAAATGATTTCAGCATTCCTGCTTAAGTCCGCCCTTAGCTTTCTCAGCTCTGAAAGCTAAACAATGATCGCTACTTTCCAGGGCAGCTTTTAGCCAGTTTATGGTATCTCGTTGAAAGCTAAGCTTCATAAATATTGGCGCGTACCTACGAGGACAAAGTTTTCAGTTAAAACTTATATAGGGTTTGAAACTCAAATATAACCCATTTGAATTGCGTCATTATAACTATTCAGCATTACTTAAGATGTTTACATAATAAATATTAGGGGTTAAAGCCGATCTGTACTGAAAAATGACAACTTGTTTTTTTTAGATGTAACATATTTATTTAATCTAAATATTTACCCTCATTATCTATACATTGCAGCCATCTAGCGTTAGTTCCGCGTAGGAACTCGTATTCAAAAGCTACTCGGGTTTTCGAAGTATCCATCTTTCCCGTCTAAGCTGAATAAAGAACAATTGAAGTACGAAAATCAAATGTTGCACATTTTTAAAAGTAAAACCTCATAATTATCATGTGAAAAAAGTTTCACTTGAATATCTCACACCAAATTCAATTTCCCTATTACTACTTCATACTTTGACCCCTATTATTATTGCCTCACAAATCAAGTCCATTACAGTTTTAATGAATTTTTTTATACAACGTCGGTAGGCATACAAGCATACAGCCCACCTGGCGATTACCGTAGCCTATGAACGCTTGTAATACATTAAATAACAATCGCGCGCGCATCCTGTGTTGCTTAACATAGCAACTCCTGAGGAGCTTACTGGTGACACAGGAACAAAACAACACTCTACGGAGTTGTTATTTGGCTGGTTTTTCTGTGAGGTACCTCCAGGTACTTCCCCAGACGGGCTGCTTTAATGAGCCCTACTTCTCTTAAAAACATTCAGACCAAGACAAACAGACATGTTCATGCACATAAATGTTTGTATTTTGTAGGAATCGAACCCACGAGCGTTGGTATCAAAGTCGCGTCATTCACGATTGCGCCACCGAGCTCGTGAAAACGTTAATTTGAGGTAAGATTAATTCTGAGTAAATTACTCTTTGTTTATTTTTGGATGTATTACAGCGATAGCAAATACACTTATCTCTTTAAATCATTGGAAAATAAATTGAAGATTTATCATATTTGTGTCGGTGACTGTACTTATTCTTCTAATATTTTGTTAGTGGCATTTCTTCTTTGAATTATAGTTTACTTTACAATTAACTAAAGAAAGGCTTACCTTTAAATGACCCTTGTTTTCACAGTGTTTACATCTTTTCCCCCTCACATCTTTTTCCCCTAGAAGAATTGTAAATAGAGATGTGTAAATATAATCCATATTGCAGTACTACTAACGTTAAGTGACTAGTGTTGACAATGTGAAGTCGTTTGTTTGTTTGACATTCGTTTTCTTCAAAACGTGAAATCGTGTTGGAGTGATTGTTGTCTGTTTGATGGTCCCAAAACATTTCACTGCTACTAACTTTGCCTTAATTCCTTATATAATAACTTTCAGATCACAACACCATATATATATATATATATATATATATATATAGTGACAATATGTATATATGTTACTGTAAAAGCTTTACTTTTAAATTTTTTAATTTTTTAAGCTTTAAATGTTTTACCGGTTAAACCTGAGATTTGCCAACTACTTATGGTAAAAGTCCGATAAGATTAGTGATCATCGTGTGATATTGTTTATTTCGAGCATTTACCAATCTTCATTCGCATGGTAAATCTTAAGATAAACTTCATTACACGGTAAATGTGGATAAACAGTAACATATCAGTAAACCAATTCTACTAATAAACTGCAACTATAGGCCGATTCTACTAAAAACTGCAACTGCACTGCAGCGCCGCGTGTGTCAAAATGTATACATTTTGACGTTTCGTTATTCTGTTAAGCGATCTGACAGCAGCGACGTTGTAGGAACACTGCAGTAAATTACTCGCTGTTCTGTTAAAAAATCTGCACTGCACCTGCACGTTTCCTGCAATATAATCGTATTCTGATAAATTGTTTTGACATTTGTATACCGGTGATAGAAGTTTTGAAGGAGTTTGTTTGCAGTTTTGCTAACTGAATATTAATTTTACTTCGTAAAAGTTGCTCAAGACTAGCAACTTTTACGAAGTAAAATTAATATTCAGAAGCGGTGATTTATTTTACATAACATTTGCTTTGTTTTGGGAGATGTTTAAGGAAATATATGATTAAGTAAAGTTTCTTTTCAGAAATACCTCCACACCGGCAATCAAGGGTAATGAGGCTTGAAACTACAGCAGTCAATATTAAGAAAAAATCCAATTTATTAGATTGAAATATGGGAATACGACGTATGTTGATTTGATTTGATTCATTTGCAGGATATGCACAGTTGCAGCGTAGTTGCAGTGCCGTTGCAGTGCAGGAAATTTTAATAGAATACATGTATTGGCACTGCGCTACTCCTGTACGACTCGAATGACAGGCGTAAACGTGCAGTTGCAGTTATTTAGCAGAATTGGCCCACTGTTCTGCTATGCGGCGTGTGTCAAAATGCGTACATTTTGACGTTTCGTTATTCTGTTAAGCGATCTGACAGTAGCGACGTTGCAATAAATAACACGTTATTCTGTTAAAAAACCTTCACTGCACCTACACGTTTCCTGCAATATAATCGTATTCTGATAAATTGTTTTAACATTTGTATAGCGGTGACAGAAGTTTTGAAGAGATTTGTCTGCAGTTTTGCTAACGTTGGTCTTTTTTAAAAGCAGCTCTTACGAATTGATATTAATATTCTGAAGCGGTGATCTATATTACAAAATACTTGTTTTGTTTTGGAAGATGTTTGTGGGAATATATGATTAGGTAAAGCTTCTTTTTAGTTAGAAATACTTCTATGCCGCCAACCAAGGGCAATGGGGTTTGATACTATAGGAGTCCACATTAAGTAAAAATCCAATTTATTACATTGAAAATAGTAACATGACAGGTGTTAAGTAGTTCATTTCCAGGATACACACAGTTGCAGTACCGTTGCAGTGTAGGAAATTGTAATAGAATACGCGTATTGGCACGCACTATTCCTGCAAGACTCAAGTGACAAGCGTAAACGTGCAGCTGCAGGTTTTTAGTAGAATTGGACTACAGATCGTGTTCGCCATATCGTCTCCAACTCGCGGGCAGTTTGCAACCCTCCCGCTTCCGGTACCACTTCCTTTACCGCCTCAGCTCGCCTCAGTCGATTGTTGAACACGTTTGAACACGCAAGTTAATTCGTTTTCTGTTTGTGATTTTGATATTTTAAAGAAGGTCATTTATAGTTCGAAAGTGACTTTAATTCGATAAAACATAGACTTTATGAAATAATAGAGGAGCTCATAGCAAGCAAGAAAGATAAGAACTTTTACCTCGATGAGGATATTTATCCTCAAAATGTTTAGAGGAAGTAAAAACTGCAAAGAACGTGAAAAAGGAGGAAGCTGTTCAGTACAGGCGTATAAAGTGCCATGATATTTTAATTATAGGCGGCGAGGAAAAGCTTATTGTGCCAATGAAAGAAGAGAATGGAGAAATCAAGTATTACGTTTGTTATTTATTTATTTATTTAAGAATTGTTCAACATTCTCGAAGAAGTGCATGTTGTTGGACACGGTGGAAGGACGAGGATGCTTAAGGAATGTAACCGCAAGTATAAAAATATTACAGTTGAGGCTATCATGACATATTTAAAGATATGCCAACCTTGTCAAAAGAATCTGAAGACTTTGAAAAACCTCATTGTCATCAAGCTATTCATAGTGAAATAAACTCATGCAGTCAAGTAGTTTTTTTTTATACCAGTAAAGTGTACCAGAAAACAAGCGTACGATAGATCTCATAGACTTACAAACTAACCTTGATGGAAATTATAAATTCATATTCGTTTACCAATACCATCTTACTAAATTTGTGATCTTTCGTGCACTTCAAACTAAACGCGTAGCAGAAGTTACATACCATCTCCTGGATATTTTCTCCACTTTTCGTGTACCTTTCCTTCATTCCGATAATGGTCGGGAATTTTGTGACCAAGTACCTGACAGTTTATGCTCTGTGTAGCCGGAAGTTAAACTCGTACATGGAAAGATAAGACACAGCCAGAGTCAAGGATCAGTGGACCGTGTTAATCAGGGCATAGAAAATATGCTTAGCACTTGGATTGAAACCAATCAGTCATCAAAGTGGTCAGAGGGGTTGAAATTCATCCAGGCCATGAAAAATAGAGCATATCACGATGGAATTAAATGCTCCCCTTACGAAGCACTGTTTGATAGTCCCATGAAGATGGGCATTGCAACGTCAGTAATTCATAAAGATATGATTGGATTATTAAGGTCAGAAGAAGATTTAGAAAACTTGTTGCATTCGCAAAAAATACAGAACAAAATATTAACAACGAAAATGCAATTGAACACGCATGTAGCAAAATAATATATATATATATATATTATATATCACTTAACATCATCATTATTTTTGTATTATGTACATCAATTGAAAAGAGACATGGATTTATTGGCAAGCTTCTTTTAGTATTTATTCTTTGGCCATATTCTTTTCCAAATTTCTGGTAAAAAAAGAAAAAGGTACAAAATACAATAAGATATTATCTTTATCATAAATATATAAAATCGATGACTACGATGGTTGAGTGGTTATCATTGACCACTATCACCAGGGGCCACAGGACTGATTCCCGTCCAAGACATACATTTGTATACATAAACATTTGTCATGGTCGTCCTATTTTTTATGTTTAGAAATTATCAATTATATAGTACCCATGCTAAAAGTTTTGTTTAGTTAGTTATTAGATGGCGGTGTGATTTGTCTCGTAAATATTGGTTTCTTTATTTATATACAAGCTACGGTCTAATTAGCTTAACTTGCGTGTTCTGTAAAACTGACACGCACAATGGCGCCATCGGTCTCCTATAATATACAGTATGTTCGCTGTATGTACGACTTTCATATTTTCTACTAATAACTTAACGAAATTTCGTCACCCATAAAATAAATTTGTAAACTTTCGTTGCATTTCAGAGGTCCGTCCCCTCCAAATTATAGTTACCGTAGATGTCAGATTCTATAATAGCCCAATACAACAATCTCTCCAGATCTGATATCAATAGCTGTATAATATCTTGCACATTTCGCAATAGTCTCAAAACTTGCCAAAACTCTTGTTATGGTCGGATATACAGGAGGTCGAGGCGTGTGTACTAAACTGCAATATTCTCGAAGAGAATTTTACGTGTTGGATCTAAACTTCCGCAGACGCCACACGTCAATTAACCTACCTCGTTTCTTGTCTGTGATTTTAGAGAGTCAGAATAATTTTCTACTGTAACGTAATTTTCTCCTTACGGCTCGACGGATTTCAGATGAGGTCATAGTATTTGAAGTCAATGTTTTTCTGCATTGAAGGCTCTAACTTTTACGCTTAGTTACTTAGTTGGCTGGTAAACTTAGTTGCGTGTATAAGCTTCGAAGCGTTATATCTTTTACCTGGTGGTATAATTCATAATAAGTATATTAACGTTAGAATGTTGGTGGGCATTGTTTATTATGCGTACAGCGTAGGCAAGTCAAGTAGTTGGTTAATCAGAAAAAGTTGTTAAAGTATTGCGCATTTTCTATCAGTTATAATTACGTTTCCTATAGTTTTATGTTAAGTTTGGCGAATGTTAATATGGAAAACGATAGCTATGTTCTTGATGGAAGTTACAGTGAGCATAATTAATGTTATAGCAGAATTATCGGATTTAGAAAAGTGTGAAAATAACCCTAGCAAGAAACGGTATCATTTTAAAACCGTGGCGGACTGTGTTATTAGTAAAATACGATAAAAACCGAGTGAACCTTACAGTAGTCGCATATGATACGCAACACCTCACTTTATTAATTAGCAACAAGAATTAAATTTGAATTATACATTTTTAATAAATCATTAATTTCAAAGGAATTATTCGAGTAATTTATTTCTTTTTGAAGTTATAATTTTCTAGACGCTATATGATGAGTAATTCAGATATTTGTCGGACGGAAATAACGTTTTCAAACAGGAATGACGTTCAATAAAAATATTCGTTTACGGCGGTAGTGTTACTAGTTACATATTTAGCTATAAATTGAGAATTCATTTAAATTAAATACATTTATTTTACTCGTATTAATACTTTTACAAATGCAACAAAGTATTTGTTCCTTACCATCGCTATTAGTTTGTTATCTGTGGCATCTATCTTGTTTTGAGTGATTATTGACATCTTTTGTTAATCAGTCAGTCAATCTTATATATGTCGCAGAGGTAGCAACACCATATTGAGAAGCTTCAATTTGCACCATATTGAAAATCAATCCCCGTGATGCTAGTTTTAATAATAACGGATCAAAATGTCAAGTCGGCGCTTGGGTGGAATCGACATCGTTGAATTGGCAACACCGGTTGTGTTTGTTATGGTTTGCTCGAAATGTCGATTGTTGTCAGTTGTCAACAGCGTCAAGATGAGAGACCGTCATTGGAAGCGGCATTACGAATCGAGCAATGGATCCAACCGCACGTGTCGCGTCCACCGCATTATGAATCCGTTGTAATCTGCGATCTGAGTATAACTTTTGTTACGATTATTTTCGTAATGGGCTGATTATTGAGAAGATTAACTACGCTGGTATTTCGCTTTATTCGCCATGAACAACGAGCCACCTGACGACAATTATATTCATGTTCTGACATATATAAAATCTCATATCACGGTGTTTGTGGTCGCACTCTTCCGAAACGGCTCGACAGATTTTTATAATTCTTTTTATGTATGCTTGGTAGGTATGAGAATAGGTCATAAGGTATATTTCGTAAAAAAACATAAAACAATATATAGAAAAAAATAATAAGATATAATTTATATGGCAGAACAACGTTTGCCGGGTGAGCTAGTTTTTTATAATAATTGAATTGTAGCAGGATAAGTAACTTGACTTTTTATTACTCATAGGTACTGGAAATTATATTATCAATAGTACCAACCTCACGGAAAATGGGTCGGAGAAATACCTACATTTAACCCTAAACAAGCTCCATTCTATTAAAAGATTCATTCCACTACACTATAGTTCTACGGTATACAATATACCAAGGAATATAAAAATAAACAAAAAAATGTATATCGACAATATTATAAATAGTTTAGGCTACAAAATATCCTAATTTAATTTATTACATTTTCCAATATGAAGATAAAAAATTGTATAAAAATAGGAAGTATTTCTGGTCTCTTAGAAAATAGTCTCATTAATACCTGTCCCGTAGAGGCCGGATATTTCATTATTCTTCGTCAAACTTAGACAGTATATACTCAGAAAAGTAATGGCAATATCTATTCGTGTATCTCGAAAACTGTCGTAACGATTAGAATCGAATTTTATATTTAGACAAGATTTTTCTTTTTAAGTTCTCTACATAACTGTCTTTTTTGAATAAAAAGGGATTTTACACAAAAAGCAAGTAAAATATTGTATATTATAATGTACGTTCATGGTTATAATGAATGGAGTCAAATAATCGTATGTGATTTAGAGTGCATGTGAATATGTTTGCTGAAGAGAAAGATGTCGTTCGCGTGTAAGGAAAAATGGCGTAAATTTGACCTTGTGTGTGTGAGTAATTGCGTAAATGTATAATGTATAAGAATTTTATGTGTTATTATGCTGATTATGAATATAGTTACTACGATTGCAGAAATGTTACGGAACTATGTTTTAATTTTAACATCGACAGCAGTAAATGAGTGAGTAATTGAGTAGTTGTTTTTGAATTCAAAATTTTTAATAGGTTTACAGTTTCTAAAAAGTCTAAAAGGTACAATATGACTAGACACTTCACTAGTAAATGCTACTGCGACTGCCTTTTATGTTACAGGTTCGAATCACTGTTATATGTTAGTGTATACATGATATTTCAATGTCGGTGCTAAGATACACCCGTGTATTAAGTTTAAGAAATCCATCTACCCCTTATATCATACATAAATGAATATACACTATGATCTACCCCATCACACAGAATAAGTAAGGAACTCTTAAGAGTGTAAAGTAAATGGACGTTGAAAATTTTAGCCTCGAAGTGCAGTGCCATAATAATTAGGTATCTAAAAGGTCTTACGAGCATAATTTTCAGAACAGCTTCGCTTCCTCCACTTCGAGCATTGACGATGTGCAGTTGTTTAAATATATCAATCTTTACTTCTTAGTCTTATTCCGTTTCTTTCTTCTATCCATGAAGATTGACATGGTCTGCTACCTAACTAGTATTTAGCGGAAATACTGATTTTATGGAACGACTGCCATCAGGCCAACTCAAAGGGAAAACTAGCCCTTTCTTAGGTAAGTTTACACGTCTTTCGAAATATAATATTTGGGACGTGCGGGTTTCCTCACGTTATTTCCTTCGCCGCTGAACAAGTGATAATTAAAATGTGTCCGTAAACGTTAATTTAGTAGTACATGCCAGGATTCGAACTGGGGACCTGTTTGAAGATAGAACGGTTTTATCCACTGGGCTACCACTGCACTCTATGTAAATCTTAACAAACTTCTGTAAATACTAAGGATATAAGTATCTTCATTATCATCGCTACGGCTTCCTTTACTGAATAGATAGGTTGCTTTACAGAATACCCCTTCGTTTCAGACCTCTTACTTTTATACAATGTCGGGAGGCATACAAGCATACAAATCACATGATGTAAAAAGATTACCGTAGCCTATTAATGCTTCTTATACATTAAGTATCGCTCGCGCGATGCCACCTTTACTGCTAACATACAACTCCTTAGAAGCTTACTAGTAATCTCACTCAATCGCCGAAATACAACAAGCCTATAGGGAGTTATTATTTGGCTGCGGTTTTCTTTGAGGTGGAGGTACTTACCCAGACGGACTGCTTTAAGGTGCCCTACCTCTCTTAAAAACTAAGGCATCCACTACTAATCAAGGCTAATTAATTATTTACTAGTACTACTTACTACTAGTATCACAAATTAGGGAATTCGATCAAAAAATATTTCTCTTACACAGCGCCAAATAGATAAGTGGTTTATCTTTCATCAAAATCTTATAATTAACCCGGAACTGTTGTTAAAGCAAAGGGAATATATATAAATACGAAATATTGTCTAACATTTATTTCCCCCGTGAATAATTATATTGCAAAACTAATTTATAACCAACAGTATAAACTGTGCGGCAATTTTAACATGCACCATTATGAGCACGCAAACGCCTGATCATTAGCAGCGATTTATCAACGAATACATTTTGCGTGTTATAAACAAGCGGGCGTTATATTTTAAACGAATAAAAGTTTAATATTGATCGTCTTTTGACGCGACTTTGACACCAACGCGCGTGATTTCGATTACCACACAAGGCAAACATTTGTGTGCATGAACATGTCTGTTTGTCTTGGTCTGGATGTTTTAAGAGAGGTGGGGCGCATCAAAGCAGTCTATCTTGGAAGGTACCTCCACCGTTGTAGTGTTCCTGCGTGTGAGTGAGGTCACCAGTAAGCTCCTAAGGAGTTGTTATGTTAGCAGCAGAGAAGACATCGCGCGAGTGATACTTAATAAGCGTTCATAGGCTACGGTAGCCGATTTACATCAGGTGGGTCGTAGGCTTGTATGCCTTCCGACGTTGTATAAAAAAAACATTCATCACGTTAATCATAAAACTTGAATTTTACTCAAATATAAATCTACTACTTTATGTATTACCTACATTATTCGATATTTTAATGTATATGTAAAAAGTCGAAATGCAATGCAATCTAAACCGGACAGTAGCGGCATAAAAGAAGATTCAGTGCAGTTATTTTACTATGTACATCGTATCGTCTACACATAAGTATCTTGTAGCAGTCATAAACTACCACTTCAAGCCTATACAGTGGTATAGACGAAACTACTTGAGGTGTCGGCATTTGTTAGCTCCTAGCGATTAGCAGCTTGGCGAAATGACAGCCTAAATGAAAAAACTACAACAAGGCAAACTTTTATGTGGGAATTAGCGTCCCAAACACAGTTTGCGCTCAAATAAACATAATGCTGATTAACGCCCTCACGAAATTACTGTAACCACGAATACAAATTACATGAAATTGACCTCAGACATCAGTGTACAGTTGCTAACAATGCGCTCGTTACGTTCCCTTTATATACCACACTCAGAATTAGAAGCATCTAACCTATTTTTACAACTATAACTTTAGAACATGCATCTGAACAGAACACACGAATGAGTGCTTACTTTGAACGTAGTTACAACAAGTGTCAGGTGTCAACCAGATGATCTGGAACTATGTTGCACTTAAACCATAGTTCCAGAATGTCTGAAAATCTACAATTTTTAAAATTAATTTCACGGCAGTTATTCTACAGCTGCTAGGCGACTGAACTTCCCTTAAAATTTGAAGAACTGAAAATTGAAAGACACCTATAAAGATAAAATTAAAGTGCAAAACTTGATCATATAATAAAAAAAAATTGAAATCTTTAGAACCATTCCCGGGATACTTGAAATACACTTACATATATATAAAAAAAGATTAAAAAGACAAAAAATCTTTATTTGCCATTCGGCCCTCGCGGGCACTTAGACACGTCTTACATTTTTTGAAATATAATCTTATTGTGTCTTATCTAATTCTATTAGTTTACTTTTTTTTAATCTACTAGAATTTTGGAAATGACCATTGTCATTGACCATTGACAAGAAATGCAGCAAATCTCTTTTAAAATCATCAATTAAAATATTACAATAAATTCCCATTTGCATTTTGGTACAAAATAACAATATCAAATGGTGGAATTAAATATTATTAAGGACAGGTCGCCTGTGCTGAATTATTTTTAGACATCTTTTTTTGCTGAACTTCGAAAACGACTTTAAATTTTTGAGTGCATACCTTATGTTTTCATAAATATATTGAGAAGTAACAGCGAGGATATTTATTTCTTTGAACAGTTCCCAGAGGGGTTCTCTGGAGCCCATGTTATAAATAGAGCGAATGGCTCTTTTTTGTAAGATAAAATTGTCTCAATGTCAGCCACCTTTCCCCACTATAGTATACCATACGACATAATGCTGTGAAAGTAGCTGAAATAGACTAAGCGCGCAGTAGCCACATCCGTCAATTGCCTGATTCTCCTAACGCAGAGCTGAGCTTAGCGGCTAGTTTATTTATGTGGGAGGCCCGTTGTAATTTGGAGGAAAAATGGACCCAAAATAGAACCCTGGGGCACCCCGATATTAACATTATTGCCTTTAAATTTAACCCCATTTATGTCAACTGTCTGCACTCTGTTGTTTAAATAAGATGCAATTAAGTTCTGGGCTTTACCTCTAACTCCATAATAGTTCAGTTTGAGTAACAATGTCTGATGATCTACATAATCAAAAGCTTTAGAGAGATCACAGAAAACCCCAATAGCATCCTGTGATCTCTCCCATGCGTTAAGGATATGCCTAACCAATGCCACTCCTGCATCCGTAGTAGATTTACCAGCTGCTGTAAAACCGTTTTTTCATGATGCACAACAGTGCATGTTAGGAGTGTATATATATATATATATATATAGAAGAATTGGTCGTTTAAAGTAATAAGATCTATGTAACGATATGCATAATTACTATTTAAATGACTTAGAAAGCATATACGTATATACGTGGGACAATCAGAAATTTTGCGAAAATAAAAAAGTGTTCTATAGGTAAATATTTTTTATTAAATCTTTTCAAAGTACTCTCCACCAGCCTACATACAAAGTTTCATACGTCTGAACCAGTTTTCGAAACACTTTTTCCAGTCCGCAGACACTTTATTTACAGCCTACTCGAACACTGAAAGCGCATCTTCCGACGAAAATTGTATCCCTTTAAGCTGATTTTTTATTTTTGGGAATAAAAAAAAGTCACGCGGTGCTAGGTTAGGCTAGAGCTGTAAGGAAGAATAATAAGAAGACCCTGGAGAATCACCGGCGTGTGTCCAGGAAGTCTCTCGGATTGAGCGCGGTGTGCGCGGGCGCGTCGTCATGGTGGAGCAGTAGTCCGCGGAGCCCTGTGTTTGATCGCTTGTTGCTCACAATAGAGAAAAATTATGCCAAACATTTGGTAGTATACCATTCGTTGATGCTTCTTTAGTTCTGTAAAGGAATTGACACCGGGTAGCCAGTCAGATTTAAAAGGCTTGCGATCAAAATCGTCCTCCCGTTTCTAGATCGCTTCACTTTGGTAGGTGTTGATTCGATTTCAAACACCCAAACCGCCGACTGGTGCTTCGTTTCTGGATTGTATCGATAAATCCAAAACTCATCACCTGTAATGATGTCGTAAACACGCCGAGATGAGCCTGCTTCAAATTTACTTATCATATCACGGCACCATTCCAATCGGGCCTGCTTCTGAGCAAAGGTGAGGTTGTGCGGCAGCCAGCGTGAAACTATCCTCCTCACGCGAAGATGCAAGTGTAGAATCTCATGAAGGCTTCCCGATCCAATCTGCAGTATGTACTGAATCTCCTGATACGTAACTCGCCTATTGTCTTAGATAAAATGTTTCACTGCTAGCACGTTTTCTTCCGTAACAGCCGTCAAAGGGCGACCACTTCTTTCTTCATTACCCAAAGTTAGTCGACCGCGCTTGAATTCGTTATACCAGCAATACAAGGTTATCTTGGAATGTTACCATGAATACCATTTAAAATCTATCGTACGATTCGTCCAATTTTAGACGACACTTGAAATCGTAAAAAAATCATAACGCGAATATGTTCCCGGCGCAGATCCATTTTTCAATGAGACACGGTAATTTATATTAGCTCGTAAAAAATGAGGAGGGAAATTTTGAAATTGGAACGTAGGTACGTACAATTTGAAAATTCAAATCAAGTTTTAATTGTTGTTACAAGGCGCACAAGATTATAGTAAATCCTCAACAAACAATTGTAATTATACCTAAATGTTGAATCTAACATTAAAAATATAATAATAAACTACTTACGTAAGAAGATTATTTCTAAACATGAAGGTCAGTTTTTTTAGCCTTAGTCACACGTCATTTCAATCATCTATAAGTCGAAAAACATGCCATCATTATTTAGTAATAATGTGTGCTAAACTCAACAGACTTTTATTGTAATTAGAATCTACTCATATAAAATCTAGTGTTATATTTTATTTGTTTATCGTTTATAATAAAAATATACCTGCATAAAAGTCTTGTCTATACCTTGAAAAGGAATATGGTTTCGACGACCCGACGATCTGACCTTTTAGTTATCTGACGTTACCTCCTCAAGTCTAATTACTGACTAAGTAATTTAGTATAAAACTATTGAATTAAATAAGATTGGCATGTTTTGTCGAAGTTGGGATTTAGTTTTCAACTTTTTTTGGTTGTAAATAAAGCAGTAATATAATTATTATAATTATTTTGGATTGTAGTTTATCAGAACAAAAACATGCTTAATTGATATAATTTCATACATTTTTCTGCCGTTAACCACATATGTATTGTATTATTATGTACATTCGCCTTTAAAGCTATATATCGAACGAAGCTATAGGTATATAGATATCGATGTAGTAGCGTCGGTTTTTGTAGTGGTCCTTGTTAGGTGGTGGAGAATAAACTTTGTTTTTTTAAACTAACTTTAATTTAATACAATTAAATAGTTCACAATAACTAATAATAAGACTTAAGGATAAAAACAGAGATGATGTCGCTTTGAATTCAGAGATAGAACTGTGTGCAGGATAGCGAGATAGGGTGTTTTATGGTAAACGAGTGTTGAGTGGAAGAGGAAGTGGGAAGGGGCGATAACATGATTGTTGACTAATAGTTCACACATTAGGTTCTCGTGTGATAGGTAAAGAGAATATCTCAATTATACTTAACTATTGATGGTCGTTAGTCAAAACAGTAATTAAACAACTTATTCTAATTATAGTAGGTAAATAATTTGTTGACATAATAGTACGATAATATGGTAACTTAGCAGTTATGACTACATAACATCTCCCCCTTTAGAATAAAGATTCAGCGGTTTTGCTCTATTTTTGTCGGGCTTCAGAAATAGTGATTTCGTCATTTTCATCTTCTGAAATGCAGGACGTTGTCGATGCTGTGTTCAACGATGCCATATTTCGATATGCAATTTGATCTAACCTGCTTTGTGTGTTTCCGCCACCAATTAGTTCATGCGGCCTAGCGCCGGGCGGCACCCACCCACTACCGTTAGTAGTTGCAACATGCCGACGCTGCAATGGCTGCTCCGGTAGTCTCTGCGTCGGGTGCTGCGGTCGTCCGCCATATGGAACAGAAACCGCATGCTTCCACCACCGTCGCTGCCATGACTGCCCTGGTCGTCGCTGCGACACGTGTTTCGCCTCTCCACGAGACAGCCTCAGGGGCTGTAGACGTTAATGGTTAGACTTGTAGCATGTTACATATTTCTACGCGGGTGAAACCGCGACGTGTAAAGTCCGATCTACAATAAAACAGTAGGTATGAAATAAAAAATACCACGACACCAAGGGAAAATGGTAAATTAAACTATTATTTTTATATTCTGAGGTAGATTCAAATTCGAGGGTAAGGGTTCCTACCCTTAAATTTGAATCTAACTATCATAGTATCGAAATTTTCATATTCTTCTTCTACATACAGAACTTCATAATAATTTCACAAGATTGTGGCAAAACTTTACCTAAACGTTTCACGCACAACGCGAAAGTAGAAGGTAGTACGAGCCGACGATGGCGACGCGTATGACCAAATTGGACGTGTTTTATCAAAAGGTGATTCAGGAGCCCCAAAAAACATAGCGTGAATTTAAAAAAACTATAAATGTTAAAAAAGCGAATGAGATATGTAAAGGTCGAACCACGTGGCGCTCGGTTCCCTCTGCCTGCTGCTGTTGTTGTTAATAAATTCTAGTACATTATTGTCAATGAAAACGTCTGTATTGGCAGAAGGCACATTTGGTAGACTAAATTTTATACATTTGGTTTTAGTTGAATTTAATAAAAGATTATTACATGTTTGGTTCACGTGTTTAGAATGGCAAATAGAACACACATTGTCAATATTTTCGCACCGGGAAGTATACTTTTTAGTTTACATTATACTTTTTAAGTATACTCTCAAACAAGACGTCAAAAAAGTTATTTCAAAAATTCGACCTCTAGGGGGCTATATTTCAAGACAGTAACTTGGAACTTTGTACAAATACTCTCTATTAGAAACTAAAAAAAGTGATTTCAGCGTTTCCAAAAATTACACTCAAAAGTATAACAACACTTAATAGCGAGATAGAAATAGTGATTTCACTATTTCTGAAGCCCGACAAAAATAGAGCAAGCCGCTGAATCTTCAACTCCGTAGGGACATAGGCTCTCTAAGCGTATTTTACCGCCTTTACCATGGCGAGTGCTCTGAAGAACTGTTTTCCCTTATCCCACCCTCACCCTTCCGTCATAGAACCACACGTGCGGGCTTGTGATGTCATAGTTCCACGGTTGAGAATATCTCTTCGCGTACCAAAAAGTTCGGCAACTCCTATCTTTGTCGTACCATCAAAAAGTGGAACGCCTTGCCTGCACATGTGTTCCCTCCTTCCTACAATATGGGATCCTTCAAACGAAGCGTGAAGAAGCATTTTGCGGGTCAGCATGGCAGCGTCAACTGACAGGATGCGGAATGTAGTATGTTGTCAGTTGCAGTTGCGATTTGGGCTCCTCTTTCGCTTACCATCAGGCAAAGAGGGGCCACTATGCTGAACTAATATAAAAAAAAAATCTTTATTTTAAATGGGGAGATGTTATGTAGTCATAACTGCTAAGTTACCATATTATCGTACTACGAGTATTATGTCAACAAATTATTTATCTACTATAATTAGAATAAGTTGTTTTATTACTGTTTTGACTAACGACCATCATTAGTTAAGTATAATTGAGATATCTTTCTGGTTACGTATCACACGAGAACCTAATGTGTGAACTATCTAATTAGTCAACAATCATGTTATCGCCCCTTCTCACTTCCTCTTCCACTCAACACTCCTTTACCATAAAACACCCTATCTCGCTATCCTGCACACAGTTCTATCTCTGAATTCAAAGCGACATCATCTCTGTTTTTATCCTTAAGTCTTATTATTAGTTATTATTAACTATTTCATTGTATTAAATTAAAGTTAGTTTAAAAAAACAAAGCTTATTCTCCACCACCTAACAAGGACCACTACAAAAACCGATACTACTACATCGATATCTATATACCTATAGCTTCAATCGATATATAGCTTTAAAGGCGAGTGTACATAATAATATATATATTACATATGTGGTTAACGGCAGAAAAATGTATGAAATTATATCAATCAAGCATGTTCTTGTTCTTTTTGTTCTAATAAACTACAATCCAAAATAATTATAATAATTATATTACTGTTTTATTTACAACCAAAAAAAGTTGAAAACTAAATCCCAACATCGACAAAACATGCCAATCTTATTTAATTCAATAGTTTTATACTAAATTAGTTAGTCAATAATTAGACTGGAGGAGGCCCCAAAATAAGCGAAGCTTGTATTATGGGTACTAGACAACTGATAAACATACGTAAATACTTTATTTTTTTTGTAAGTTCATACTAGAAAATAATTATAGATTCTAATAGAGAGTATCTGTACAAAGTTTCAAGTCACTAATTTCAAATAATATTTCTGCTCCATGTAAACTGTCAACCCCCTTTTCACCGTTGAATTTAAAAAAATCCTTTCTTGTCTCACGTAAGCATTACAAAAGTAATCTTTATGCAAAATGTTCAAGGGTTTGACCTCGGCGTTGATGAGTCAGGAACTCCATTTTTATTAATATAGATTGGTCGGATGTGCTGTGTATTATAGATTGTATATTTGCAGCAAGGTCTCATATTGCACAGGACATAATGTACGGCCTAGTAAACCGTGGCAACCAATTGTCAATATCAATAATGCTTAGCTTGATAATGCGTGGACTTTTGATTCGCTACAGTGATGCACAAAGCAAAACACTGCCAATAAAGGACAGTCCAAAAATCACGTACATTGTGATAATCTTATTTATTAATGATTATCAGACGTACATTATTGCCTTTCTATACATGTATTATTAATAAGCTACGATTATAGACTGCCTGAAAACACGGGCAATAATACACAGGCTGACAACTATTGGAAGTCACCTACATGAACTATTTGTGGTACATTCCTGACTACACGTTAGACAGCTATGCAATATTGATCGTACATTATCGAGACCAACACATATTTCAATAATATAAAAAGAAAAGAAGAATTAATTTTGGGACTTCTTGCCGAACATTTATTCCATAAATTTTACTCAAAATAAAATGAACTGGCTACAACTATGCGAGTAAATAAGTACCTAAAATAACGAATTCTGTTGTGTTTTTTATATCAATGTATTATACCTACCTAAATATTCAGGAACACCGTTCCTATATGAAATCAATATGTTTGTCTGTGTGTGTCTGTCGCTTCACTTCAGATTCGGATTCAGCATAAAAGTAGAATAGGAATGTTCAGGAACACCGTTCCTTTCTCATAAGGAACATGGTCAAAATGGCCGATAAATAAAAAAAAATGAATTGTTATATAATTGACGAGACAGGTATTCCTCCTCTGGCAATGCAAGCTTGCGCATTCTCAACTGGTTTTATAATCGTTGAGTCGTTCTCTCGCAGCCGAGACGTACGGTCAAGCCTATCTACGCGCGTACGCATCAATAATAAAGTTTTTTTTTTTTCACGATTACCTACATACATTTTTGTGATCATGCCTAAATGTACAAAGTGCTCCAAACTAGTTACCAAGAAACTACCGGGTCTGCAATGTGGGAAGTGCAACAAATGGCTACATGCTACATGTGCGGCAATCTCCAACGAGCAACTAACCGCTCTATACGCAACGGATTCCATAGACTGGAAGTGCAAGCATTGCTCAGGAAGTAGCAAGCCGAAAAGACTGTCATGTATTATACCCGAGGATGATGGGGACGACAACACAGATACTGAAGCACCATCGGCGGCTACCAGCGAGTGCTCCCAACAAATCCTACGGGAAATCCGTTTAGAAGTCAGAAACGTAATACGGGAGGAGTTGCAACGCTCACTACAGTACTATGCAGACAAAATTGACGAGTATGAGTCAAAGATTACTACCTACGAAAAAAACATGAAAGTGCTTGATAACCAAGTTACCGACCTTAAAAACAACCTAAAGAATACAAACCTAAAGTGCAATTTACTTGAAAATAAAATAGAAAGCATCGAGCAACACCAATTGGCAAATCGGCTAGAGATATGTGGAGTTGAAGAGGAGGAGAAGGAAGAACTAGAGAGGGTCGTTGGGCAGGTCGCAACGATAATTCACCAGAATCCAGAAGACATCCTGAAAGCGTATAGGAGACGAAAAATCCGCAGTACTAACAATAAGGAACCAGCTCCAATAACGGTCGTACTGCGTGAGGGTGCGCGTGATTCGTGGATCGCAGCGAAAAAAAAAATAACAATTACCCCAAATGACCTAGGAAAAGAGGGGTCTAATCGAAATATATACCTCCGTGAGTCGCTGACCGCGAATACGGCGTTCCTGTTGTGGAAGTCTAAAGATCAACTGAAGAATGACTTCAAATATATTTGGTGTAAAAATGGCGCAGTACTACTGCGGAAAAGTGACGGTGCGAAAAAAGTGCTAAGTGTTCGATCACAGTTCGATATTGAAAAAATAAAAAGTGATCTTACTAGTGAGAAGCGGTAAGCAAAAAATTGTACTGTTTTTTTTTTTTTTTATGTTTGTATAAATCTATCTATATAAAAATGGCGTCAATTAGTCCCAACATAACTGAGATAAACTGCAAAACATGGAACGATTTCACAAATAGCATCCCTATCCAGCGTAATACATTACTAACATTTCATGTAAACATACGCTCTATGTGCCAAAACTTCGCTCACCTCGAACATATTGTATTAAGTTCACATCATACTATTCACCTAATACTGATTACGGAAGCTAATATTAAAGTTGACAGTGTAGGTATGTACGAACTACCAGACTACACTCTGTATACACAACTAAGAACACATAAAAAGGGTGGCGGTATTTTGTTATATGTACACAAGTCAATTTATTTTAAAAACACAAATATCTGTGTAAAGGAATTTGAGTGTCTGTCGGGTGAAATAATAACAAATAATAAATGTAAAATAGGTTTCTGCGGTGTGTACAGGCCACCTGACAAAAACAAAAGGCAATTTGTAAAAGAATTAGCTCAAATCATACCTAATTGTGCGCGACAAAATAACTATATAATTATGGGAGATATGAACTTGGATATTAGTTTATCTAACCCGATCGTAAATCATTACTTAAACACCTTAAGCTATTTTGGACTTGATTGTGGAGTGACCTCGTACACACGCGTAGAAAAATACGGAGACCATGTGTCCCAATCTTGTATAGACCATGTATTCGTTCGAAACGTAAGTGAATGCAATGTTTACACCGGCGTAATGAGTATCGCGCCAGCTGATCACAACATAACCGGTTGTGCATTGGTTGGCGCGTTATGCGATGATAAATTCCCGCACAGCAACAAACTAATAAATAGAATAGATAACAATAAATTATACAATGAGCTATCTAATACTGACTGGTACATCCCTTTAACTTACAATAATCCGAATGACATTATAACTTACATACACGACAAATTTAGTGATGCATACAATAAATGTACGTACAAAGTAGTTTGTAATGAGTATGGCAAGCGAAAAAACTGTAATTGGGTCAATGATCGACTTATAAAAATGTGTCAAAAAAGAGACGAATTGTTTGAAATTTGGCGCAAGGACAAAACTAACGCTAAAAAAAGGCTATTATATAATAAATATAGAAACAAAACGAATAAATACACCCAATATTTGAAAAACGCCAAAATCAGACAAGACGTCTGTAATAATTACAGTAACACCAGAAAGGTATGGCAAATAATAAATAATCTAACCGGAAAAGTGACTAAATGCATAGATGATATATTACTAAAAGCATTTAACTTAGATCCCATCACATTAGGTAACCAGTTTGTCACGAAATTCGATAGCTATACAAAAAACATAAGCAGCCTCTGTGACAGGCCAATCCTCGATAGCCATACCTATCAGTGTGACATTGACAGATCAATGAGATTGAAGCATGCACATGCATCTGACATAGATAGGATACTGAAACAAATGAACGATAAAAAGAGTCCGGGCTACGATAACATACGCGCTAAAGATATTAAATACATCGCGAACAAATTAATACCTGTGATCACACACCTAATAAATCGTTGTATTGATACAGGTATTTATCCGGACCTTTTAAAAATTGGTATTATTCGGCCAATTTACAAAAAAGGTAAACAAAACGAGTGTAGTAATTACCGACCGATAACTATCTTATCATGTATAGATAAAATTATAGAACGATATCTATGTGATCAAATAAACAGATATCTTCAATCTAATGAAATCATTAACTGTAATCAGTTTGGCTTCCAAAAAAATAAAAGCACAACCAAGTTGTTGCGTAAAGTCAGTGACACCATAAACGAGTATCTTAATAACAAAATGCATGTGCTGGCTTTATTTATTGATTTTAGTCGCGCTTTTGACATGTTGGATTATAAGATCTTGTACGACAAACTAACGCGTTGTGGTATACGGGCTCAGCTTCTTGAACTATTAAAAAGTTACCACACAAATCGTTACACTACAGTAAAAATTGCAAATCATCTTAGCAACCAAATATTGACCACTAAAGGTACGGCCCAAGGTTCAATAATCGGTCCGATAGAGTACCTACTCTATGTGAATGATATGTGTAACATTATAAAGAAGGGCTCCGTGTACCAGTTCGCGGACGATACATGTATATTGGTCGCTAATGAGAACATACAAGAAGCAGTGGAAACTTTGCAACATAATTATAATCAGTTGTGTAAGTGGGCACACGATGTGGGCCTAGTGATCAATCCACAAAAAACAAAAATCATGAATATATGCTCATCTCACAACAAAGTGGTCACTGAACCCAGAATCGTGTCTCACGAACACCAATGTATGCACAATCCACCAGTGCAAATGTGCTCCTGTCCTGTGTTGGAAGTAGTACATAAGCACATGTACGTTGGACTCGTAATTGATGACAGGTTCAACTGGGGCCCGCATAAGGACCACGTATGTGGCAAGCTAAGGTCTGTGATTAGTAAGCTTACCACGCTTAAATATAAATTACCGTACAAAACTCTCATGCTTATGTACATGGCTCTTGCTGACTCTGTCATCAATTACGGAATTAGCAGCTATGGTAGAACTTACAAAACATACATAGAAGATATTTATAAATTACAATTAAAACTTTTGAAAATAATCGTTCCCAAGAATATAAAGACCAAATTCAAAGAAGATGAAAATGGGCTGTTTAAATATTGTAAGGTCATGTCAATTAGAAACAAAATTAAATTTTCAATATTAACCGAAGATGATAATTCGGAGGTCATAGTAAATAAAAAAACAAGGCCGAGCCATCTGCGAAACATATCTCATACAAATAAATATCTTCTACCAAAAATAAATAATGTATATGGCGCTAGAACGTGTAATTATCTTACTGCAACTTATCTAAATGAATTGCCAGACCAGTTGCAGAATGTATATTTACAAAATGCTAAATATAACTTATGTAAAGTTAAAGGGAAGTTCAAAAACTATTACGTAAATAATTTCGTTTGATGAACGACTCGCTGTACACAGATAAACCCTGTGGGTTTTCGTGATGCAGCATTTGTAAACATTTTAAATAGGTACTTATGCTTTGAATAAACGCTTTAAAAAAAAAAAAAAAATGCTTATTGCTAGATAAGTTACGTATCGACATAACCTCAAAATACTAAAATTATACGAGTACCATATTAATTATCTTTTAATTGTGAACTCGTCATACAGGAATGTTTGTCATTAAATTTAGTTTAGGTTGCCCTATCGTTTTAATATTTCTCATCTTAAGACGCTGTAATGTAATATTAAATTAAATATTATGTAATGACAAGTCATTATTCGTCTTTATTTACAACTAGCTTTTCCCCGCGGCTTCGCTCGCATTGATAAAAAATAATTATTATTTTTTAATAAAAAGTATTCTAAATTACTTCACCTCCAAAAATATATGTACAAAGTTTCATGATGATCGGTTGAGTAGTTTTCGCGGGAAATCGTAACAAACAAACGGACATTCACATTTATAATATTAGTAGGATGTTGAAAGGTCTCTAGAATAGCAACAAGTTATGAAAGGTCTGAAAACCCTAACTGGCCCCTTGAGTTCGCCGAACAGAAATTGTAGGCCTAACTGTTGAGGTAGCCAAGTGCCAAATCCCTTAAGTGTAAAAGTTTGACACGCTAAAGGGTTTTGGCACTTCGCTTGGTACATGTTCTACATTAATTTACAGGTAGAGAGAACAGTTTTATTAATAATAATAACATGTATGTATTTATATCATTAACTCGTCCGGGATCCAGATCCTCGGGGTTCGTCGCATCAGTCGTTACGGCACCTTCATTCATGTAATCATTTACACAATCTGAAAATATGTAGTGATTCCCATCAAGCCCTCTGTTCTTCGATCGGCTTCTCCACCGACATTTATGTACTGTATCAGAAAACTACATATTAATAAGATATTTAGGAATGACAGAACGTGCATTAAAGATCCGGTAGAATATTCTAGAATTGTGCGATATGGTGGTGTAGCAATCTATTTGCGCAGTGACATATTGTGCAATGTTATGTATCAATGTCCTCCAGTATACAAATCACCTGAACATCTTTATCTAGAAATATCCTTCGTCACTCTAAAATATTTTTAGATGTCTATATTGTCTATCTTTACACATTAACTTATTTGACTCCTTGGAATCAATTCTTGCTGATCTACACCCACAATGCGATCACATGGCCTTAATGGGTGATTTGAATACCTATCTTATTAAAAATGACGGTCGCTCAAAACGACTAATACTCGTAGATATGCTTCAATCGTTAGATTTACAACAGTTGCCACTTGATCCCACCCACTTCCCACATAATGGTCACCCATCTTGCTTGATCTCATCATCACTTCATCTTCCGATTTAGTCGCGTGTCACGGTCAATTGCACCTGCATTCTCTGCTCACCTTATTTTCGCCTCTTTAAAGCTATGCTCCCCAAAACAACATAGGGTCTTAATCTTGCGAAACTACAGATTGATCGTGACGAGTTACGGGAGGATTTCGTGAATGCCGACTGGAGTCCACTGGAGTACAAATCCTGATTCTAAGCTCACTACTTTCAAATCTATTTTTCTGTCAATTTACGACAAACACACTCCCCTCCGGCCTGTTAAAGTAAAACTTTTCCCTACGCCATGGCTTACAGAGGCAATTAAGCGGTTAATGGCCAAAAATGATTGGGTTAAGACAAAATTGCCCCTTCCGACTCTAACCACCTTAATTATTCCTCACTGCGCAATGAACGCAACAAGTGATGTAGGTAGGCAAGAGGAAACTCGTTCACATGAAAAGACGCTCCATAGAAAACTGTTCTCCTGACAAATTATGGAAGTTCTTAAATAAAATAGACATAGGCAACTCCAGAACAATCGATGCTCACGTACTGGATGTGGATGCTCACACTTCAGTGCAACTTCATCTAGTCTAGTCATTTAAGCGCTTCCAGCAGAGTGGTGTGCGATCCCTTTGAGCTGGACTTAATTACGACAGATTAGGTGAAGAAATATATTGAATCTATTAAGTCTAAGGCTGTAGGCAGTGATGACATATATTTATCTACGTTCAGCTAATCACAGATCTAATGGCTCCCATAATAGTTATATAAAAATTAACGCAGCGTAATCTCAAAGTATTGTAATAGATAGTCCCTAATTTATTTCATTGTTCCAATCTGGTGCATTCACTAAAGTCGTTTATAATGGTACAGTAATCCGTTATTGCTCTACGGTATGGACCAGACACTATCATGGAGGCCTCATATCAATGATATAAGTCACAAAACTTTCGGCTCGCCTTATTCATTGAGGCGTCTTCAAAACTTTCTCCCTTTGGAGACTGACGTGATGCTGGCTCGTTCCCTTCTCCTACCCCTTCTTGACTATGTCGACGTATCCTTATAGAAGAACTGGACAAATTAGACAGACTTCAAAATCAAGCAATTCGATACGTTTTTGGTTTTCGTAAGTATGACCATGACTCAGTTTCGGCAGCAGCTTAACTGACTACCTATAAGACAGCGTCGCATAGTTCACATTCTCACCTCTCTATATAATGTACTTTTAACCCTTCTTCTCCAAAATATCTCCGGGAGAGGTTTCACTTTCGGAAAGTGAACAAACATCTACGGTGTAGCGCAAATCCTATACTGTAAGATCCTCACATATAAATAATTTCTGGCATTCATACACTGTACTAGTTGAACGCCTGTGGAATGCACTTCCTATGAAAATTAAGGATTCGCAGACTATAAGCTGTTTTAAAAAGCGACTAAACGGGTTCTATCGTACTCTTGCGTCGAGTTAAGCTTACGTAGATATTATGTATTTGATATGTATGTACTACTGTTTATTTAATGTGTATATTTATTAGCGGTTTTGTTATTGACCCCATATGTTGTTATGTTTATTCTTTATCCACTTCATTTTCCTTCTCTTCGATCGCTATTTCCCACCGCCATTCATTGCTCCATTCAGGTACTCAAAAGCCATGGTTGGCTGGAAGAGAATCCTTGAAGCAAATTCCACTTTTGCAAATCATGTAACTTTTATACTTTTGTAATTAATTATGGATATGTATGGATATGGATATGTTATTAGGGAGCTGGGCCTAATGGGATACATCCTATTTTATTAGTAGATGTTCTACCGCTTTAGCTTTGCCTTTAACAATATTATATTTAAAATCTATCAAAGAAGGCATAGTTCCTGTCTTTTGGAAGAGAGCCCTGGTTACTTCCATTCCCAAAGGTATACCTAGCGCCGATATTGAAAAATACCGTGGCATATCTAAATTATGTCACTTTGGTAAAATTTTGGAAAAAAATGTTACTGACCAACTATCTATGACTGTTCGTAATATAATAAATCCGAACCAGCATGGATTTTATTCTGGCCGTAGTGTAGACACTAATCTTCTTAGCTTTACGGAAATGATACTAAATGCTATGGCCTATGAATGATAACTGTCAAGTAGATGCGGTATATACTGATTTTTCCAAATGTTTCGATAAAATTTGTCATTACACTTTAATGTTACAAGCCCTTAAAGCTTTGGAGTCTTGTTATACATGGAGATCTTTTTCGATGGATTAAATCATATATAGATAATAGGAGCCAGGCTGTTGTTCTAGGTTATCGATCACAATATAAAATCGTAACTTCTGGGGTTCCTTAGGGTTCACACTTGGGGCCCCTACTATTTAATCTTTTCATTAACAATATTAATAATTTTATACAAAATTCGAATCTTTTACTGTATGCTGATGACACAAAAATTTTTAGAATTATTCGGATACTCAATGGTTGTGAACTATTAGAAAAAGATCTGAAAAACTTTGAAAGATATTGTATGCAAAATAAAATGTTTTTAAATTTAGACAAATGCTATTAGTTATAGTTATTAGTTATAGTAGAAAATTAAACATAATTACATATGATTACAAGCTTTGTGATAAAAAAATATCTAGAGTTACACAGATTCGTGACTTGGGAGTCATTATGGACTCCAAATTAAAAAATCCCACATAGATAATATTATTAATAAGGCATATAAACAATTAGGATTCATATTGAGAATAAGTAAACCTTTCAAACATTCTTTGACTTATAAAATTCTATATTACAGTTTCGTTCGCAGCCATTTGGAATTTGCATGTTGTGTCTGGCAGCCTCATTTTAGAGTTCATATCCATAGAATTGAAAATATTCAAAAGAAGTTTCTTAGATCTCTTGATTTTAGAACCGGCGTTTCATATATTGACTGTGAAACCTCTGCTAAACGACACAACGTGATGTCGTTAGAACAAAGACGTAATTATTTCGACATTATGATGTTGTTTAAAATATTGAATAACATTGTTGATACCCCTTCATTACTTCATAATATATTGTTTCGTGTGCCTCGCAGATGTGAGCGACTATGCATTAAAAAACATTTATTTTATATATTAAGTAGCAGAACCTGTTATGTTCAAAATAGTTTTATAAGAAGAACATGTAAATTTTATAATGAGAATTTACTCCAAATTGATTTGTTCGCGTATTGTTCTTTGGGTTCATTCAAGGCCTCCCTGGTTGAGTCTCTGAAATAAACTTATGCTTGTGTCAGCGATTTAGCTAGGTAGTACCTATTGTTTGTAAAATCTTTTTGCAATATGTTTATTTTGTTTGTGTAATTGATGGATGTTGTTGTTGCCTACTATAAGGTAAAATGTAATAAATGAAACTATAGGTCTGTCCTTAAATATGTATTTAACAACATAATAATTAAAGACTGTTTGTTTCTAAATAAATGAAATAAATAAATAAATAATGCTATAAAGTTATACAAACAAAATAGTCATTGAGGAATTGAGGATTTAGGCATTGTGAAAATCAGACTTTTGTCGTAACGTGAGATACCATCCTGTGTTCAGATGCCATTGCCAGACATACAAGTCGCAGTTATAAGCTAATAACATTACTTTTAGTGTTGAGGATTTACGATATTCTTTTTAGGGTTCCGTACCCAAAGGGTAAAACGGAACCCTATTACTGAGGCTCCGCTGTCCGTCCGTCCGTCCGTCCGTCTGTCACCAGGCTGTATCTCATGAACCGTGATAGTTAGACAGTTGAAATTTTCACAGATGATGTATTTCTATTGCCGCTATAACAACAAATACTAAAAAATAGAATAAGATAAATATTTAAGGGGGCTCCCATACAACAAACGTGATTTTTTCGCCGTTTTTATAGATAATGATTCGGAACCCTTCGTGCGCGAGTCCGACTCGCACTTGACTGATTTTTTACGTTATGTTTAGCGTTAAACAGCTTTATCAGCAATAATATCACAGTGGATAAAGAACCAACCATTAACCATATATAGCTATAAATACTTCAACTAGAGGTAACTCGTGTTTGGATCACGTAATTTTAAAAACTAAACTGCATGCTTACACGTTTTCATTAGGTATAACTATTACTGATCATGAAGCTACCTTATTCTATATTGAAACAGGCAAAATAAACAGTGAATGCTCAAAATATAAAATCAATACCAAACTAGATACTGAACAATTAAAAATTTACGGTATGAATCATAATTTTAATACAATTCTTAAAGAGAGGGATCTGAACAGAGCAGTAGTTTAGTTAGCACAACGGAACAAATGATAAATAAAAACTTAACAAAAAAGCTTGTCTCCAGAAATAGACAAATAATTAAACCGTGGATAACACCAGGCATACTTCGCTGTATTCGTACTAGGGATAGAATGCACGAAAAGTTAAAATCTAATATATAAACGTCGAAATTTTACGAATCTCATACAAACGATACAGGAACCAATGTAACAGTTTACTAAAAAATCTTAAAATTCAGTATGAAAAAGATCAATTACTAGCTTCAAAAAACAACACAAAGAGACTTTGGACTACTATAAAAACGATAACTAATTATAAAAGCGAAAATCAAGGACATGCCGAATCACTCCTAAAAATAAAGAGCCCCTAACAACAATTAATAAAATTAACGAATATTTTTCCAATATCGGCAAAAAGGTTTCTGATGAAATTTCCTCAACTGTACCCAAGTTTAACTATAAAACAGACCCTTCTGTTAACTCATTCGTTCTGTTACCGACTGACTGTGATGAAGTTTATAGGACAATCCAAAACCTAAAAACCGATTGCTCTCCTGGATGGGATTACATAAGCGCCAGAGCTCTTCAAACCATAGGAGAATTCATAACGCCAGTACTCACAAGTCTAATAAATCGTTGCTTTGAAGCTGGAGTGTTCCCACTTGCTCTAAAAAAAGCTATAATCCATGCGATGCATAGGGCGGGGGATAGAGGCTGTATCGAGAACTATAGACCTATAGCAATACTCACGACGATCTCTAAAGTATTTGAACGTATCATTAACATGCGATTAGTCAACTACCTAGAAAAACACAATATAATATCTAATAGACAGTGTAAAGAATGGGTTTTAAAGAAAGGTGGACTGTATGTAATAAATAGGTAAAGACCAGATATCAGAGTATTTTCTATTTATTAAGGATATAGGAGTTATAATAATAATGCTTACCAAAAGACGAACGATGACAATCATAATATGACAGCAGAAAACAAGAGAAAGAGTATAATACCAGAGTGTAAAAACATAGAGTTTACAAAAGTATAAAAAGGTTATATAAAAGCTATCCTCAACAGACAGTATGGTTTTAGATCTGGTCGCTCAACAGATGATGCTGTTCTTGATTTCACTGATTACTTGACTGAAAAAATAGATGGGGGAAAAAATGTTTAACTATATTTCTCGACCTAGCAAAAGCTTTCGATACCGTCTCTATTTCCCACCTGATACAGACGCTTAATGATATGTTAAAATCGGAGACTATATCAATGATGAGTTATCTGTAGAATTTGGGGTCCCGCAGAGGAGTATCATTAGCCCAACGCTGTTTCTTTGCTACATCAATGAACTGTGCGAATTAAATTAAAAAAACTGCCGTATCTCGTCATATCCTGATGACACGATTCTTACATTTTTTGCATACTCACATCTCGAACTGTTTGATTTGGCGCAATTTGGATTCAATACAGTGTGTCACTGGCTATGATCCAACTCCCTTACATTAAATGACACAAAAACCAATTATATCAAATTCACTATTCAAAAGCAGATGTGTCTAACAATGCTACCTCCATCTTTGCGCACAAATATAACTTTTCGCCAAACTCCCACTGTAACTGCCCTGCTATTAGTGTCATGCAGACTACAAAATACCTCGGTATCATAATTGACTCCAATTTGCCTTTTGAAAATCATATCCACTGCGTGGCGCAAAGAGTAAGGAAACTTACATATATCTTCAGACAACTTGGCACTGTAGCTGATGGTCGTACCATGAGGTTAGTGTATGAGGCTTTGGTACATTCGATTATAAGATACTGTGTCACTGCCTGGGGTGGTGCAGGTAAAACTAAACTGATTGAACTGGAAAGAGCTCAGAGATTGATCCTTAAAGTCAGCCTTTCCAAACATCGCCCATTTCCTACCTATCAATTACACCAAGAAGCAGACATTCTCACTGTGCGCCAAACATACATTTTATTAACATTAATGCATAAACACGTTGCGCTTTCGTTGGATGTGGTGAAAGACAGGGCGCACACTACACGCCATTACTCAGTATGTGAGACAAAATCCGCCAGAACCTCTTTTGCTCAAAAAATTTGCCTTATTTGTTCAGGAATGCTATACAATAAAATAAATAAGATACTAAACATTGTGAACTGTACCAGGTATACATTTAAAAATAAAATAACTAAATGGTCAAAAGAAAGGACTTATGTAATTGTATTGTTTATGTATTATGTGTCTATTGCATTGTAATTAGGTGCTGTGTATATATATATATATAGTATGTGCATGCATAAATATTGTGCAAAAAGGAGGGGACCTGGTGTTCTAAAATACAAGCCATGGCTTAGTTTAGGCTCCAGATCTCCCAGAAATTGCATACTAGTGGTAAGTACGAGTATATTACATTCTCACTTGTTTAGTTTGTAAGAAAATAGAATTTGTGGAGATAAATAAACTATATATTATTATTATAACTTCACGCGAAATCCCTTACGGGGTAGGCAGAGAGGACCGATATTTAATAATAGTTTACATAATATAATAAGAATGGACTAAGAAATATCTGACCATTATGCGCGTATCACATAAAAACTAATGAGCAAATGAAAGATTCGAACAAGACTCCATAGGTAAATGCGGGCATCCTTGACAAGTTTTGGTATAATTGACCTGACGCCGTAACCTTGCTGCGTAAGAGTTTATTACGTCATGTTTTTCTTAAGCCTATGCGCAGACTTGTATAATATAAAATTATTAGTATACCAATATACTACAACTACATCTTCACACTGAATCCCTTGCGTTGTGCCTACCCCAGAAAAAGACAAGAACGGGCGCCACATGACATGTTTTTATACACCTCACTCGCTTCTACATTAATAGTTCTTTTCGTACACGTTCGTCGATTCCTAGGGTTCTTGACACCACTTTCTGACAATATACGACCAATTTTGATCCTGTTAGGTTGTTAGCCTAGGCCTACTTTGATTCCTACATTCTTTTACTTCCGCGTTGTGTATCTGATTGGTCATTCTTTCCTCTTGTATTCTATCTACATGTTGGAACCAGAGAAACATGCCTTTTCTTATCTTAACAACTATATTCTCTTCCGTATGGTATAGGATCATGTTGAACTGGTATGTACAATGTCGAAATGTATGGTCTATATTATTGTGAGGAGAAATAAAGAACATTTATTATTATTATTATTACTATATCGTTACTGTTAGCTCGATCTACAAGCATTACGCTGCATATTTTACGCAAAGCTTGCATTCGACGGCATTTATTCTATTTTCATGCTCTCTCGCTGTCAAACTGTCTGTGTATATTTGAGATCAGCACCACGTTGTGTATTGCTAGTGAGCTATTCCTTCTGGCTCAAGTTTTTGCAGTCAAAAAGTTTTCTCAACGCTCTATTCACTCTATTTTCTCCCCTCACTCACTTCTCCACATCAGCGGTGTACCTTCCATTCCTACAAAATGTGCATCCAAGATGTACAATCTCATTTACTGGTTCCAACACTACACCTCTAACGATCGTTCTGATTTTTTCTCTTTCAAATATCATTATCTTTATTTTCTCCATACAGTCGTCTTTCATTGTTGTGACTAGTGTATGCAGTCCAGATAGTGTGTCTGCTATAAGTATGATATAATCTGCATAGAGCAGACAATTCACCATTAAGTCACCCATTCTCAATCCCGCTTTTCGCAATTCGTCGGCTTGATTCTCTTTAGGCAATTATCAGAATACATATTAAACAGCTGAGCCGACAGCACGCGACCCTGCTTGACACCAATGTTGATATCAAGCGAGGGGTAATAAGCTGCCGCCCGCTCGTACATATGCTGTATAATCCTCATAAGTTTTACTGTACAGTACATAGTAGGGCACTATCAATTCCATATCCCAGCAATGTGTCCCAGAGATCCTTCGGCGCTACTCAAATGCTTTCTCAAGATCGATAAACACGCATAAAATCTTCTAGTCTAGCGCCATATGCTTCTCCACGATTTCTAAGGTTCGTATATCCCCTTCCATACCAGAATGCTACTTACTATACCTGCTATAGCTTTCCGTCGAATTTCAGCGTCTCATATTTTCATACAATTTTGGCGCGAAACTGATCGGGCTGATGGCTCTATTGCTGACGCAGTCCATACATGATCCCTTACCTTTATACAAGGGTACGATGACTGAGCCTCTCCAATCCGTTGGGACCTTTCCAGTTCTGCATAAATTACGCATGATCCAGAAAGTATTTCAGCAAACAGTAGTATATCTGCCATTTTCTGTACCATGTAGGGCAGATCATTCCCATATACTAAAAATAAAAAGAGACCTAATATAGAAATGTATTATTTTACTTAAGTAAGTTGCAATCAAATTATGGGCTTTACCTCTAACTTCATAATGGCACAGCTAGAGCAATAATGTCGGATGGTCGACACAATCAAAAGCTTTGGAGAGATCACAGAAGACCCCAATAGCGTCCTGGGATCTCACCCATGCGCTAAGAACGTGCTTGAGTAATGCTACTCCTGCATATGTAGTGGACTTACCTGCTGTAAATTCGTATTGTGAATTATGAAAAATTCCACTGGTCTTAAAATTTCAAGTACTTTACTCAATACTGGCAAAATAGATATCGGTCTATAATTCCTCAGTTCTCTTTTTTACCAGACTTGAAAAATGGAATTAATTTACTAAATTTCATCAAGTCTGAGAACACACCCGTATCTATAGATTGATTAAATTATGAAGCTATTAAATGATTGATATGAATAAGAGTGCATATTACCGGAGAGATCGCGTCCGATGAAGCCTTAAAATTGACTAACTAAATGTCCAATTGGTGTTTAGTTAGTAAGAATTTTACAAAACTAACATGGCGGTGGTGTGCATCGGCATTACCTCCTCTCTGCACCATATCCGGAAGGTGTCATTTCATTTACGTCTGGTTTAAATCCCTCCTGAATATTGTTCTCGGTATCTCGAATTTCAACGACATTGACAAAGTTGGCTACAGTGACTCCAAATAGGATGCTTTTCTGGACAGTGTCACAATTTTAATTTCTATTATAGCTACTAAGTTCTCGTCTAGTTTCCTAAAAAGAAATGAATAACGGTGAAAAAATTCACATTACAAATTGCCTCATTATGAAATTATAAATCTATATATATATATATATATATATAAATGAATGTTTGTCTATATGTCCTCTATGGACTCAAAAACGGCTGGGCAGACTTTGATGAAATTTTCAGGGAATCTTCGGATTAATCCAGTCGGTGATCATGTGAAGTTTGGTAGCGATCAGATCACCCGTGCGAAGCCGGGGTGGGTAGCTAGTAAAAAATAATAAAAAAACGTTTTAAAAGCAATGTTTTTTAAATAATTTATATTTGTATAATAATAAAATACGTATAAAATAAACGTGGTTTAGATCAAATTTTCTGTAAACTTGATTCACGCAAAATAACGCCTTAAATGTATTTACAAAATAAGTTTTATTTTTATGGCAAAACTACATTATACTACATAGCTATAGTAAGAACCTTGTTTCACATTGATAAATTCTAATAAACTTAAACGTGATTATAGAAGGCATACAATGCTACATTCCCAATGGTCTAATGGCTGCTGTGGAAGTCAAAAAGTGATGTCGGTTTAATCGGCCTTATCATTAATCATAACTAATAATTATTCATCTCAAGCATATTGGTTATGAAGCTTGAACCACGGCGCATGCTAATTAATATCGTAAACTAAGACCATTTTTTGTAGGTTACGGCCTGGTTTTGTAGGGCACCAGTGACAATGAATCCTAAGATTAAACAGTCCACTTTATCTAATCTTTTGAAGTCGACTCATCAGGGCTCTGCTTTAGATCTCGGGTTGATATCAGCAGATAAGATAGTGATGGTTAAGGTCGCAATGAATACTCATACCTAGCATATTCAGGCAATCTCGCATACTGAGGGAAGCGCCCTGAAGACTGGGAGTGGGACGGAAAGGGGACATTTTTGTTGTAAATGCGCAAACCTGAGTTTTCTCAGCTCAACCAGGTTATTGGAACCCCATTTACTAATGAGATCCAAATTTACGAAGAAAATGAAGAAGAAAGCTATTACGCCTATAGGTGTTATGAAATCCATACGGCCCACTTGGCGAGCATGTTATGAAGCTGTAAACGAGCAAATGTAATGAAATGACAATTACAGGTCAGAACTGAATGAGTAGTAACCTTAAAACAGGCATGATGTTTGTGACCGACATAAAGTAGGTATGTTATTGATTTCCATGGCGTCGGCCAGTCGGGGACGATTTTCCGCAACGCCGAATTCGACTATACATTTTATCCTTAAATTTTAGATTCTTAGACTAGGTTATCCGTGTCCAATTTTTTTTGTAGCAAAAACAAGGTTATAGGTATTAGTGTATATTTTTATGTTTATACTAGCGACCCGCCTCGGCTTCGCACGGGTTAGTAGAGCTTATTATGCCTAGTAACTTATTTAAGTTAGTACGTATTAATACTGTATATCCATATAATAGCCGATGAAAGCTCCGAGGGGACTCCTTTTTTCCGACATTTAAAAATTAAGGCATATTTATATTGAATACCGCTATAAGACAAATAAATCAGATCTCAGCAGAATTAATACCTGGTCCAAAAGTTATGAAATTCCCGTGAATCCCACTAAGTGTCAAGCAATTATTATAGGCAGCTCACGTCAATATGCAAGACTGGACGTTAATTCGTTATCTGCTGTCATGCTTAACGACTCGATTATCCCCTTCAGCACCAGCGTTAAAAATCTTGGTCTCCATATCGACTGTACGTTTTAGCTAATCAACTGGTTGAAATTAGTCGTAAAGTTAGCATTACGATTTTAAACCGATACAGATTTTTTCCCCCTATTGCTACTAAAGTTACCCTTGTGCAATCCCTCATCCTGCCCGTAATCGATTATGGTGATGTGTGTTATCCTGGTCTCAATGCAGATCTGCTTGATAAGCTGGACCGGTTAATTAATAATGCCATCCAATTTATCTTTTGCCTTCGGAAATTTGACCACATTTCTTCCTTCCAGAATACTTGAACTGCAATTTCAGTATCTCTGTGACTCTTATAATCTCCCACTTCATTCCTGCAATTCTCTCTTACTATCCCTCTTTTCTGCTCAGGCTTCATGTCCAGCTCCTTCACTCGGCAATCTATTCAACTCTGGAATACGTTACCAGTATCTATTAAGAAATCGTGCAGCAAATTTGTCTTTAAAAAGAAGGTAATCCAATATTTTTTTGAAAGCTCGACAAGGCAGTAAGATCGTCATCATTATTTATATATTTCTATTTATTTTAATATAAGTTGTAACAGTTATGTATATCTAATACGTTTGTATGTATCATATAATTTACATGTATTATATATGCACGTGTATTATAAGTATTTATGTATATATATGTATAGCTGCAATCGTGATTCTCTGCACTCCAAAAGGTCGACTGGTAGAGAATGTAACTAGCATTAAGTCCGCTTATTATACAGTTTTAAATAAATAAATATTTGAACCGATTTACACAAAAACCTTAAGAAATTATACACCTAAATCTTCATCGAGAACACTATGTCTATTGGTGAAAACCGCATGAAAATCTGTTCAGTAGTTTTTGAGTACATCGCGAACAGACAGACCGACAGACGCGGCGTGGGACTTTGTTTACTAATATTATGTCTATATATTTATATCAAATATATTAGAATTGACGTTTGAATAGCGAAACGTAGAGATTTAATTGGTACTGTTTATTTTCTTCTTATCTTTCTTGTAAGTGACGAGTATTAATGCCGATCATTATATACGATAGGCGCGGTGATATGGATGCAACACATAGATGTCCCTTTGAGAGGTAATGTAATGTAGTACACCCGCTGTGATCCACTCCGGCAGATATAGATGAAACCCGTGAGCAGGCCTCGAAATTATTGTACTATTTTAATGAGATCTGTGGGGATATTCACATTGCCTACGAAAGCCATATTCGAAACAAATTCATTTCATTCATATTCCATTTTTCATATACAACTTTTTGAATCCGATTCGAATATAGTGTTTCGAGGTGACGTGGATACCCCCACTGGAGGGATTATTATTCACATATCTCTTTAATTACGTTAATCTCAGTTATTTCATAGGCGTGCGCGGGTACATGGATCCAACACGTAGAGGTACCTTCGAAGAGATTGTAATGTACTCGTATTATATTAATGTTATTCGTATAATTATTTAATACGTATATGTTTTATATTGTGCATGATAACAACAAGGTCTGGGAAACATCATTTGTAGAGACAGGCCTCACTTTATAATTTTTTTGTTTCAATAATATTGTTTGTATTATAAACTGCCAGTCAACTTCGACTGACGTTGCTGTGCCCGACATAAAAAAAACAATGTCATAGAATACATATACAATAGAGTTCAATTGTAAATCTGAACTATCTAGGAACCCACTCAAGCACACACAAAAAATCATCAGTCAATGCAGCCATTTAAGAGGAGTAAAGTGGCATATATACGCACAGAATATATAAATGTATAAATATACATATATATATATATTAAGATACTAGAATAATAACTTCATACGCATGTACGCAGCATACGCTATCAGGAAAGACGATTTTTCAGTATTCTTCTTATGTAGTCCTCTGCAAAGGATATTTGTTAAGTGCCCAATCCAACGGTGACAAATTTAGAGTTCATAGACCAAACGAGCTAGCATTTTTCAAACTAAGTTTTGCTGCAAATTTCCTCAGCGCCTGATGAGTTGCGCTTACCATTGCCCTTGGTCGCATATACCTAATACAAAGAGTATCCATCCATGTTCCGAAAACACAGGAGTACCTAACAGGTTGTTTTGAAATTATTTCCCTTGGTGGACTGGCTATATAATTATACCGTTTTTAGGGTTCCGTACCTCAAAGAAAAAACGGTATCCTATATGGAGGATCACTTTGTTGTCCGTCTGTCTGTCTGTTGCACTGTCTGTTTGTTTGAATGTCTGTCTATTTGTTTGAATGTCTGTCTGTCAAGACCCTCTTTCTCAGGGACGGATAAAGCTATCAAGCTAAAATTAATAACAAATACTAAAGTCTGCAATCCCTTCAAGCAGTGAAAAAATCAAACTTCTCAGTCAACGCAATTAAAAGATACGGCCGTTTATAATATTCGCAAGGGAATCAAAACTTATAGGCTACTTCTCGTTGATCTAGAATCATGAAATTTAGTAAGAAGAAATGTCATGTAGCACAAATAAAGGAATAAATCTGAAGACCGTAAAATTGTGGCTACATCACAAAAAAAGAATTGCGAAAATAATTTGCGTTAATATTTTTCCGCATAAAAACCCTTAGAGCGCGAGTTGAACTCGCACTTGACGGCTTTTTTGTACAACGTTGGGTGGCATACAAGCATATGGCCCACCTGATGTAAAACGATTACCGTAGCATATGATTACAATGCATAACATATTTCTCGCGCGATGCCACCTCTGATACTAACACAGCTACTCCTTAGGAACTTACTGGTGACCACACTCACTCGCAGGAACACAACAACCCCCGGTAGTTCTTATTTAGCTGCTCTCAGGTAACAATTTTAAAAAGGTAGGGTGCATCGAACCTAGAAAACGAGAAGTACTTCAACCTCACAGACAACCGCAGTCAAATAACAATTCCCTGAAGGATTATTGTGTTCCTACGAGTGAGTGATACCTATGTCAACAGGAGAGGTAGCAACGCGCGCGCAATACTCTCTGTATTGCAAGTGTTCATAGACTACATCAGCTCGGCTGTATGTTTGTAAAGCCAGCGTTCTAGAAAAAAATATTTTTACAAAGTCTCGTTCGTTAATCAGCAAGCTGCACCACATGCAATAAAGGTTATGGATTTTGCTGTAAAGATTATAATGACCACTTAGACCCCTAAAGTGTGGATACAAGGTCAATACTATACAAATAGTCGACGGAAACGAATAATACATATGGCAATGGCGACAAGATGGCTTTCCTCGCGAACTCGGATATAATTGAGGTCAGTCTACATGTTCGAAATATATGGAGGTACTTCCACGTCTTTATAATGTCAATAACCTGAATTATTTATATCTTGTAATATTGCAGTCTTCAACAATTTAAAAGGTGGGCTTATCAAAAACAAGTTTGACTGTTCAGAGTTTTATTTATGTTTAAGGAGAACCATCAGCTATGATACTCGTATATTGAATAAGTACATTTAAGAGAGGTAGGGCGCATCAAATCAGCCCGTCTGGGGAAGTACCTCCACCTTATAGAAAACCGCAGCCAAATAACAACTCCCTAGAGGGTTGTTGTGTACCTGCGTGTGAGTGAGGCTACCAGTAAGCTCCCAAGGAGTTGCTGTGTAAGCAGCAGAGGAGGCATCGCGCGAGTAATAATTAATATATCGCAGGCGTTAATATGCTACGGTACCCGCTATACATCAGGTGGGCCGTATGCTTGTATGCCTCCCGACATAGTATTAAAAAAAATATATAAATTAAGTCTCATTTCGCACTAACCGTATATAATCCGTCTCCTGCACCTCAACCTATAGTGGCACCCAAATGTTCCATTACTATTATTAAAAGTCATACTAGAACAGTGATGGTTAAAGGAACAGCCAGTTAACCGATTGGTCCCTGGTTCAAATGCTGGAGTAGGCATGTACAAGTAAGTTTCGGAGTTATCTTCTTCTTCCTAGCGCGATTCCGTTTCATAATCAATAGAATTAGCGGTATCCGTTACCTAAGCCTAAGAAGTAGCCGAACCTACTCATTTTTACATAGCATGCTAGCCTGGTGGATAAAGAACCAGCCTAGTGACCCATTGGTCCCCGGTTCGAATCCTGACATTTACCACTAAAGTCGTATTTTCGGATTTATGTACATATTTGTAATTATCACTTGCTCGGCTGTGAAGGAAATACATAGTGAAGAAAACACACACATGTCCAAAAAAGAATATTTCGAAAGACGTGTGACCTAACCCAAGAAAGGTCTGGTTTAACCTTCTGGGTTGTGGACGTCTGACGGTAGTCGCTCCATGTAAAAATAAGTAATCTTCGCCAAATCCTTAGGCTTAGATAGCGAACCCCGTCGATCCCAATAGATTACGGGAAACGGAATAACGCAAAGAACTTACGTAGAGCGACTGTCATCAGACCTCCACAACTCAGAAGGAAACCCAGACTTTTCCTAAGTTAGGTCACACGTCTTTTGAACACGAATATATCCTATATATAATCTTGGACTTGCGGGTTTCCTCGCGTCAGTTTTCCTTTACCACCGAGCAAGTGACAGCGTAGTAGCTTAGATAGCGGATCCCGGAATATCCTGGATAGGGGAATATGAAAAACACGTGCATGCGGTTAATTCGTAAGGCGGTATCTTTGCCACTGATTTTGATTTTTTTTTTACGCAAAGCATACCTCTAGGTTAGTTTCAGTAATGTAGCCAGTTATTCAGAAACTCTTGAAAAACCAAGTGTTACCTGTGTGTATTAACCAATTTTTCACCTGACATCTTCGTCAGTTGTGAACCGATTTTCATTATGCTTTTTAGTGAAGATTAGATGTAGATACGATGAAATGTAACGATAAGCTATAAAGTTATGAAATAAAACCTTTTAAATAAGAAACTGGAACCAAGTTCATTGAAGTTGACGCTTATTTACATAGTTGTTATATATATGCTGGTGTCGATTTCAACGAAGTCGGTTCTACTTTATTATTTATGTGCGAAAAAAGTTACAGTTTTTTCGTATTTCATAAGTAAAAAGTTGCAGTATGATCTCTTTATTTGTACTGGTTTTATCTGACTAGCTTTGATACCATTAAATAAATGACAAATAAAAAAGAATCTAAATAAAAATCGAAAGCGGTTTCTCGCCATTTTTCTATTGTTTTTATCTCCGTCAAAATGATTCAATTCAATTCAATTTCAATTCAATTCATTTATTTGCAAATGTAGGTAACAACAGTTGTTAGCATTATATTTATTATGAGCACCATCTACATATTACCTTTCGGCATGCAAAATAAATTACAAAAAAAAAAAATACAATAATTACAATTTATAATACACATTAGTACCATTCTAACAGAGATTAATTTATTACTGTCATTATCATTAACTTTTATGAATTTAAAATGTCAAATATTAGATACAATAATATGTCAGTCACAAAACTACAAATAATTATAAAATGTCAAAGAGCTGATATTCATAGAATTATATCAAAACCATCGATTTTAATCTCTACTGTCTACAACTGATAAGACTGAAGCAAGAAATAGGGAAAAAAATCGGCCAAGTGCGAGTCGGATTCGCGCACGAAGGGTTTCGTACCATTATCTATAAAAACGGCAAAAAAAATCCCGTTTGTTGTATGGATAACCCCCTTAAATATTTGTTTTATTTTAATTTAATATTTATTCTTAAAGTGAATATATGACTAAATATTCTGTGAATATTTCAAGCGTCTACCTGTTGCCGTTATCAATATCGAGCAAAAATTTGCAAAAAAATCACCTTTGTTGTATGGGAGCCCCCTTAAATATTTACTTTATTATATTTTTTAGTATTTGCTGTTATAGCAGCAACAGAAATACATCATCTGTGAAAATTTCAACTGTCTAACTATCACGGTTTATGAGATACAGCCTGGTGACAGACGGACGGACAGCGGAGCCTCAGTAATAGGGTTCCGTTTTACCCTTTGGGTACGGAACCCTAAAAACGGCCTAAATTTATCAACAGAAAAAGTGTGGTTTATCATTATAATAACACCAGACCACACACATAATCATACAGCAAATATTGAAAGAGCTTGGTTGGGAAGTGTTAATGCATCCACCATTTAACCTTGACTCTTTAATTGCTCTTGCATCTTTAAATTTTCGCCAATTTAGGTGTCTCCAGATTTATTTAGGTAGTATTAGGTAAACATCAAAGGAGCACTGTCAAAGCAACTTGTCGCAGTTTTTTGATCAGAAGTTACTACAGTCGTACAAGTTATGTCAGACTTTTACTGATTAAACACCACCCAAGGACTGCATCAAAGGGTTTACGTCGCTACCTACAAAAGGCAACAAATTATCGAACAAAATAGTACATATATATTACAATCAAATGTAAATAGACTATGATAAAAAATATATTGAATTTGTAAAATACGAATTATTTTTACTGACCTAATATGTGTAGTTAGCTGACTTAATGTATGTACCTCTCTATCATACTGTCTCTATTGTAAGGTAGGCGCATGATTTTCTCACAAACTATCGCGTTGACATCAATTGACACGCTGTAGAGTTTTACAAAACAAACCTTGATTTAAATCTTAATTTGTAACCGATGTGCACTATTAAAAGACAAGTCATTGACCTCGGTAACCTTCGTGTGGGTTCATGAATAAATAGGGTACCTAATTTCTCGATTTTTTTTATTTCTCAAGGCACGACAATTCTCGACCAAGATTTCTCGAGTTTCTCGAGAAAATTTGAATTTTTTTTATTACCTATATCAATTCCCGCTGATTTCCCATTTTTCAAGCTTCGTATCGACCATTCGGACTCATCCTTAGTTATACCTTCGTCGGACGCCGTCAACGTCGAGTAAGCATCCGACTCACTCTCATTGTCAGCGTCCGAGGCATACTCATACATTTCTTCAAAATATTCACTCCACCGTTCTAACGCTTCCTGAGTGTTCGCAAGAATGATACCAGCTTTAGACTTTGTCTTATCTATTCTGGATGCCGACGAACCACTCCGAGACTTCTTTACTCTCTCCAATAGAGTTTCGTATTTGCCTCGAAGTTTTTCGTCAGCCACTCTTCCTCATTCATAATTTGTCTTTCAGGCTTCTCTTTTACTAAACATAAAAAAAACCTCGGTTTCATTCTTGCATAAGGGATATATTTCTTTCTTCTTTTCTCTCATACTTTTATTGATTTAATTATAATAAATAAAATTAAATCAACAAAACTACTAGTATATATAACTGTAAAAACTTGTTTAACAAAACAAACATTTTGTTACCAATTCAGTTAAAAATGCCTTTTATATTTAAACTATTATGTTAATAACATCACAGTCTTTTGTTTAAACAAATCGTAATTAACTTTCACTAAATTATTTTTTTATTTGAGCATAGTATAATGCCTACTAAAAATAATCAAGACAGAAATCAAATTTTAATTCAACGTTTTTTCCTTATAAAATAGGCTTCCAAAAATTACTACTCAGGGTGTTAGTTACCTAGAGCACGGAATTGATTTCTCGAGTTCTTGAGGCGTTGATTTTTTCCCCCATCTCGACTATAGACTAAATTCTCGAGAAAAAATCCTATTCGTGAACCATGTTAGACATATTTTACGTTCAAGAACAAGTAAGTAAAATTGTCCGTCAAACCTATCAAAAAACAAGAGGTTTAAATCAGTTTTCAATTTCTCTTTAGAGTATAAACTAACTGCACCCAGCGACTTCGTTTGCACGTATTCCGGTGTTTAGTGAAAACCGCATTCTTACTTTCCTTCTTTTTCTCTACTAAGAGTCGTATCGTAATATTGAATAGCCTATAGCCTTCCTCAAGAAAAATATCAAATGCAAAAATATTTTTTAAATCATCCTAGTAGTTCCAAAGATTAGCGCGTTCAAACAAACAAACCAACTCTTCCACTTCATTAATTAAAATAATAGAGTATAGTAAATAAATTAAAAAAAAAGGAGCTGCGAGAACTTAACAATATGCAAATAGCCTTATGATGATGTACAAAGACAAGACATACCATTTACTTTACAATTTCAATATTTTTGTGTGCGTGAACATGTCTGTTTGACTTAGTCTGGGTATTTTTAAGGAGAGGTAGGTAATATCAAAGCAGCCCGTCTGGAGAAGTACCTCCACCTTACAGAAAACCGCAGCCAAATAACAACTTGCTGTAGGGTTGATGTATTTCTGAAAGCAAGTGAGGTCACCAGTGAATTCCTAAGAATACTTCATGTATTACAAGCCTTCGTAGGCTACGGTAACCGTTTTATGTGGGTCGTATGCTTGTATTCCTCCGGATGTTATATAAAAAATATCTATATGCTCTAAAAGGCAATACAAGTGCCATACTAAGTGATACTATAGAATATTAAACATTTTCTATTACAAGTTAAAATATTATAAACGTAGGACACAATGTTTTCAAATGCATTGTATTCAAATCAACTTTGCTATTATTATATGCTGATTGTCTAACCATACACAATCATAACACAGAATAAAGCATAAATGTAGCAAACAGACCAAGAAATAATTATAGTTTAATTATATGTTACCTCGGTAATCGATAATCATAGCAACACTGCGGGACAATAGTAGGAACGAGATTTTCTTGAAAACAAGTAAACAAGTGATTGTGTATAATAGAACTGAACGGCTACGGACTGTGAACTAGTTCAACCAATAAATACATGTTAAACTAAACGTCAACCAATAGCTGAAAGCAGCACACGGGTTTTTTTAAATGACGTGAATATCACGTAAAGATTTATGAAAACTTATCCCATAGAGACCTAAACTAGGGGATGAAATTTGGTATGATTAATACATGGAAAAAATGTAACCTATAGAAATTGTGTTTACAGTGTCAAAAATATATTAATAAATAAAGTCCGTCGGAGACAAAACAGGTGATGAAAATTGTAATGAAAATTCTTGATTATTTAATGAGATGTTCGAACATTTGACTGTAATAAAAATAATCGGGTATTACGTGCAAGTAGTGAAATTGTGTTTTTAAAAAGAGTTGTACTCGTCTAACTAAATAACGACACCGATATTACTCAATATGTATAATTAATGATATAAATAATCGAACAAAATATGAAAACGACAATATCTATAGAGGACATGTCCGCCAGAACGCCAACGAAAAAGTGAAGTCAAAGTCACCGAAGACGTTGCAGCTACAGGTGCGCTAAATCCCTTCTTGCAACGCCAAATGACTCGCTGGTGGTGACATCTGATTTTCGTTGATTATTAATATGGCCTCTCCGGCAAGGCGTTCTCGACCGCTTGACCTTGAGAAGGCATATCTTCTGATTGCAGGAGATTACCAGCAGAGACATCATTTCCTGAAAGACACAAAATTGTAAAAAGAGAGTCTGGTTCATTTTAGCGACCGATCGTAAACGTGCACTCAAACCATCGTATGTAAAACTATAAACGAATATTTTTAAAAGCTGTTTTTAACTGCTGCGAGTATAATCTTCTCAGGGGAAAATTCATAACATAACATATAGTTATAACAAAATTGAACTATTAAAGTAATGCCAACTATAGCATCACGTAATTATAAACAAAATTAAATTAAAACTTTAATTAAAAAACCCGCGACGCAAAAATAACCTATATGATATACACAAAAAACTCTCGATTAAGTCCCCTTTTAAACAAAAAAAAAATAATCAAAATCGGTTCATCCATTTCGAAGCTACAATGCCACAGACAGATACACAGATACACGTCAAACTCGGGGGGGGGGTCGGGGGTTAAAAAGGAAAAGAAAATGGAGTCACTTCAATCATAAATGGTGGAGTTACGGATCTCCATCACTTGTGCTCACAACAAAAGCATTTAGTTTGTAAATGCAAATATTATGATCCACACAACTTATCGGTCCGAACATGGCAGTATCACGTAGACTCAGTATATGTTTAGACCATGGTAGTGCCACACAGACACAATTACTGTCAGTCCATAGCTAAGACACGCAGGTATGACTACTGTCAGCTCATCACAGAGCCACGCAGTTATGATTACTGTGAGCCCATGACTTAACCACGCAGCTTTCACTACTGTCAGCTCATGGCAAAGTCACGCAGCCACAATTGATGTTAGCCAGAGCCATGCAGACACGATTACTGTCAGCCTATGATTAAGCCACGCAGCTATGATTTCTGTCGGCTCATGACAGAGCCACACAGACACGATTAATGTCAGCCCATGGCAGAGCCATGCAGACACGATTACTGTCAACCCATGGTTAAGCCACGCAGCTATGATTACTGTTAGCTCATGGAAGAGCCATGCAGACACGATTACTGTCAGCCCGTGACTAAGTGTGGCTTAATCAGGGGCTAACAGTAATCGTGTCTGTATGATTACTGTCAGCTCATGGCAGAGCCATGCAACACGTTACTCCTTCAACTCACCGTCGTCGAAGAAAGCTGCACACTGTTTTTCGAAGGGTGGCCATAGCTTCTCGATTTGAGTGTGCATTTTCTAAAGCTACATCTCGTACAACGTTTCTTAAAATGGGCGTATTCCTTTCAATACCAGTGAAAAGTTGCAAAGGTGACGTTTGTGTAGTCGACTGTTTAGTGATGTTAAGAGTCAGTTGAACTTTCCACAATGCATCTGACCAACTACGATCTTTGACATTCACCTCAATTCTCAGCATATTTAGGACAGTTCGGCAGTAACGTTCCACCTGACCATTTTCAGAATGCATTCCGGGCGTTTTTGCGTATGTGGAGCATTAGACCCGCTACCCAATTTTGAAACTTCGAACTTTCAAACATCCCACCTTGGTAAGTTATAATTAATATGGGGGTTACAAATAGAGATATTGCATTAGTAAATACGCGTCTCAGTTCGTCTGTCTCTTATCTGTACCTAGTCCGGCCATAATTTCTATTACAAATTAATATGTAATTTTTTTATGAGGTAATATAATCTTAATAAAACTTATATGTACATATTTTTGGAAGACTCAGCAAAAAATAAAAAACGGGTTGCACTCCGGGAGCGTCGGCAGAAGTGAACACTGACGTTGTGCATTTTTGAATATTTTGGAATGGTTAGGGGATAATTTCGCACGAATTGCTTTATTTATCAGTATAAAAATACTATCATGTATGTGGTAAAATACAATATTCATTCATTGCGCTATTGTACACACACATGACAATTTATATTACATTAATAATTTAACACTTCAGAACTATTATAATTATATTACATTAAAAAGTTTATCTCTCAGAAAAATCAACTTTCATTCATAATTTCAACGACTCACCATCATCATTACCAGCGTCATTATCGCCAATTTCTAATACTTAAACACACACGCACACTCGCGCAAGCGCCCTGCGCCGCTTAAACCAAACAGCGATGTTGATAAGCTACGTTGAACTAAACGCGTAAACGCCAATAATTTCATGGCGCTTACAACGTTTTGGTCGCGAGAAAGTCAGGTCAGGTCAGATGATCAGGGTCACGTGTCCTGACGGCCTGCCGCGAGTTTAGCATTTTTTACGCCGCTAAAGAAGTTTTCACTTCAATAAAATGATTCCATTCGAAGTGGCCACCTATGGCTTTGATCTGTCTGGCCACGAATCTATGAATTTACGCACTGTTTCAATGGGAAAATTAGCCACTGCTTGCTCTAGAGATTTCTTAAGAGACACAATGTCGGCATGTTGCAGCAGGCCATGTCCTCCAAAATTAACCATAATACATAGTCTATGGGGTTCACATCTGGACTAGACGAGGACCAGTCTTCAGCTCTTATTAAGTCCGGAACGTTGGTTTCGAACCAGGCTGGAGTAGTTCGTGCCTTGTGACTAGGTGCAGAGTCCTGCTGGAAGATACAGAGGATATTTCTGTATGTTTCACCTGCGTATTGGGACAGAAAGCGTTTTGGTTAATGGTGGTAATATTCTTTAATACTATTAAATATTAACTAAAATGCAAAATTATAAAATCGTAGTTAACGTTAAAGCGTCATTTTTATTGTTCCATAATAAACAAGGAACCCTTATAGTTTCGCTATGCCGTTTGTCTGTCCGTCCGTCCATCTGTCCGCGGCCTCGCTTATAGACATTTGACACTAGAAATCTGTAGTTTGGCATGTATATACATATTAACTATGCTGACAAAGTGGTAGAATAAAATCTTTTTTTGTTGGTACCTTTCCTACACGTAAAGTGGGGATAAATTTTTTTATTCGCTCCCACCCCATGGTGTTATGGTATGGTCGTAAGATAGGTTTTTTTTTTAAAACATCGAGGGTTTGGAAGGATCATTTTTTGATACAGTGATCCGATGAAATTTTTATATTAAACGAGTAAATTTTTGTCAGACTCAAGTGTGTCGCCAGTTTTTTTTATACCACTAAGGTGGCAAACAAGCGTACGGCCTGTCTGATGGTAAGCAGTTACCATAGCCTATGGGCATTTGCAACACCAGGGGTGTCACACTTGCGTTGCCGACCCTATAAGAACCTCTTCACTTCTTCACGCCTTTCTTGAATAACTTTCAACTGATTTTAATATTAAGGAGGATTCGATCCCTATATTTTTTTCGTTTTTATGTTTGCACATCTTCGCCAATAGTAAACCGACCAATTGTTACCTAGCGTCCAGTTGATCCCATATAAATTTGGCGAAGTTACAACTTTACTGAAGTCCGTTTTTAGGGGTTTTATAAATTTGGTACTATAGAAAATTTTGTGTTTGTCGTGAACCTACCAGAGTTGGATATACTTCGGTTGTAGATATTAATTTCCGGGATTTTATCTATATATATATATATATATATATATATATATATATATATATATATATATATATATATATATATATATATATATATAAATGAATGTTTGTCTGTATGTCCTCTATGGACTCAAAAAAGGCTGGGCAGATTTTGATAAAATTTAATTTTCAGGTAATCTTCAGATCAGTCCAGCGGATGTTCCTGTGAAGTTTGGTAGCGATCAAATCACTCGTGCGAAGCCGGGGCGAGTAGCTAGTTCCTTTATATTTATTTAAAGTAGATAGTAAATCCAGCGGCGTTATTTTGAGCACATTATAGTCATTTCGACGAACCCGGTGGTTGAATGGTTAGCAATGGCTACTTTAACACCGAGACTTGCAGGTTCGATTCTTCGAACTTGTCTGTTTATTTTGGACTGAGTGTTTCAAAGAAAGGTAGGGAGCACTATCGTAGCTCGATACAGATGCAGTACCTACCTCTCACAGAAAGTCTCAGATAGATAACAAATCCCTAGAGGATTATTTTGTTCCTGTGAGTGAGTAAGGTTATCAGTAATTACCTTAAAAGTTGCTGCATGTGCAGGGGTGGCGATGCACGAGCTATACTTCAGTGCTCATTGACGACGGTAACCATATGTAACATCAGGTGGGCATTACAAATATATGCCTTTCGACGTAAAATAAATAAGTACATACTAGTTTGATATACAATAATGGAATAATGTATCACTTGTCTGTAAAATATCTAAGTTTATGTGCCTTCCGATGTTTAATAAAAATATTAGCTAAGTTCATTGCTCGTAGTGTGTTCGAGTCATATAAATGTCAATTTGGAATAATATTGATATTTGATCACATTTGTCAAACATACGGTCTAGCTTTGATACGAAATAGGTCCCATGGGACACTGAAGCCAATTTAATGATAGAGCATTTAAAGGGTAGCAAAGCAACACTATAACAATTTATTGTGTTATGATATAACATCCATAAGTATTCTATCGCAACTGAATCACATATTGTGACTTTCGACATTGTATCGAGCTCGGCGGCGCAGTGGTGAAACGCGTCGTTACGTTACTTTGTCACCAACACTCGTGGGTTCGATTCCCACACAGGACAAACATTTGTGTGCATGTACATGTGCATGAACTGTTTGTCTTGGTCTAGGTATTTTCTATATATAATAAGTATGTACTCGTATTTACAAAAAAAAATGTATTTACGTATGTTTATCAGTTGTCTAGTACCCATAACACAAGCTTCGCTTACTTTGGGGCTAGATGGCGCTGTGTTATTTGTCCGACAATATTTATTTATAAAAAAGATAGCTGTTGTGGTGAAAAAGGAATGCAATATATTCATGTAAGATTCACATCGTACCGTAACTACTAAACGGCTTAATCGATTCAGATGTTATCCCAGGTTAATGTAAAAGAAGTGACGTCATAAACGAAACAAAATGGCTGATTATGTACTCCATAAGTACCAACTGTGCGACTCAAAGAAAAAAAAATCTTCCAAGTCGAGCGGGAGATAATCATTTTAAAAGGTGATTTTAATAATATATACAACTTATATATATATATATAACTACTTAGCAATAAAATACAATTTTATTCTCTTTATTCTAATTAAATTAGATATTTAAAAAAAGAAGTTTGTTTTTATTTTTCAATATATTGACTCGTTTCGTCGTTGAAGCATTGTAATGTAATCTTACAACATATTTATAAAAAGAGTAACAATTAAATCATTGTAATAAAATCTATCCCTATACCTACCTATACCTACTTATCAAAAGAGCACCAAAAACTGATGCATGCATCAGAGATATATTAGAATTAGGCAATGCGCAAGCGATTTTTTAGTAATTAGAATCATGCATGCATGTAAATACAACGCTACTTAACATAAAACTTAATGCTTCTTTTGGAATCTACGGAAGTTAGGTATAAAAAAAGGTTAGCGCATTGAAATGATCGCCAGTTTAAAGAAGCGAAGTGAGACTACATAAATATGTCGCATGGCCCTGATAGCGGCACAGTAGGTGCTGAGCTCTTCAACGAAAACCTTATCGCAGATTAATTATCATTAAAAAATACGGAGCAACAGCACAATGCAGTCAAAGTTCAGTATCGTGATAATTGGCCTTTTTTGTGTAACGTTAGGGGAAGAAGTATATTTACGTGAGTACAATTTATTTTCTTATACTCATATAATTTTAGTGCAAAATCTGTGAGTAAAATATTTTTTAATGCTATTACGGATACCAAGTTATCAGGCAACCATTAGGCGTCAAATGAAATTTGGAGTCGACGTTACACCGTATGTTACATTACAATATTATTCCAAATAAAGTAAAGTATGTTGATGGTGTAAAGATATGATTGGAATACAAAATTAAAAATATTTTTTTAATATTTTCTACCTTTAAAACTTCCTGACGAGATTAATACGACGCCGAGTTGTACAGTGTATTAAGCGTATATGTAAGCGTTTAGGATCAAGTAAGTACCGTCTCAGTATGCTCTTAGTAATCTTAGCAAAGAAATAAATTTTAATTGGTTTCAATCGAGAAATTAAAATGTTCGTAGCTTCCGGGAACACATGTAATAACAATGTATTATTAAGAAAGAGGCAGGTTTTTAGATTCATACAGAATAAGTTGGAAATTAAGTACATATACATACATCTTCACGTCAAGACTCTTGCAAGGTAGATAGAGAGAACAGAGTGCTACATGATTTGGACCTTACACACCTCGCTCGCTTCTTTAACATTTAAAGCTCTTTTTATGCACGTCAGTTCCTAAGGCTCCTGCTGCTACAACAGAGCATGCATGAAATTAAAATAAATTAATTTAAATACGAGTACTATATATACGAGTATAAATTAATTTAATTACTTAGAGAGAATAAAGAGAGTACAAACTATCTAACAATTGGTATGTTCGAAACTAGTAAATATTAATCTAATCGCTTATCAATGGTGAGTGAGAATCACACTCCGAGGGTTCCGTATATACTTTCTTTAATTTATACATAATATTTGTCGTTCACAAAGAAAGTGAAGAATCAAAACATTTTTCATTGTTTCACGAGTTTTGTTGAAATAAGTTTAACTGCTATAGTTTTCCTTTGAAATATGAAATAAATTGTACAATTACTTTTTCGAAAGATTACAAATTTAGATTATAGTGGGGATAGGATCATTTTATGAATAATTTTAAACATATCTCAAAAACTAACTAATGTGTATTAAAATAAAAAGAAAATACCTATTTTTTTTTTAATATATTGAGGTACAAAGGCCTAATTAAAAAAATATATACATGTTGGCCCTCTATAATTTCTTATATATTACTTTTAAGAATTAAATCCTGATACATGTTTAACTCATCATGTTACTTAACTATGCTAATCATACTTATTTGACATTTTTTGGAGCCTGGGACTCACTGATAGACAGATCACTCAAGTGTCTGACATGAGTGATCTTACATGGGTTCCGTTTTTAACTTTTGAGTTATGGCACTTATAGCACTAATTCAAAATTGTATTATTTTTTTATGCATACCGATGGACTTAATGCTTGTAGCATTATATAAATATATGTACGTACACATTTACGTTACAATATGAACGAGCACAAGAGCAAACGAGCGTAAAGCTGAATCTGTTTTTTTGCTTAGCTTAATACTACATATATTATATACTTAGCTTAATACTACATATATATATTCTTAGGTTAAGAGACGTAGGGTGCATAAATTAAAATTAAAAAAATTAAAAATTAAAATTCATTTATTTCGGATAACATTGATCCATAATTTAAAAACACATACAAGTCTCTACAATAAAAATTAAATACATAATATCAATAACAATTTAAAATATAAATCAGAAATAGGATATAAACATTCTGTTACCTATGGATATAAATACTTATGCATGTTTTTAGAAAAACTTTATATAAGTAATGCCCGCTGAAAATTGCAATAGCATTATGGAAATCCTCGACTTCGACTCAGACCACGAATGTGCAACTTTCATGTACAATTATTATGTAGATTGTAGATACGTACTTTTATTTCTTAAAAGTAAACGACACATTTTTAAGTTCATGTTTCTTTATACAACGTCGAAAGACATACAAGCGTACGGCCCACCTGATGTAAAGTGGTTAACGTAGCCTATAAATGGTTGAACCGCTCGCGCGTTGCCTCTCCTGCTGCTGACACAGCCACTCCTTAAGAACTTACCGGTATCTTCACTCACTCACAGGAACACAAAGACCCTCCAGGAAGGTGTTATATAACTACGGATTTCTGTGTGGTGGAGGTACTTAACCAGCTGAGATGCTTTGATGCACCCAACCTCTCTTAAGAACACCCAGGCCAAAACAAACACACATATCCATGCACACAAATGTTTATCCTGTGTGGAAATCGAGCTCACGAGCCTTAGTACTGAAGCAACTTAATAACCACTACGCCATCGAACTCGAATTGCGATGCATGTTTGTCAAGAACATTTTTGAAAGTACATTTTGATGAACTCGGTGGCTCAGTCCTGAAAGACGCGACTATGACACCAACGCTCGTGGGTTCGATTCCCACACAAGACAACATCAACAATATTTGTGTGTATGAACATGTCTGTTTGTCTTGGTCTGGATGTTTTAAGAGAGGTAGGGCACATTAATGCAGCCCGTCTGGGGAAGTGCCTCCACCTCACAGAAACCACAATCAAATAACAACTCCCTAGAGGGTTGTTGTGTTCCTGTGTGTGAGTTAGGTCACCAGTAAGCTCCTAAGGAGTTGCTGTGTAAGCAGCAGACGAAGCATCGCGCGAGTGATACTCAATATATTACACGCGTTAAAAGGCTACGATAACTGCTTTACATCAGGTGGACCGTATGCTTGCATGACTCCCGAGGTTGTATAAAAAAAATACATTTATTTCATAATCTTCTATATTTTGAATAATCAACTGAATAATAAAGTGTATAAATGAAATAACGCTAGGAGTCAGAGCCCATACGGCTCATTTCGCCGCCTCGACTGTCTTGTGTTCATTATATTGCAACTTTTTTCATATTGTTGCAACTTTTTAGACCGTCGACTTTGAACTTGACTATTTTTAGAATAATTATGCCGAATACACATATACAACAACATATTTATGGGCACATTGAAATCCATTTAAAAGCAAAAATCCTGTTTTAGAAGTACGAGTATAATAGCTTTAGAATAAAAAAACGTCTAAAGACGTTAAGACATCTCCATTATTTTTGTATTCTTAATAATAAGTACAAAAAGACAACATGGGGAGGTGAAAGAAGAAGTGAGAGACCCTCGTCTCGATCCTGAGCCACACGCTGAGTAACCTTGAACTTCTCCATACGGCCTGTGGTGAAGGTTCACGTCTCAGTTCCGTATGGCACTGGCAACAGTGGCAACACATATAATATGTAATAAATTATCGCATGGTCGAGTTTACACATCCTTTTTTTCAAATAGTCATGCAGCCGGAATTTACTCTCGATGCAGAAACTGTTGAAGAGTACAAGCAAAGAAGGGGCTCTTCCGGGAGCAAATGGTCAATTACCTAAAATTGCAAAGCGTAATTAGCTCTTCTATGGGATACTTCAAGATAATTATAGTCACTAACGGTTATGTTTAAATATATAAACTTTACATAAATATTCTTATCCGGTATCATAAATTTCACCTCCAACCCGGTTTGTCATTATACTAAACAGTTATCAATAGATTAAATTTAATTAGATTAAATTGGAGGAGTAATAGCTCAGTAGCTAAAGAAGCAGTCTAATCAACGATCTCTGGTTCGCATCCTGGTGGGGGCATGTACCACTAAATTCGTATCTTCGGATTTATGTACATAATTGTAATTATTACTTGCTGAGTGGTGAACAAAAACATCGTAACAGTGTCCAAGTAACTATATATAGACGTATGACCTAACCTACGAAAGGTCTTGTTATCCCTCTGTGTTGTAGAAATCTGACGACAGACGCTCCATATAAATATATGTATCTTCGCCATATAGTTCAGATTAGGTAGCGGAGTACGCCAATCCTAATGGATTAGAAAATGGGATAACGCTGGAAAAAAGATGTTTGAGTGGATTAGAAAAGCTGATAACTACGAAGAAGAAAAATAGATTACATTTAAATATGTCGTGTGAAAGGCTCGTTTATAAATTCCCAAGTGAAATTGTTAAGTGGCCTTTCCAAGAAAAGCTCTATTTTTTTTTAATTCTCTATTTGTGGCTGTTGTGCTCCTATCACGCAGTTACAATTAAATGGTTTTTAATAAAGATTACAGGTGTACATAGCTTACATCTCTAGTCAACATAGGGGCTTCTTTTATTATGCAAATGTACATGGTTCCTGGGTAAACATTGAAATATCATTTCAAACCGGTGGAGTCGCAGGCCTCTGCTAGTCATAATAATTAATATTAATCGTCATCGTAGCTGAGTTATGTTATATGCTTTTTATAACTTCAAAATTAAATGAAACACAAAAAATCAAGGTTATAACCAAGCTATTGACCTCATTCAAAATATAATTTTATGCATTAAATTATTATAATAATTAATTATGATGAACAATTATTGTCGCCGCGACCGGCTCGAATGAAACAAGCAGGAAGTCAAATTCACGAGATTTTTTAAAATAGTTGTTGATGTACACTGACAACTGAACTGATTTCAATGAATTGTTGTCTCTGGTTTTAAAATATAGGCGGCAGGTATAATAATTAGATATAAGTACTAGGTATGGAGAGGTAGAGCAGTCTGACTGGGGATGTAATTCCATTTCACATAACACCGCAGCCAAGTAGCTCCCTGGAGGGTTGTTGTGTTCTTGCGAGTAAGTAAGGTAACTATTAAGCTCCAACAGATTCTGTATCAACAGCAGAGATGGCATCGAGCGAGTCATATAGACTGGAATTACTTTCCAGAGTAATTAGTCCCTTGCTGATCTGTGACGTATCTTTATGTATGATTACAGACTAACAGACCTCAGAGTGATAGCGATATGGTTCCATGTCGCCATTGAGCATGGAACTCTAAAAATGTACTTAGTCATATTATCTTGAAATTAAGAAAAATACTTCCTTTATAAAACCTCAATTACAATACAAAGTTCATATACACAAAGGTTTAATGTATACCTATTCATTAACGACCGCTACAGCAATTCACCGTATATTGTTACTGTATTATTACACTTATTTCTTTTATACGATTTAGATAGATAAGCTTACAGGTCGCATTATTGCAGGGTTCAATGTAACGTATAACCGTTTTCAACACAATGAGAAGATGCTATTTCCATTGTTAGAATAGGGGTCCCCGCTTCCCTTCAAGCGAAGGGGTTCAGATGACTGATCTTCGAGAAAGACTGTCATGAATAGATAAGACCAACTTGTTGTTCGAATATGAAGGAACTACAGACGAGTAACCCCATCCATATATAAACTGCGAGCGACACCTCGTAACTTGCGCATTCGATTACACTGATACGCAGAACGACACCATTACCTTATTTAAAAATTTGCTATTTTCGATTATAATGTTTAGAATTTTTCGAACCAGGACTATTTATATACATTATTTTAATTTTAGCTATTAATAACTATTTCTTAGATATGAATATCAAGATCCAGATCACAAAACATCACCTGAACTGTAGGAGGGAAGCGCTAAGTCTCGCTGTAGAGTTTTCCTTTTGCGCCCGCCGTATAATGAATGATATTTCCTCTTATATGTATCCTCATATGGTAACCTTGATAAATGTAAAACTAGTGCTATACCTAATACGAAACCCCAACTAGTCTAGGACCAGGATATTTCACGAGAATTCCTGTTCGTGGTCCTAGCGACGAACGACGGAAATCCGAGAGAAAGATTTTTGCAGCAAAAGGATTACGCGGGTAATTTTCCATAATGAAGGGAAGATGACAGTAGTAGGAGAAAAATTGTGTATATCAGCAGAAAAAGGAGTTAATATCTTCGTTTATAAGATAGCATACTGATGTTGATCACATTATTACGGCTTTAGACATAATAGACCCACAAGTTTAATCATGTCTGTCTGACGGAGCTATGTCTAAGTGTCCGCAAGGGGCCAATGGCAAATAAAGAATGTTTATATATCTATCTTTATCTTATGTATAGTTTAGTAATAATAATTTCTCAGTTCCATATCTGTATTACCTTAACAACGCTTTTCTTGAAGTACTGGCGTTGTGTCTCTTAGGAAAACCTAAGCGGGGACGTCAAAATTTCACATCCTATGGATTTTCGGAAAATTTTCCTCTTTTACGGTTATTATTCGATCATTTTGGCGCGGAAATCATTAATAAAGGCAATGTGTATTATGATGATTTTGACTAAATTAAAATTACCTCTATGGTCTAGTTATATATTGCCTCTGATTATATAATCTACTGAGTCCTAATACCTTTCTCCATTAAAAGTAAAACATTTTTTTATTATCATCCATTTCAAAGGAATGCAATTTGACCCGAAAAATAAGCGTATCATAGACATATTTGTTTATTTTATTGAATTGTATTGAAAATAATCGTACGTTATTTATCACCGTATAATTTATATTTCTTATCAATTAATTATTACTATCAAACATATACATATCCATTTGGTAGTTCCAGAGATTAGCAGTCGTTCACTTTGTTTGAACGCACTAATATCTGACCACTAATATCACCAGTCCGATTTGAAAAAATGTTTCATCAATCAATCAGGTAAACATATGCTCTTTTCTTGAAGGTATCAATATCGTATTTTGTAAAAAGACTCATTTTGTAAAAAGAGTGATACTTGTAAAAAGAGTGATAAAAGACTCATTTTGTAAAAAGAGTGATACTCATAACGTAAATACTAGATATAAGCATAATCTTGTGTTACATGCAAGCCGTCTCCACAAAATAAGTAATTCTTTTATGGGGCAATGTATACGGTTCTATAACAAACTTCCCAGCAATATAAGAGAATTGTCAATAAACAAGTTTAAAACTACTATTAAAGCCAAATTGTGTAGCAGGGCATATTATAAAGTATCTGACTATATTAATGATAAAAATGCCTGGGATTGAGTTGATCCAATTATAATGTAATTAATAAATTATGTAAATTTGTTTGGATACCAAAAGAGGGATGCCTGAGTTTTTTTGGCAGTATTTTTATCAGTGCTCACCTAGTCATGAACTGCACGGTAGGGAAAAAAATTGTGACGATTCCAAACAAATGTAGCCATTTTTACGGAATAAAAAGATTTTGACTTTGACTTTGTATTTGTACCGGAATACCACTGATTCATTCCACAATTTCACCGTACGTGGTAGAAAATGCCCCAAAAAGCGTACTGTAGTGGATTGCCTCTCATCAAGATAGTGAGGGTAAACTTTAAGTTTGTGGCGAGTGGTTCGATAGTGGAACTCAACGGCGGGTATTAAGTTGAGCAGCTCCTCCATACACTCCCGCTGATACAAATTGTACAGTACACAAAGAGAAGTAACATCTCTTCGTGTACAAAGCGAGTCCAGCTAAGCGGAGATCGTCGACGATTCAAATTGCTCTACGTTATATGCAATCAATTGGAGTAAGCAAATTTTGTGCGCGCGGGCCCAAAGATGTGAACAGTATTCCATGTGAGACCGGACCTGGGCCTTATGACGTTGAAGGCGATTTTGGTGTAAAATATTGTTTAGCTCCATTGAACACGCCAATTTTTTTGGACGCTAATTTTCTTGAACTAAACCTTGCTCTCCAGATGACCGCGAAACTGTACATCGCTCGATATGACGACACCCAGGATGATGCTAGGCGTAACGTTGAGGGGCACACATTTGTCTTTAGGGAATTAAGTTGAACTAAATCCAATCTACCCCAATCCGAGACCTGTTCTAGTGATATCTCAATGTCAGAGACAAACTGTGATCGGCATTCATTGACGCAATCCCGAGAGATATTGGCTTGACCAGTGTATCCACCGTATTATCATCCACATAGCAATGAATGGTACGCACGTACAATAAGTCATTGATATGCAGGAGGAACAGAGTTGGAGACACAGCCTTATGGGAACGCCGGGGTTCAGGGCCAGTGGATCCGAGCACGCACCGTCAACTACGACCTTGATGCTCCGCCCAATGAGAAAACTGGCAACCCATGCACAAAATTTTTCAGGTAGCCCAAAAAAGGAAGCTTCGAAAAAAGTTCTTAGTGCCAAATCCGATCGAAGGCCTTTGCTATGTCCAAACTAACAGCTAAAGCCCGCCTTTGCTTTCTCCTGACTCAGCCCAGCGGTGGATGAAGTATATCAGAACATCTTCAGCCGAGCCATTGGCCATGGTGTAAGCCATATCGCGACCACTTATCAGCTAGCGATCCTCTAGAGTTGCTGGCTGATGATATTTTCCATGATTTTGGAAAATATGCCTATAGTTGGACGGATTCGAGCAAGCACCTTTTTTAGGGATCGGGTGTACCAAAGCCTCCTTCCATGAGCTGGGATCCACGCCAAGTGGAGCTAACTCCGGAATACACATCTTCAACATAATGGGTGAAGTTCCACCCGGCTCGACTTGTAAATGTCCAGGGAGATAAGGGCTCTACGGACAGCTTTTTGCGAGAAATGAATTTTATGCATAGAGCGGATGGTCGGTGGCGTTCCTCCATGGTCATCAAGCGTCGAGTTGTATGCAAAAAGAGAGTCCAGGAGATCGGCTTTCTCCTTTGCAGTATGGGCCAGCGATTCGTCTACTTTGCGTAACAGAAAAAAACGACGACTGACAGGAGTTACCCTGAACAGCTTTGGCGAGAGACTAGAACGTACGAGTCCCAGAGGGCAAGCGTACGAGTCTCTCGCAAATTTTGCTAACAAATTCAGACTTTGCGTTGTATATATGTTACTTTCTCATAAATAATATTATTAAATTGCATTATATATCCGGTATAATACTAACAATACTATAATCAAAACATAGATATCGTCAGATCTAAGTGTGTACAAAGGAAGTAACTGACATATTAACACTTGTCCAAACAAAAGTACCACAACGTACTTAAAATTTCACAAGGAGATTCCTGAATAAGCATCCTTAATAAAAATATTACGAAGATTCCCACGAGATACCGATACTCACGGGGAAACTTGGAAGCAATATCTTAAAGATAATATTTACAATAAAAGTTGACAACTGTGTCTAGAGATTTGTAGATACAATATAACAATCAAGATAATGTAAATATTGCCGCTTATTCAGTGACAAATTTGGGTGGAATTTGCTTACCAACATCAGTAGAGTCAAAGCAAAGCCTTCTCGTCTTTTCGTGGTGTACCTTACTATTTAACTAATTAAGCTCTGGCAAAAGAGCAGGTAAGGCAGATGAAAACAGCCCAAGTACCTTCACGCCATAGAAGACCGCAACTAAAACTACTTGGAGAGTTGTTATGTGGGAGTGAGAGAGACAAGTAACTAAGGAAGTGAGTAAGGAGTTGCAGTGTTAGCAGAGAAAGTAAAGAGAGAGAGAGTGATACGCCTTATGTTGCAAGCATTCATAGCCTACTGTAACCGCTTTACAGCAGCCAAATAATAAGTCTCTGGAGAGCTATTGTGTTCCTGCAACCGAGAGATGTTACCATTAAGCTCCCTCCTAAGGAGTTATTCTGACAGCAGCAGGGGTGCAACGCGCAAGAGATACTTCATGTATTGCAAGCGTGTATAGGCTACGGTAACCACTTAAGATCATGTATAAAGCCGTATACTTGTATGCACCTCGACATTGTATAAAAATAATATATTTTTATTCATACGACTAATATTAATTCCTAATAGAAGAAATATAACATCACCCATTGATGCATTCCGGCTATACTTGTACAACATATTGTAATTAATATCAATGTTATGTTAATTTCAAGTTCCACGACCTGATCCTATAAATACATGAAGCTACCACAGGAAATCCTCCCACAGCATCGTAAAAATGTAAAGCTTCCATAGGAAACATAGTAAGTATTCAAGAAGTGTAAACATTGAATTGAGTTTGTTATTTAATTAGACATGACTCCGCCGCGAACAAGCGCACAATGACATTGCATGGGCGTGTGTAGAGTTTTAAACAGTTGCCCATTAGCAACTATTGACAATAGATGTATGGCAAGTAATTAAATAACGAATCGGTTTTCCCTATTCTATACTTTTATGGCAGTAAAACTAATAAAAAAAATAGTTAAAATATAACGTTACTCTACCTTTTAGCAGCTTGTAAGTAGTTTATGGCGTCGCTATGAGCACATTATTTGCTCAGCAGGGTTTTTTCCATTCAAGCATACAGCCCACCTGATGTAAAACGGTAAATTACAGTAGCCTATGAACGCTTGCAATACATTAAGTAGCACTCGCGCGATCGCCACCTTTGCTGCTAACACCTCACTCAGTCTCAGGAACACAACATCCCTCAGGGAGTTGTTATTTGTATGCGGTTTTTTATGAGGTGGAAGTACTTGCGCTGTGCTGCTGCTTTGATAGACTCTACCTGTTAAAATACCCGGGCCAAGGCAAACATATGTTTATGCACACAAATGTTTGTCCTGTGTGGGAATCAAACCCACAAGCGTTGGTGTCAAAGTAGCGTTACTAATCACTGCACCACGGAGCTCGTCACAATTATGAATGTGGAATTTCTAGTTTTTATTTTTAAAATTTTATATACAACGTCGGGAGGCATACAAGCATACAGTCTATCTAATGTAGCAACTCCTTAGGAGCTTACTGATAACCTCACTCACACGTAGGAACACAACAACCCTCTAGGGAGTTGTTATTTGACTGCGTTTTTCTGTGAGGTGGATGCGCCCTACCTCTCTTAACTCTTAATTCCTTGTGTTATAAGCATATATGGCGATCATATTCTTATTTGTCACCTAATATGTCATGTAAAAATGTTTTCGTGTACGCTATGTGGTGCAGTATGTCTCATACACGTGCCGCATCGTGAACAGCAGTGATAGCCCGGTGGATAAAGAGACTATTGACCAGCTAGCCCCTAGTTCGAATTCTGGCATGTAACACTAAATTCGTGTTTTCGGATGTGTGTATGTTATGTACATATTTGTAATTATCACTTGCCCGGCAATTAAGAAAATCATCGTGAGGAAACCAGCAAGTCCAAAAAATTATATTTCGATAGATGTGTGACCTAACCTAAAAAAGGTCTCGTTTTCCCTCTCGGATGTGGAGATCTGGCGGCAGTCGCTCCATGTAAAAATCAGTATCTTCGCCAAATCCTTAGACTTAGGACCCCGCCAATCGTAATTAATCAGAAAACAGGATAATGCTAAAAAGGAAAGGAAGACTTATCAATAATGAATTCTCCAAAGAAACGAGTCATTGCAATATTCGATTATAGCATCATATATATGTATACTAATTTCTACATCCTACATAAAACTTAACAACGCTAACTCAAGTACTAGAATGCAAGTACCTAGTTCAAGGACAAGGAAGGCTAGTCAGTTTTTGTATTACTTCATTTTTAAATTGGTTAATCAACATTTGCAGAAAAACAAATAGCTTTATTAGAATCATCCTTGCACTTTACTACCTATATCTTAGTTTCTCTATAGATAGGTAAATATTATCTAGCGGACGGTTGTATTAGCTCCATCTACTATGAAGTATAAGATAACATTTTATTTAGAAATATAACTAACATAAGTTAAGGTAAAATATTCACCACTTACCATATATGAGTCAGATAAAGGTGAAGCCGCCAGTCATCACTGAATTCGAAATACACACATCAAAAGTGTCTAGGGATCAACATATATTTTTGCAATAACTTTTCTCCTGATTGATATTAATTAAAATTTTTTTTAAGGATTCATCAAATAAAGTGTTTTCGTTTGTCTACAGTAACGATAAACCAAGTCACCTTTGCATTAATAAAGAAATTTGCCATTTTCATAATAAAGGGATTTTTGACATTTGAACCACTAACATTAAAGTTCGAAAAAAAGACTGAAATAACAGTTTTCTTTAAAATTTTATTGGGTAACTTAAACAATTAATAATCCGTGTTTCTACCGCGAACACTAACAACACAAGAACATCGGTTTGGCATACTCAAAATGAGTTCATCCAAATCACGCTGTGGAATGGCCGCCCATGTTCGTTGCAACAACAAAAAAAGGTCTTCTTGCGACTGGATACCCTCCATATTCGGCAGAGCTCTTCTCTGTAGCATATCCCATGCATGCTCAATCGGGTTCAAGTCTGGCGACTGAGCAGGCCAGGGCATGACATTGATGTTAGCTGCGGCGAGAGTCTGTCTTACAACTCTTGCGGTGTGCGGTCGTGCATTATCATGCATTAACTGAAATAAGGGACCGATTTGCACTTGTAGAGGAACGATGACGTCTGATACAATCGTCTCAGCATAAATTTGAGCGTTGAGGTTGCCTCTGATCCAAATCAACTCAGTTCTTCCGCCGATCCAAATACCCGCCCATACCATGATGGTTCCACCACTAAATTAGTTACCTCTAATTAAGCAATTAAAACATGAAGCGCTAGATCGTTCATAGGGCATTATTTTCTCGCGACCAAAACGTTGTAAGCGCCATGAAATTCTTGGCGCTTACGTGTTTCGTTCAACGTAGTTTATCAATATCGCTGTTTGGTTTAAACGGCGCAGGGCGCTTGCGCGAGAGTGCGTGTGTGTTTGACGTTTGTGCTACAGGCTACTACGTGTATCCACGGATGGTGACTGCTGATGGCTCGAGATATTACTTTTATACTGATAAATAAAGCAATTCGTGAGAAATTATTCCCTAACCGTTCCAAAATATTCAAAAATGCACAACGTTAATGTTCAAGTTTTGCACTTCTGCCGGCACTCCCGGAGTGCAACCCGTTTTTTTTTTATACTACGTTGGGAGGCATATAAACATACGGCGATGCCTCCTCTGCTGCTTACACAGCAACTTCTTCGGAGCTTACTGGTGACCTCACTCACACGCAGGAACACAAGAACCCTCTAGGGAGTTGTTATTTGGCTGCGGTTTTCTGTGAGGTGGCAATGACAGACAATACGGGCAAACACAACATACTTTATTAGATAACTAGTGACCAGCTCCAGCTTCACACTGGTCATCCAATCGTTACCAAATTTCATAGAATCACCCGTTGGACTAATCTGAAGATTACCTGAAAATTTCATCAAAATCAATTCAGCCGTGTTCAAGTCCATAAGGAAAATATGTACAAATATCCATTTTATATACAAGAAGTCTACATGGTTGTAGAAATAGTAAACCAATAGTTGACAAAATGGAATAACATATTGAAATATCAATTGGCGATAACGTCACTTATAAGTTTTATGAACATTCTTAGGATTTAGACCGAAATGTATAGCCAGTTGCATGTGAGCTACTGTTACGTAGATTACTGTTTTTAAATTATTGTTCTACTTTTCATGCCCAAAGGATTATTATTGCGCACAATGAGCCCGCTCACAGTCGATGACTGACTGGTGATCATACGACTAATGTACGATACATTCAATAAACCAATGAAAACCATATTTTATGTTAACATGCTAAACAATGTTAATATTCGTCATGTGATGCTAAACATGTTAAACAATGTTAATATTTCTAGTGTTACCCCGTTTTCTAATCCATTAGGGTATGCTAGATACTTCTGCATTTGGCAAGAATACTGATTTAGACATGTAGCGACAGTCGTCAAACCTCAACAATCCAGAGGAAAATCTAAACGTTTCACAACAATTTCTTCAAGGTCACAGGTCTTTCAAAACAATTTCTTGGACGTGATAATTACAAATATGCGCATAAATTCGAAAACACGAATTTAGTGATACATGGCTCCGCCAGGAAGAGACCGGTCCGTATATTAAGCCAGAACATATTCCTATAGTATACAGAGCATTCGATATTTCCTGTCTATGATTAAACCAATAAATCATAGTTATGTCTTCCTATTCATCTATACTAATATATAAAGCGGAAGAGTTGGTTTGAACGCTCTAATCTCCGGAACTACCTGACGGATTTGATATATATTTTTTTTGCATTTGATAGCCCAGTTCTTGAGGAAGGTTATAGGCTATTCAATATTACGATACGACTCTTAAAAGCTAAGAATAAAGAAAGAAAGTAGAAAAAGCGGTATACCCGGCATACGCGCGCACGAAGTTGCGGGTTGCAGCTATTTATAATATATTGGGCAACTTGTCTTATGATATGATAGGATGCTGTGGTAGAAATTAGATCTAAAATTTCATTTTTACAGCAGTTGAAGGCAATTAATTTTAATTGTGTACAATTAAAACTTATTGCCAGCAAAATATAGGAACTATGTAAATCGAGGTTGACTTCCATGAACTTAGTTCCACATTTTTGATTTATTTATTTATTTAATTTCTCCACCACCATAACGACAATTTACAATGTTAAACTTAAATACACAAACAAATATAGCATGGTGATGTAACCATATACAAGTATCAACACATTGAAAAACAGCCACGTTGCGGAGAACTGGTGCCCGAACTAGGTATCCGAAGAAACTGTATCACAGGTCACCAGGTCTCCAACCGGTCTCGTTAGCCAAAGTATCAACTATTAGATAAAGATAACATAAAAACATTTATTTGCTATTAGGCCCTTACAACTTATACACGTCTTACATTATTTAAATTAAATCGTATTATATCTTAATAATTTTTCAGTATCCAAATATTTTTATAGACATTCCCCAATGATCCTCTGAGTTTTTAATGTTTAATTGTTTAAAAGTTTTAATAATGTCGCTTGACTGAATATGTGTAAATTTGAACATTTGTACATTCTCCTTTAATAACTCATCCGCAGCATGTGGAGATGAGTTAAAGGCGTCAGTGGTCAGAAGGCACAGCTCGCTGTACACAACGCGGTGCTAATTCCAACGCTTACTTATGGAAGTGAGAGCTGGGTATGGCAGAGAGAGCATGAAAGTAGAATAAATGCGGTCGAAATGAGAGCATTGCGCAAAATTTGTGGCATAACGGTTGCTGACCGCGTTCGTAATGAAAACGTGAGAGAAAGAGTTGGTATAAAAGAGAGTGTCGGTGTTAAGATAAGAAAGGACATGCTCCTTGGGTTCTGACATGTAGAAAGAATGCGGGACGAAAGAATGACGAAACAGATATACAATGCAAAAGTGGAAGGATGTAGGAGCCGAGGAAGGCCGAGACTAACCTACCATGACCAAATTGGTCGTGTTTTATCAGAAGGTTATGTCAGGAGCCCCAGGAACCGGCGAGCGTGCATGAAAAGAGCTATAAATGACACAGAAGCGAGTGAAGTATGCAAGGACCGCGTCTTATGGTGCTCGGTTCTCTCTGCCTACCGCGCAAGAGACTAGGCGTGAAGATATACATAAATACATATAATAGGAAATATGATAAATATTAGCTAATGATATAAAAGAACAGGCGATATGACAAATTAACAAATACGAGAGAGTAGAGACGACAAACCAGCCCGTCTGGGGAAGTACCTCCATTTCACAGAAAAACCGCAGCCAAATGCCAACTCTGACAACTAGTCACCAGTGAGTTCCTAAGGAATTGCTGTATTAGCAACAGTGATGGCATCGCGCGAGTGATACTTAATGTATTACAAGCGTTCATAGGCTACGGTAACCACTTTACATCAGGTGGGCCGTATACTTGTATGCCTCCCGAAGTTGTATAAGAAAAGCTAGAAATATGAAATCCAATAGACTGGAGCGGAGCGATATGCCAGGCAGTACAGTGAGAAAAGAAATGAAAGACGAACAGACCTAGAAAAGAGGCACAATTCTCGAATACCACTGTAACTACTAATCTGGAATACCACTATTTATTTTTACGACTACATCCACAAATGCCAACTCCCTGGAGAGTTGCTGTATTCCTGCGGATGAGTGGGGTTACCAGCAAACTCCTGAGCTGTACTAGTCGCTGGTATGGCAATAGCCGAGCGATACTTTTATTACAACTGTACGTAGTGTGCCTACAATAACTGCCTCTGACGACCTTGTGTAAAATAATAACAAAACATTAACATTCAGAAACCCTAGAAAAAATCTGAGATAAGTAGTTTTTATGGCAACAACTTATTTTTATAAACTGGTTTTCTCGTAATAACTATAGGTTATACATGGTCATGTTTTCTGAACGTTTAATGCGTCTCGAACCGCACTTAATTAGTTTTCCGCAATGCGTTTTTTGGTGTTTTAGTTTTTATATAAATGTATATACATAATTATTTTTTGGATTTAAGTTAAAACCGAACCACAGAATCAATTTTGATTTCTTTTGTGTGCGTAGTATCTTGGTGAAAGAAATAGGATATGTTTCCAAATCTCACACAAAACCTTGTATCAAATAAATAGACGAGACAAGCATAGAAATAGAGTAGACGAGCTCGGTGGCGCAGTGGTGAAACGCGTTGTTACACTACTTTGACACCAACGCTCGTGGGTTCGATTCCCACACAGTACAAACATTTGTGTGCATGAACATGTCTGTTTGTCTTGGTCTGGGTATTTTCTATGTATAATAAGTATGTATTTACAAAAAAAAAGTATTTACGTATGTTTATCAGTTGTCTAGTACCCATAACACAAGCTTCGCTTACTTTGGGGCTAGATGGCGCTGTGTAATTTATCCGACAATATTTATTATTATTTATTAAATACTTTTGATTTGAATATCCGTTTATGATTCGAGTAGAATAATCGTTAGACACATAGCTAACCACATCTGCTCGTGGTACACCTTGCTCATTAACAAACTAAGAATCAGTTGGACTGGAAAGAACCTATGTCAGCCTTACAAAAGATCACAACCAATTCACTCCCCCGGGAACTTATTGTATCCTTGAGGGTGAGTGAGTTAACGTGGCCGTCTGCCTGCACTTATGTAAAGTCGATAGAAATGTCAGTAATGTGATGTTAAAATGTAGCTACTTACTTTAACATCTCCCAAACAAACTCCCGATTGGCAGGGAAAAGAAATTCATTTTGTTTCGATAGTCATTAGTATGCATTTAAAGAAACGCATCGATTTAATTAAAATTATCGCAACTGTACATAAACGAGTTTTACTTAGTTTTAAATTAACTTTCAAGTCATAAGGTATCATGTAATAGTAGATTACCCAACAAGTGAAAAAAAGGTGAATTCTTTTCGTGGCACTAAATTGTATCCCGAGAGGAGCGAAGGATCCTAAAGTAGAATCCCGATCGTAGCGAGAGATTTTAGAATAGAATCCTCCAGATCAGTGACGAGATGATTTTTTTTTTACGTGTTAGGTACTCTACTTTTTATCATGACTACGAGAAAATAATTAATCTGTGATTATGAATCAAATTTTATTATGGGTAATACATAAAAGAACAATAGAAAAAAAATGAACTGGAAATTAATTGTAAAATTAGAACAACCTCTTTGCACGTTTTCCTTTTTTCTTACTATAATCCGTATATTCGCGCATGTTCCAAATTCAATTTTTTTTATTCATCAATGAAATAAAGAGCGTTTTATTCACTGTTTTTGAAGAATCACGAGCCCTTTTTCAAGTGTCAATGGTAAAAAATATGTAAGTACATCAGTCGTTTTGATTGTTTATGTTCTGGCAACATTAGCCTTATCTACATAGCAGCCAACTTAGTTTAAATATGACAATTGTCGAAAATTTTGGAGGCGCGTAAAGTGGTCGGTGAGGGTTCATTCGTTAGTAACTGAACTTTGTCTATGGTGTCTTTAAAGATGCAATGTGAAGCAGCGTGTTATGCTGTGCACTTTCTCGACAGTATAAAACAGACGATTATGTTTCACAAAAAATCTTAAATAACCCATTTGTTACACATATTCTATGAAAAGAACGCTTTTCATTGCAACCACCCATATGAAACTTGAAACTTTTTGATAATCATCACATTGCATTTCAACTGGTTAGTTGACAGTCATGTGGATTTTGCTAATATTGCCAGTTTTGATTCATATATGTTGCAAGCGTTCATAGGCTACGGTACCCACTTTACATCAGGTGGGCCGTATGCTTGTATGACTGCCGACGTTGTATAAAAGGTGACCTCGATACTGAACATCGCTGAAAATCTCGACACCAAGAATCCCAATGCTGTTGACAATTGGAAGCGACGTGTTCTGGAATTGGGGAACTACAGTTTCTCGGCAGTACAAAACAGACGTTTATTATTAATAAAAAATATGTTGTTTACAAATTAGTTAAGTTAACAAATTAGTTATTAATGTTTTTAATAACCAATTTGTTAAAATATCATGCTGCGACTTTAAAGACACATGATCTATCAAATAACACGTTCTATTGCAACCACTCATAAGAGACTTCAAAGTTTTTTGATAATCATCGCGTTGCATTTCGACTTGTAAGTTGACAGCTATGTGGTTCTTTGTTCTTTTTATCCCAGAGGGGAAAGGTAAAGGGATCTAGCCCATACAGCCAAGTCATCAGTGTAGAACCATTTGAAAATCTTAATTCTATGTTCCAGCTTCATGAATTGTGCTCAAAAAATACTTGGGAAGGGTACTTCGACCCAATCAACCTAGTTTAAATACCACCCGTAAAACGATAGGAATTTTACAAGGTTTTCTTGATGAACTTATTCACGTCTTCCAAAAAGTGCATAAACGTGTTATATTTGAGTTTTTTCATTATTGTATAATTGCACTAGCACTTATGTTACAAAACACTATCGAAATTGTCACATAAAACTAATTTTACACTGAATTGTAAAAATTTCAAGTATAAGAACAATGTCACTCGTCAAAAGCGACGGAAGAAGTCCCCAGCTATGTGGATTTTGATAATATTGCTAGTTTTGATTTACGTACATTGATGTAGTTACATACTCGGTGACGTGTATAAATTAAATGTCAAGCCCAAGGTTGTTTAAAATATCAAACTGATGATCTTTTGTTTTTTCATGTACTTGTTCTTTTGCTCTTTTAGACAATATAATATAGACGTAAATAGATAGAAATAAAACAGTTCAGTTTCCTTTTCTTCTTTGATTGACAATCGATATTTTCTTTTTGTTTAGTAACTGTTAACGAATACGCCTAGCGGCTAAAGTGTATGGAAAAATCATTGAAAGGAGAATGAGGTTGAAATCCGATGGAATGCTTTTGGAAGCACAAGGGGATTTCTAAGCGGCAGAGGATGTACGGATCAAGTATTTTCACTCCGCAACATCGTGGAAATGCATCTGGCTATGGACCAGAAGGTTTTCTGCGGTTTTGTGGACCTTGAAAAAGTATTTGATAGGGTCGTGCGAAAGAATCTGTGGAACATTTTGCCCATATATGGGATTGACGGTGACCTTCTACGTGCTGTGCAATCCACCTATGAGGATTGCACAGCATGTGTGAGAGTGGACGGCAGCTTATCGCCCTGGGTTGATACCAATATTGGTGTCAAACAGGGATGCGTGCTTTCAGCTCGGCTATTCATACTGTATCTGGACTGTTGTCTTCAGAGAATGAGAAATATGAATGTGGGAATGCGAATAGGTGGCTCAGTGGTTAACTGTCTGTTTATGCAGATGACGCGGTATTAATAGCAGAATCATCATCCGAACTGCAAACACTAGTCACAACAATGAAAGACGATTGTATGAAGAAAGCTGACAATTGAATGCGAAGAAAACCAAAATAATGGTATTTGAAAGAGAGACAACCAGAACGAATGATTACGGTTGATGATGTAGTGTTGGAGCAAGTGGATGAGTTTGTATATCTTGGAAGCGCTTTTAGCAGCGATGCTAGGTACACCGCTGATGTGGAGAGACGAGTGAGTGCAGGGAATAGCGTGAATGGAGCGTTGGGTCAACTGTTTAGCAGCCGAAATCTAAGCCAGAAGGCACAGCTCGCTGTACACAACGCGGTGCTTATCCCAACACTAACTTATGGAAGTGAGAGCTGGGTATAGCAGAGAGAGCATGAAAGTAGAATAAATGCGGTCGAGATGCGAGCACTGCGAAAAACTTGTGGCATAATGCTTGCTGAGCGCGTTCGAAATGATGACGTACGAAAGAGAGTTGGACTGAAAGAGAGTGTCGGTGTTAAGATAAGAAAGGGCATGCTCCGTTGGTTCAGACATGTAGAAAGAATGCAAGATGAAATAATGACGAAACAGATATACAATGCGAAAGTGGAAGGTGTAGGAGCCGAGGAAGACCAAGACTAACCTACCATGACCAAATTGGTCGTGTTTTATCAGAAGGTGATGTCAGGAGCCTTAGGAACCGGCGAGCGTGCATGAAAAGAGCTATGAATGTGAAAGAAGCGAGTAAAGTGTGTAAGGACCGCGTCTCATGGCGCTCGGTTCTCTCTGCCTACCCCGCAAGGGACCTGGCGTGAAGATATACATATAACTGTTAACGAGCTTTAGTGTTATTAGTAAAAAAAAAATGGAAACAGAGCTTTTTTGGCGGGTAGGCCTAAACTAAACAAACATATTAAAAAGTGCTCCTGATAATTTTAAGTATTACAATATTTACACCATAAATGCTATAAATATTGTAATAACACGTGGTACTACTACGTCAGCAAATATTCACTAATAATATCTACATTTCCACAAAATTTTAAATCACTCACTATGGGCCCTTGAGATTTCTGAAATGTTTACCAGCAAAATGTCAACACTTGAAAAATCCCTCAGTGTTCACTCTGGTTCTCTGGACATTGCAACAATGGCTGGCGAGGGTCCAGCTTTTTAAAAAAATATCTGGAAGGCAGTGACGACACTAAAACCACAAATGGAACTAGTCCTGCAAACATTGGAGATGTCCGATTGGATTGTCCGGAGTACCGTGATAGGGCAACAATACATTTTTTTCTGCTATATTAGACTTAAATCTTTCTAAGCGGCTTTTACTAAATGGTATATAATTTATTTGCTTTCTTTGTATTTTTGAAGAATTTGGAAATGAAACCAACTGACCTGAATGGTCTGACTGAACTTTATTAATTATAGATTGATACGAAGGTTTTACAGTGCTAAATATATTATCAATACATGTAGCACTTGTAGCAGTTACTCTTGTTGGCTCTGTAAACATATGATGCAAATTGTTTGATTTAAATAAATTTAAAAAGTTGTAGGTATTTTTGTACTAACTAACTAACTGTATTTTTCTCCAAGATATTTATATTAAAGTCTCCACAAATTATAACAGTTTCATGGCTATTAGATAATTTATTTAAGGCATCCTCCATGATATTTGAAAATGTTTCAAAGGGCCTGCTAGGAGGTTTATACAGGTTCATAACAATGAATCGTTCCAATTCAATGCATGAAATCTCTACAACTCGCTCAACAGAGAGGCTCACAATGTCACACCTTTCTTTAAATTTAAGCAACTTATTTAATAATATTAAAGAGCCGCCATGTATATATTATATATTATCTCTGAATAATGAGCTTGCAACCTGGTGGTTATTGAAGCTGAAAATGAATTGATGGGGTTTTAGCCAGTGCTCAGTTAGACAAAAATATCAATATTGCTACAATTCATAAACAACTCCAATTCTAACTCCTTTCCTATCATCCCCAAAATGTTTTGGTGCACCAGGTTGATACAATTATTATTATTTCTATATTCTTGACAACTTACCTACAATTGATGGGGATATTGTATTATTATTACTTTTAGTTCCGTTTTTAAATTGTTATTATTACTATTTACATTGCCAGAGTAAAACTCTATTGTCTTGTCTGTCATGGGGCCTCACATCAAGAAATTGCTTTCACAGACTTTGAGCTTCTTTAAAAGAAAACTAAACAAGCTCCGTGCTACTCCTGCATCGAATTGTAGTTAGATAGATAGGTACGTAGTTATTGTTGATTTAAGCTATATGTGTACTAGTATCTATAAAATTTGTATATTCGTTATTTATTTTATTCATTTTCTTTTGTTGAGCAAATAATAATATGTTTAGTGTATTAAATATCATATTAATACTCCCTCTCTTCGATGTCCTTTTCTCACCGCCGTTTATTGCTCCATTTGCGAACTCTAAAGCAATGGTTGGCTGGAAGATACTCCTCGACGGAATAAGCTCGCGTTTGAAAATCATGTAATTCTTGTACTTGTAATTATAATTGTAAATAACGCAATATAGTTTAAAAAAAAAATAACAAACAACAACAAGAGCTGGAATCATACAATTTCATATATGGTTTCCTCAAATTTTCAATAAGGACTTTGATCGAATTCTGACATTGAGGGTGAATGAACACTATTGCATTTATGTTACTCTTCTCTTTTGTCAGGTCTCACAAGGTCCGATGATAAAATATTTACTCCTTTGTAATTCACTACTTTAAGAACATCACCGACTTTTCAATTTCGTTGCAGTAGATATAGAAAAGAATGGAACAACCGCCAAATCAATTAGGTAATATAGGTTTACACATTAGAACAGTGATAGTCCAGTGGATAAGGAACCAACCTATTGACCAATTGGTACCCAGTTCGAATCCCAGCGAGGGCATGTACCACTGAATTCGTGTATTCGGATTTGGGTACATATTTATCACTTGTTTATATTATATTTCGAAAGACGTGTGACCTAACCTAAGAAAGAACCTAGTTTTCCTCTGGGTTGTGAAGATCTGTCGGCAGTCGCTGCATATAAAAATCTTCGCCAAATCCTTAGGGTTGAGTAGCGGATCCCACCAATCCTAAGGGATTAGGAAATGTGATAACGCGTAGATGAATTCAATTCATACATGAATATGATTATTGATTTGTGAATTGGATGTATCAAGAAATTTAAATTTTTATCACGTTTTTAAATACATTTTATAAATATGAATAACTTTCATATTTATAAAATGTATTTAATATAAGTTTTCTTGGATCTTGGATGTGCTGGTTTCTTCAAGATTTTTCCTTCACCGCCATGCAAATGATAATTACAGTTATATAAATCCGAGCGGTTCATCCCCATCCCCTTTGACACCAACGCTCGTGGGTTCGATTCCCATACAAGGCCAATATTTGTGTGCATGAACATGTCTGATTGTCTTGGTCTGGATGTTTTAAGAGAGGTAGGGCGCATCAAAGCAGCCAATCTGGGGAAGTACCTCCACCACACAGAAAACCGCAGTCAAATAACAACTCCCTAGAGGGTTGTTGTGCTTCTGCGAGTGAGTTAGGTCACCAGTTAGCTCCCAAGGAGTTGCTGTGTAAGCAGCAGAGGAGGCATCGCGCGAGTGATACTTAATATATCTCAAACGTTAATAGGCTACGGTACCCGCTTTACATCTGGTGGGTCATATACTTTTTTTTTATACCACTAAGGTGGCAATCAAGCATACGGCCTGCCTGATGTTAAACAATCACCGTAGCCTATGGACATTTGCAACACCAGGGGCGTCACTCATGCGTTGCCGACCCTCTAAAAACCTCTTCACGCATTTCTTGAAGAACTCCATGCTGTAGTCCCTTGGAAAAACCTCGGCTGGGAGCTCATTCCACAGCTTGAGTGTTCTCGGAAGAAAACTTCTCTGGAACCGCACAGTACGCGACCATTGCAGTTCAAGCGTGTGAGGGTGAACTCCCCGCCGTCGGCGAGCGGTGCGGTTATAAAAAGTAGCTGTCGGCATCATTTCGAACAACTCTTCAGAACACAACCCGTTGTATAATCGGTAGAACACACAAAGGGAGGCAAAGTCTCTCCTTAAACTTAAGGGCTCAATACCGTGTGATTTCGATATTGCACATCACTGGAGATCTCGACGCCAAGCATACTAATACTTTTGGTGACGGTAAAAGGTGTGTTCTGGAATTTAGGAACCACAGCAAATGGAGTTTTTTTAGCGGCTGAATTCTGCTTCTTGGGGTTGAATTCGACCAAGTTAAGCCGCCCCCTGTCGGATACTTTAGCCAGAGTACCATCCATTTCAGACACAAGTTTGTCGCGGCTTTCCTCCACAAGGGAACGAGGGATGTTTGTACGGCCTGTATACTTCCTATGCCTTCCGCCGTAGTATAAAAAAAGGCCCGAGTCAGAAATTTTGTAACCTATTTAAAAACGAAGTAAACTACTTTATCATTTTATTAGCAAAATAAAACGGAAACAAAAGGACGATCGTTAGTTTTATGAATGTGTGTGAAATACAAAGTATCAGTTTGAAAATAAGCATTTTATATCGTACATAACAAGCGCATACACATAAATATGATACATTGTCGATGAGCACTCTATCTCAATTACCTACCAAGTTTATGCCAGCAAAATAAATAAAGTTAATAAGATACTTGCAGTTTAAGCTTGGAGAACAATGCAATAATAATTAGTTGAAATGATCTCCGAGACAATAAGGATATCGTTCAGAAATTAATTATTCATGTAAATTAATGGTTAGCTGACGTCGTTATTCAATAAAAACAAAAGTTATCCGATGTTACAGTAATGGTACAATAATAATTTACTGTTATTATACAAAACGCATGTATATTATACTAAACTTTAATAAATATAAGTTAAGATTATGTGTATATATGTTACAGTATGTTTAGAAATAACAAAGCCATAATACAACATGTTTCAGCGACTAACTATACGAAAACATAAAAAAAATATTTTTCGAATGCTTTGCGTATTCTTAGCAACTACAGTCAACCTCAACTCTACATGGTACATCTCGCTGAGTAGGAAACGAATACCAAAAAAGAGGTATGCGTTTCTGCGAATGAGTAGATCCCCGGAAATTTCTGATAAAAGGCTGCGTTGCGAGGATACGTTTTATGTTGGAAATGTTTATGCTGCTACAGTGTCTGTTCACTTGTTTATCTTCGGACGTTGTTAGAAAAAGACAAAATGCAGATACAATATTTTAATAATGAGGTTATATACTTATTATATAAGTTCGTTCATAATAACTAGAGTCAAAATCAAAGCTAATTACAGAAATGTTTTCCTTTTCAGCCCCTTACATCAAACCTTGTCAGATGACAGACAAGGATTTACCGAAGTGCATCAAAGAACAAATAGAGGCTAGTCTACCATTTTTCACAAAGGGTGTCCCTGAACTTAACGTCCCTTCTATAGATCCTGTCAAACTAGATGACATTAAGATTGATGGGAATGGCCTGATACTAAAATTCACACAAGCTGCAATGCATGGACTCAGCGAGAGCAAACTTACAGAATTGAAGTGAGTCACTTAATGTATTAATTATCATCTATGTATTGGTTCATCTATATTCATCACCATAAATATCGGTGGCTCTGTTGGGAAACGGACATCGCAAAATCGGCCTTCAGATAGGCTAACGACGACGTGATACACATGCAGTATGAAGCTAATCAGTTTCGTCCATCAAGGCATGGCTGGCCAAAAATAAATACACAATATATATGTATCTTGCCTCACAAGATAGGGAGAAAATTATTTGATTTTCTACAATATTTACAGCTCTTTCAATCCACATTCGCTGGAATGTAGGGTGTCTAATATCACCTTCTTATATAAAAGACCAATTTGATTATGGTGGGTGAGTCTTGGTTTTTCTCGGGTTCTAATTCGTTCACTTTTGCACTGTAATTATCTGATTCGTCAATTTTTCCATCATGTATTGTTTTTACACATCTGAACCAAAGAAACATGCATCAACATGTCTGCTTACATTATGCCAGAGTTTACGCATAAAGCTCCCGACTCAACTACGTGTATTATGTTTTTATGCACGTTCTTCCATACGCAAATCTCGATTCCATATATTAGCATTAGGATATGCAATGATGTGTAAATCCTGATGCTAATACTCGTATATGGAATCAACTCCCTTTTGGCTTAACTTTCTACTTCCTGGAAGCTGTCCCAGCGCTCCGGTTAAATAATTTCCTGCACTTATACTAAATCTTTAGATAACCGATGTACATAGTAACGGTGTGCTTTTATTAGAGATAGAGGACAGTTTGTCTCTAATAAGAGCGCAGTAACTTATCATACAACACTACAACATCAACTAGAATCCTTGTGTTCGTTCTCGCTTCCTCTATTGATCTATTCAAACACCGTTATCTCGATTTTCTTTGCATTCAATAGGAAACAAAATAAAGGTTACGAATTTGAAAATTGTAAACCATTTACATTATTTTATCACGGTGACTAGTGTTTGTAGTACCGATGGTGTTTCTTTTTTCAGGCTATCCTTAATCATTTCTTTCAGAACTTTCCAGCAATCTTGAATCCACTTACCTTTAATTGATACGAAGAAAATCTTTACTTGTTACTGACTAAACGTTTTAGACTTATTACAGTACATATGTACAATTTCATTTGCCAAATTTCACTCTGTATCTTTATAAAATCCCTGGAAGAGATACGCAAAGGACACGATTCACGGGGTCGGGGGCCCTTCCGTCTGAAGGATCAGTACAGTTCCTCTGTAGACAAACTAATGGAGAAACAGTCCACCGCACTTCTTCTCCAGTATCGTGGCAATTCTCTCCCGCTTCACGCATTCATTCTCTACACTTATGACAGCGCATATAAGAAAAGACGGTTTTACAGCGGTGCGGACACTACTTGTCAGCAGATTGGGACTGCATACGCGACTACTTTGCTTTCGTCCCATGGGAGCAGCCCTGTTTCAGTGAGAAAGATCTTACAGCGAGTGCTGCGGCTATTGTTGACGAGATCGAAGTTGGAATGGAATACTACATTCCTCACTCCGATGTCGTCATCAAAAACCGGAGACGCCATTGGTTTAATCGCGAGTGCGCTGAAGCTGTTAGTAACAAGAAGGCAGCGTATCGCGCTTGGATCAGGGGTCGCGCCCTCAAAGATCCGAATATTAACTTGCTTAAATCAGCCTATAATACTGCCACCAAGGTCTGCAAGAGGGCATATCTAAGAGCGGACGCCCAGCGCGTTACACGAGTCGGCACGGAACTAATGCCGTACCCTACTGGGTCTCGTAATTACTGGCGACTAGCTAAAGCCGTGCAGGCCAACTTCTGCCAGTCCTCGCTGCCTCCGCTGAGATGCCCTGATGGCTCACTGGCGCATCAGCCGCAGGAGAAAGCCGATCTTATGGTCAGTCTCTTTGCGGCTAACTACCGGATCAATGACTGTGGCACGCAACCACCTTCGATACCCTCCTGTGGTCCCGTTATGCCAAAGATTCACATCAGGCAGCGTGATGTTCGTTTTCAATCACTCCATGTCAGTAAAGCCAGTGGTCCTGATAGTATTCCAGCAATTGTTCTGAAAAAATGTGTAGCGGAGTTGTCTCCAGTGTTGACGCGCCTCTTTCGTCTCTCGTACTCAACCGGTTGTGTTCCGGAGGCTTGGAGAGAGGCCAATGTGCAGCCGGTACCCAAAAAGGGAGACCGTTCGAACCCATCAAATTACCGCCCCATTGCTGTAACTTCAATGTTGTGCAAAGTCAATAACGGATCCTTAACAACCAATTGATCCGTTACCTAGGAGATCACTCCTTAATTAATAATCGTCATTATGACTTTAGACCGAAACGATCGACGGGTGATCTTCTTGCGTATGTGACGCACCTCTGGCGGAGGCAATTGATAAACATGGTAAATCTATGGCAGTCAGCCTAGATATCGCCAAGTCATTTTGATCGGGCTTGGCATAAAACACGTCTATCCAAACTTCCGGCATACGGATCCTTCCTTGCAGATGGATGCGCTTCGCGGTTCATGTCAGCGAATGCCGATGTCCCACAGGGCTGCATCCTGTCGCCCACCCTCTTTCTTCTTCATATCAATGACATCCTGCCACTTGGTAATATTGCTATGCAGATGACAGTACGGTCTATGGGCGATATTTCGGGCGGCCTAGTGCTGGTCGGGTAGAAATCGGTGAGAGGCGTGAGAGTCTTATCGTTGAGCTTAATTGGGTTTTGGACCTCATTAGTAAATGGGGTACCATTAACCTGGTTAAGTTTAATGCCAAGAAAACTCAGGTGTGCGCGTTCACAACAAAAATTCCCCATTTCATCCCACTCCCAGTCTTCAGGGCGCTACCCTCAATATGCGAGATAGCCTGAATATGCTAGGCCTGGATATTCTTTGCGACCTAAACCAACAAAATTACATCGAGAGTCTCATCTTAACAGCTTCAAAGAAACTCGGAGTCCTGAACAGGGTGCGCCGGTTCTTCACGCCGAACCAACTTTGTCTTCTTTATAAGACTCAAGTTCGGGCCTGCGGGGAGTATTGCTCCCATCTCTGGGATGGCTTCGCACAGTATCTTCTCGAAGCTCTCGATAGGTTGCAGCGTCGGGCTATTCGCATAATCGACGACGAAGAGGTCACAAAAACCTAGAACCTCTGCAATTTCGTAGGGGCATAGGCTCCCTAAGTACATTTTACCGCCTGTACCATGGTGAGTGCTCTGAAGAACTATTTTCCCTTATCCCACCCTCTCCCTTCCGTCATATAACCACACGTGCAGGTTTGCGATGTCATCATTCCACTGTTGAGGACATTTCTTCTCGTACTAAAAAGTTCGGCAACTCCTATCTCTGTTAACTATTAAAAAGCGGAACGCCTTGCCTGCACATGTGTTTCCTTCTTTCTACAACATGGCATCCTTCAAACGAAGCGTGAAGAAGCATGGTAGCGTCAACTGACAGTACACTGTAGTCCTTTGTCAGTTGCCGCTGCAGTTTGGGCTCCTCTTTTCGCTTACCAACAGGCGAAGCAGAACCACTATGCTGAGCCATTATAAAAAAAAAGTCTGTCTATATGTCTGCCCAACTGTCAAGGCCCTTTTACTCAAGGATGGGTGGAGCTATCAAGCTGAAATTAATTTCAAATACTCAGGTGTGCAATCACTTCGAGCAGTGAAAAAATCTAACTTCTAAGTCAACGCAAAAAGATACGGCTGTTATGAGACTCAGGCCACCTACTTACGGAAACATTACATTTCAGATATAATATTTCCGTACGTAGCCCACTAATTATAGGAATAATAATAATTTGCGGTGCTAGGGTAGTATTAGCCAAGTGGATACGGAACCGACCTATTGACCAAATGGTCCCCGGTTAGAATCCTGGCGTGTACCATTAAATTCGTGTTTTCGGATTATTGTACATATTTGTAATTAACAGTTGCTCGACGGCGAAGAAAAACATCGTGAAGAAACCCGCACACCCAAGAAATTATATTTCGTAAGCCATGTGGACCTTGCCTAAGAAAGGTCTGGTTTTCCCTCTGGGTCGTGGAGGTCTGACGGTAGTCGCTCCATGTAAAATCAGTATCTTTGCCAAATCCTTAGGCTTAGATAGCAGACCCCGCCAACCCTAACGGAAAAGGAAAACGGGATAACGCTAAGAACAAAGAGACTTGTTTACGATGCGACTTTTAATTTAAATCGTGTTACACATAATCAACAATTATAAAATGTCATGTATGTGATGATGGCATTGGTGTACGAATGGAACAAAACTGATTTATGACTAAATTATGACAAAATGGTAGTCACAATGCTAATTGTATTGATGTCATGCATGGTTTTATTAAAGCCCTATCAGAAGAGCGTCTGTTCACACAGGCGTCGATGTTAGAGGCACGTCTAATATGTTTTATTTAATTATCACGAATACAATAAGTGCATGAAAAGAGCTATGAATGTCACAGAAGCGAGTGAAGTATGCAAGGACCGCGCCTTATGGCGCTCGGTTCTCTCTGCCTACCCCGCAAGGGACTTGGCGTGAAGATATACATACATACATACATACATACATATACATACATACATACACAATAAGTAAAAAGATAATTATACCGCATGTACTCTATAGAAAGATACTTTTGTGAATTTGTATGCTACAATTTTAAACCTTTGTCTAATTCAAGAGCCCACATTCGCATTAATGTTTATATTGTACATAGTAAATAAGTACCTATACATTCAATATCTTCGAATATTGATATATATGGTATATATATGATAGTAGTTAATACTTAGTCAGAACATTATTTGTGAGTTCGTGACTTATGTATGATGTCCATCTAGGTACCTATATACCTTGTCAATTTTGTACTTCCTATGCCAACAATCAAATAGAGAAGAAGTGGACCGATGGAGATAAACGCTCCTTTGTATAGTCACTTAATTTATTGTACCTACGTTTCTGTTATTTATCTATTTTATATATTAAAGACATTACAAACAAATTGGACTAAGATATCGAAATTTAGATGCGTTACTAAATCTAAGTTGTCGGTCTGAAACCCCTTATGAATTGTATCATATGTCTGTACCCTTTCGGTATGATTTGCATACAATGCAAACGTTTTCCTTATAAGTATTCATACGAATGCAAGCCTTGATTAACACCTATGAAAAATGAACATTGGAGTTTAATTATCACCAGACATATATATCTAGAGTTTCGCTAATTTTTACTCTCTACCCCAGGACTATCAATATCTAAGTAAAGAGTGGAAACTTACATATAATATTGTGATCACATCAAAAGGTCAAACACTCCTAGGCCTAGCACACCTTGCGTTATAACTAAAAAAGGAAATTTGAAAAAGTTTAAATAACTAATTTCATTAAAGAAACAAATATACGTTGCCGTTATTTCTAAAAATACCTAAACTATTAAATTTTTTTTTATTATTGATGTGAAACATCTATTGGCGCGCCTTGGCAGTAAAATCGAACAGTATGCCGTGACGGCAAATGGCATGACGCTCTCTCATGCCGTCATGCCCCCTCTAAGCCGCTACTCTTGACTCCCTTGCGTGTGTGCGTGTGCATACTATACAGCCCGTTCTCTGCATGAGCTGTATACTATATCTACTCCATGGTTTATTATTTAAAAAAATATATTCACTAAGATATTTCAAATATGCCAGGTGACCCGTGACGGCCACCATTTTTTTAAATAAAAAGTAAAGCTACTTTTTATACCATCGTTTAAATTTTATATATTTCTGAGATCACATTTCAAAACCTTTTATTTTGACCCCTCTTTGCACCCTTTATTTTCTCCAGTCTGCACAATACTTGGTACATAATACACCATAATATTGTATTTATCACGACCTCAAATAGCCTATGTCACTTGTGATAACGTACGAAAGAAATTTAGTGCTTATTCTGAATCTATTAAGAGTTTTAGAAGTTATGTCGAATAAACAAACCCCCAAACATATCTACATACATGAACCTTGAAAACTTCTTTTTTGGTGCACACGTGTGAAAACGTATTTTTGAGCGACTTTTGTTCGTAATACATTTAAAAAATGCCCCAAAAATCAATTTTTCTAGATACGTTTAAGTTTCAAGACCTTCCGAGTCTATACCACGCACACACAGCTAGTGTGTACGTAACCAATTAAGCTTTTTTTATACATTAACCTTGTGAGGTAACTTAGACCATAATTTTTAGCTTAATCAGGTCTATAGCTTTTCGTTCTAAATTATTATTTTTTCACTTAACTTTATCTTTAAATCCTCCATCTAAGTTGTTAGCCCTCTTTCACAAGTCAAGTGAGCCGGCAGTGGGGTGATGGACGGACGAGCAGGAAGGGCGGTTTCAACACAATCTGTGCTAACTAATGTATACGATGCTACGAACCAATGCTCGCTCCGCGCTCGCGCCGCCGCCGCGATCGGCGTCACCTACTAACACCCGCATACTGCCCGTTAATTTACTGATATTCTTAGTTTCACGAAAACAGATCTTATTAGTATATTAAATAAGTATACCAAATTTTTAAGTTGATATACTCCGGGTTAAATCCTTGTGGTACGTAAGTTGTCAAATGACAAGTGATCTTATAAAAGTTTCTTTTTAGTTCTTGGTTACGGAAGCCCTAAAAGCATACCTTACATAGCCGGTCATAATGAGCATTTTAAAATACCAAAACATAAAACGTTAACCACACGAGTCGTTAATTTTTTGTGACCTTTGTATAGTAAATAGGCCCTCCAAGGTTCGTATTCCGCCACCGGTTTCTTGTTCCTCTCCGACGCGTCTCTCAAGGCCACTTCGATACATCATAACAATAGTTGGTAATTTTGCAGTGTCCGATTTATACAGTACACGATCTTCAGAATTTACCATAATACGAAAATTATATAAATGCACTTATTGTAGACATTAGTCTATTATGTTTTTTTCCAGTTGGTACACTATACTGTTTCTATTCTTGACACAGTTTCAAGTACTATGTATTATCAGAAAATGATATTTTATAAATTGAACAACCGTATGACAACAAATGCCATGATTTCCGTGGCATGATTAAAAAAATGCGCTATGATTATGAACATTAGACAAGCCGAATATGCTTATTTGATACGCGAGTGCTATCTCTATAATCCGAAAACTTAATACTTCATCCCAAGAACATACAAGAACGCAAGTGTCACTCAGGCATTGATACTCCTGCTGCAAATACTCCTCCTCAGAATGTTGCCTTTCTTAATAGCTAGTAGTTGCACAAGAATAGGTGACAAATATCATCCTAACTTTAATTAAAAATGTATTAATGTCTAGTGAGTGTAGTGGGTGTCCCTTTCCACTAGCCGCCTGTAATAGCTACTACTGTAGTCTTAGGAGAGTCCTCGAAAGGCAGCTTTGATGCGCCCTACCTCTTTTAAAAATATCCAAAGCAAGACAAGCAGACATGTTCATGCACACACATGTTTGTCCTGTATGTCATCGACCCCACGAACATTGATGTTAGTAGCGTTACTAACCACTACGCCACCGAGCTCATCAATGCCGCACAGTCTTTAGATCTTTGTAATGAACAGTAGTAATTATCGGCAATTTTATAGGTATAAATCACACTGCTCTAACAAATGACCTAATTAAAGAAGCAAAAATCCGACATAACAAACTTTGATATTTATTCTCATTGCACTTTTCATACGAAAATAGTATATTTCATAAAACTTATCGTAGCTATACATTTATCATACCTATATTTTATTGACTCTAAAATTATTCAACCTTTTCTTGTGATATTTCAGTGTAGTAATCGGCAATAATGATGAAGATTTTAAGTTAGCCTTCAAAGGGAACCTTAGTTTAACAGCCAAATATGAAGTAGATGGTCGCATCCTCATTCTACCTATCCAAGGAAAAGGAGACGCTGTGATAAATGCCCGTAAGTACCTACACAAGTTGTTCATTACATATTAAAATAACGTGAATAAACAATCAACATATGTTATCACAAGAATGGTTGCGTTTCATGCAACAATATTGCTTTACATTTTATGATACATTTCCATGTTTGTCACGTTACACACAGGAAAAGACTTACGGGTTCACAATAATGCAGAGTTTTATGGCTTTTTTGAAATATCTTCAATGAAGAAATAGGTGATATTGATCAAGGATACTAACGGTTAAAATCAATATAATATAATATATTGGCTTTTGTGAAGGATTAGGAGATATTGATTCTTCATCGACGATACGGTGTTTCTAGTAAGCAAAAATCGGATAGGGCTAACTGTTGTTGACAGACTAATGTACTAACGATTCTTCAATATCATTTTATTAACACATGGCGCTTTTCGCGAGTAACAGTAAGATACTCGTAAGGCTAATTGTGACAGATCAGTTCAAAATGGGCCTTAAAAAATAAAATTCAATTTATGTTTTGCAATCAATGGAACAATATTAGTTACATGCTTACATGCAATTTGATCTAACCTGTATGCTTCCGTGCAGGGTAGATCAAATTGCATGTAAATTAAACTTTCGCAAAATGACGCCTGATTGTCATTACTATTTGACCCACCTCTGCCTTGCGGGAGCAGATGTTGGCCTGGTAATTTCTGAGATTGACGTTCAAATTGTTTTATTAGCTTTATTTTTATACTACGTCTGGTGGAAAACGGGTGGTACAGCATGTTTGATGGATGCTTAAAATATAAGCAGTATCGCTCGAGCATTCCCGCCTCTGATGCTAACATAGCAACTCTTAACTCAGCAAAACCCTAGAGAACGGGGATTCTTGCTACGGTTTTTAGTAAAGCGACAATGTATCCCTTGTTTGAGACCTCCAAAACTTCTTATAAAATATGCTCATAGTGCACGCAGTGTGAATTTCAGCTCTATAGAAGATAGTGGTATGTATAACTACATACACTGCATTTTTTTATCAGTTTATTGTTATATATTTAGGGTGAGTGAATAATGAAATTTGTTATCGGTTTTCAGAGGGTGTCGAAGTTGAAATCAACAGCAAACTAACTCACATAAACGACAGCAAGGGACTTACTCATTTCAAGCTAATAACGCCTTCATATAAATACACAATAGAGAGGACTACATTCGATTTGAAGAATTTGTTTAATGGAAACAAGCAATTAGGTAAAAATCTATAAAATAGTTATGTACGATATACGGCACGTAAAGGGCAATAGTTACTTTGCAAAAACTACAATTATGAGAATGATACAAGGATAATAATCCAATTATATTTTCCCGGACATATTATACAATATCATCTTGTACCAATCCTAAGCTTAGGTGTAATTATTATGGGTACCTAATAGATAACTTATATACAGAATGTCAAGTATGTACTGGACATTCTCTTATTGGTAAATACATATAAAAAAAAATAAAAAATATTGTCGGACAAATTACACAGCGCCATCTAGCCCAAAGTAAGCGAAGCTTGTGTTATGGATACTAGACAACTGATAAACATACGTAAATACTTTTTTTTTTGTAAATACATACTTATTATACATAGAAAATACCCAGACCAAGCCAAACAGACATGTTCATGCACACAAATGTTTGCCTTGTGTGGGAATC